>JAVIWB010002368.1:0-600000 GCA_031893035.1 Dermolepida albohirtum
TCATGTTTTGTATGAAGTAATCGACCGCCTCGTGTTTATTTGTACATGAAGACCACATGCGTATATAGGGGCTTCGGTAAACTCTAACCAAGAATAAACAACATTTGAATACAATTTGAAAGGCGTATATATATTTTTAGGCGTTTCATGATACGTTGTTTCGTATAAATTAACTCATAAATTCTACTATTGTTCTCCCCTTAAACCAAACACATTCAACGGCGAAAACATGCTTCTTGTGATTCTTTGAATTATGTTACCTGTAGTGTGTGCTTCCGATTTACATTATATATGTACTTATTATAAATGTATGCGTAAAGAATATTACGTTGTATAAATACACATGCGTTGCGTATTTCTATAATTGTTTTAAATGTACAAGTAAATGTATCTGGTTGTTCGTTGTTTTTTTATAAATAGAGCTCAATGGAAAGTAAACTTCATACTATTTATTAAAATTTTATTTAATATGAGGGTTAAACGGCTACCCTCATATTTCGGAAATAGCAAATAAAAAAAAATTTATTATCGAAACTAGCTTTATTGTTTATCAAAATATTTTCCTTGAAATGCATTTTTACATTCGTTTAAACCCGTTCGAAAAGCACTACTGCCACTGCGAAGGCGATATCTCCAAAATATGAGTTTTCAATGCCTCCTCAACTGCCTCTTCCAGCGTAGGAAACCGTTGACCAGGAAGTTTATTCTCCCCGTGTGAGAACAAAAAGAAATTACAGGGTGCTAGATCAGGGCTGTACGGCGGATGGCTCATCAATTCAATGTTTTGCCCGGTCAAATATTCAATTGTTTGAACCGACCTGTGAGAGATCGCATAGCCATGATGGAGAATGATGAGTTTTCGGTTTGTTTTCCTTATTTCTTCAAAAACTTTTGACAAACAAGTAGTTGTGTACCATTCGGAATTGGCCGTTCTACTACTCTCTAAAGCGCGGTTGCAACGTGACCGGTTTTTCTGGAAAAACAAGCGACCATTTACTTTGATGTGCTTCGAGCGCGAACAACTTCTGTTGGTTTGGTTCACCTTGGAAAACCCACACAGTCGACTGCCGTTTACTATCGGGCTCATACGTATAGATCTAAAATTCATCACTTATGACGACTTTATAAATGTTTTTTGAAGCACCGCCATTGTATTTTTTTTGCATTTCTTGGCACCAATCGTCGTCCTATTTTGAGCGTTTGTCAAATTTTGTGGTACTCAACATGTACGCAGCTTCTTAACGGCTAAATGTTCTATATATATATATATATATATATATATATATATATAACAGTTCTTCAATCGATATCCACGTTCATTTGCTTCATCTTCAGATCAGCTATGAAAACGTGCTTTTGATGTTTTCATTGCAAAGCATAAGCAAAGTAGTTGAGTTGATGAGCATAGAATTTTTCAGATATGGAAAGAATGAGCAAAAGTTGTACTTCTTGTATATCGACGTAAATGTATGCTGTATATTCATTTCTACTACTTTCTTTCATAAAAGAATAAAACTACTTAGCCCTAAGTTTATGCACTCTTAAATCAGTAATCAGCTTTTGTTTTTCATTTCAGCTGTTTTATTTTAAGCTGACAAATCAAGTTCGACTTTCAAACCAGATATTGAAAAAATTACTAAAAAATATAGCAAAGAAACCATAATTTATTTCGTTATCTCGTTTATTTTAAATATAATACTTATATTCAAAGGAATTATCTTTGAATACAACATCAAAACAAATCAACTAAACATGTAATCACTTATCATAGACATGGCCACCGTCAACCTGCTTATATAGCTTATGTTTCCATATATTTAATAACAACGCATCAAATTAATTTTGAAGACAATAATAGTAATCCAAAATAGAGCAAGTTTTGATTTCTTTGTGTTTTTAAAATAACATAACAAATATCATTGAATACATCAGTTATTTAGTGTACGCATGACTATCATCCGTATAATAGTGAACGTTCAAAACTTCATGTTTAAATAAAAATTCAAAATAAAGCCAATGTCAACCTACTTAGCTTGTTGTTCCGATTCATATTCTTGATCGAAATTGTTGAATTAACGGTAAAAATTCAAAGACAGATTCAATTTAAAATTTTAAATACACATAAAATTGAATTAATTAAAACATTTTAACAATGTTATTGCTGCGTTGATTAAAGCCTCGATTCTACTAAACATAATAGAATTGATAAAACAAATTTTTTACGAGAATAGATATTTGCAATTTGTATAATAATACGCGTGATTGCTCAGAAGTGAAGACGTATTCTCATTCGAATCTCTGCTTTTCTGCCCTATATATTCCGTGCCAAATCTATCTGGCTCTATCTAGGTATAAAAGTAGAATCATCAAGACTATGCGTGTCGTTCGCACGCAACTGATACGTTAATTGGTTCAACAATTTTGTTCCCCATTTTAAAAACTTCTCAAGCTGACTTTTTCAATCAATTTTAAGTTTTTTTTACATTAAATTTGTACTTTTTAATATACTTAAATAAAACTTTCTTGTGTCATTTATTGGACATTTTTTCCTACTACATTTGGTATAATATTAAAGAAATATCTTTAAGTATAATCTGGTACGTAGGCTTTCGCTGTCGTGGTCCATACTATCTGTTTCTGGGCTGCCGGGCTGGAACCGCGTCACTGGTATAACTGCCGACATTTCATACTCATTTGTATGGGACATCTTCAGGGCTTAACTACTGTACTGAAACTGATATACAAGTGACGCGGTTCCAGCCCGGAAGCCCAGAAGCAGATTTTTAACTATTCTTGTGATATGATCTACATTGATCATTTAATTGTCATTATTGATATTTTATTTAAAAATATTTTAAGTATTTACAAAATAACATTGCTAAACAAAGAGTCAATGTATTGATGGATCTTCATCTCTAATTATAGTTGTACGGCATTAGTTGTTCGTCTAATGTTATATTTTTAATAATAATTAATTAATAATTTCTTAATCAACACCGCAAAAAAAACACAAAAAAATTATAAATTTATAAACGGCAAAAGGCGGAACATACTAATGAATATATATACACACACACATACACACACACACACACACACACATATATATATATATATATATATATATATATATACATATACATATATAAAGTGTATATCAGCCAAATGGAATAACTTCAATAATAATTAAATGGTAAGGTGTTCGAAAAAACGCTCGGACACGTCGATTGGGATTTTTAGTTGCGTATTTTTTAAATAAAAAGTTTACATACAGGGTGTGTCATGTAAAAGTGGTCAATACCAACTTTCTTATTTTAAATGCATTATCCTGTCAAATATTAAATTTTTGGATTTCTTAGAAAATTCCAGACATATTTCATGTACAATGTCCTATACCTATCTTCGACTGTTTCGGAAATATTAAATGTTTTCAGATTAATAATTTTGTTTACAATTTAAATAAGATTTTCACATAATAGTTTATTTACCGAACTATTAATTGAAAATCTTTAATTGTACTTGTACTTCGTTTTAAAATACCTTGCCTTAGCAAAGTGTTGTCAGTGTCATAACTATTTGAATTTCGTTAACTACATTTCAGCAAATTGGTTCATTTAACAGAAATGCACAAAATAACAATTCTGCAGATGATTGGTTATGGAGATAACACACGGACACAAATGGAAGTTGCTCACTTATTTCATGAGAAATTTCCAAATTTGCCGCCTATATCCCAAGGAACAATTAGTAAAATAGAAAAGCAGTTTCGCGAGTTTGGACATATAAGGCAAATAAAAAAAGCAGCTGCGAATGCAGTAAGTAATGATACCAAACTGGATATTGTGCTTGAGTTTGAAGAAAACCCGCATACTTCTAGCAGACAAGCAGCGTCAATGTTCGATGTTTGCCATTCATCGATTACTCGCACATTAAAAGAAAATAAAATGCATCCCTATAAAATTATACCAACTCAGGAGCTCATGGAAGACGACTTTGATAGGAGAACGTATTTTTGTGAACAAATGATGACAATGTTAGATAACAATGTGATCCAATTAGAACATATTATATTTTCTGATGAGTGTACCTTTACGCTTCACGGTCATGTTAATCATCAAAATTCCCGCTATTGGTCCAGGAAAAATCCTCACTGGATGTGGGAAGAACATACGCAATACCCTGAGAAGGTTCATGTTTGGGCAGGAATTGTTGGAGATCATATCGTAGGTCCTTTTTTCATTGATGGAAATTTGAATGGCAACAATTATTTAGCATTGCTTCAAAATAATCTCGTGCCAGCTTTGACAAACTTATGTCCTGATCTAGCAAACCCATAAGTTCCAGCAAGTACGATGTGGTTCCAGCAAGATGGAGTACCACCTCATTACCAAATCAATCTTCGGCAGTACCTCAACCAAATATTCCCGAATCGGTGGATATGTAGGCGAGGATCGATGGAATGGCCAGCACGACCCCTGATCTAACGCCATTAGACTTCTTCTTATGGGGATATGTCAAGAGTATAGTATACAAAACTAAACCCCTCGACTTAGCTGACTTAAGAAGACGAATAATAGTTGCGATTAGATCGGTCACACCTGAGATGTTGAGCAACGTTAGAAAAACATTTTATTTAAGATTAGGATGTTGTCAAGACGTTGGCGGCGAACATTTTGAACATCTCCTACAGTGACATTAATGTTTTTCTTGTTATTTTTTACATTATCAATAATTTTTCAAATTAATCTGAAATCATTTAATATTTCCGAAACAGTCGAAGATAGGTATAGGACATTGTACATGAAATATGCCTGGAATTTTCTGAAGAATCCAAAAATTTAATATTTGACAGGGTGTTGCATTTAAAATAAGAAAGTTGGTATTGACCACTTTTACATGACACACCCTGTATATAAACCTTTTATTTAAGAAAATACGCAATTAAAAATCCCAAACGACGTGTGCGAGCGTTTTTTCGAACACCCTTCCATTTAATTATTATGGAATTTATTCCATTTGGTTGATACACACTGTATAATATTTTTATTAAGATTTTGAAATTTTTACATATACATGAATAAAAAAGTTACTTCGCTGAAGTTGTTATTGAAAAAGTACAAGGAGACTAAATGAATTTAGGGGCGTTTGTTTTCTATCAAAACATACTATGTGAAAACAGAAGTGATCATATAACGAATCGTATTGGTAATGATAACTAAATTTCGTAGGACTAATTGTTCATTAGGAAATATTCTTTATTGTTTAAAAGATAACATCCAACGACAGGACAAACCAAAAAAATAAAGACATTCATACATACGTAATGAAACATCAAAATCTCAATATTAAATATAACACGAAAATACATTAAAATCATGATTAACATAAAAGCTGTTGAACTACTTAATAAAAAAAAACAATATATTTACTAAAATTTAATTCTAAATGAACAGTTTACCGAAAAAGATATTCTAGATCGTAATTTTTACACATGTGACACAATGGTGTTATTCTTTGTTGCATTCATATCAAACATCACAGAGTGTATAGTAGACACTCATGGCACATCTAAGTTAATC
Organism: Dermolepida albohirtum; assembly: GCA_031893035.1. Taxonomy (NCBI): domain Eukaryota; kingdom Metazoa; phylum Arthropoda; class Insecta; order Coleoptera; family Scarabaeidae; genus Dermolepida; species Dermolepida albohirtum. The sequence continues at coordinate 5,580 of JAVIWB010002368.1, forward strand.
CTGGATAACAAGTAAGAAGAATACATTTCCTTCTATATAGTTTTATTTAAAAATTTAGCATCGTAAACATATCGTCTCGCAAGAAACGAAAACATTCTATGTTGACAAAGGAACCCTTTGTAAAAGGTACGCACAGCGTACTCTCCAATACTTTTAAAGGATATAAATTACAGAAATCGAAGCTGAAAACGCTCCAAGTAATGTTGATGCGTCAAATATAAAGGATATCTCACAAGAGAGCCATACTTTATTTTATTCACAGCAAGTACAAAACAAGGACTTTAATATCACTTACAGCAAGAGCAACATTGAGGGCATAATCATCCATAAAATGTGAGTAAATAATGAGATTGAATTTTCGTTAACATCTTAAAATATTGCATTTATTAAGGCGCGAACACCAAATCATAAAATTAATAGCTGATTATGATTCAATACATTCTGAAGAATTAGAAACACGGACGTATTATCAGAACATCATCGCAATAAGCAGAGAAAAGTAAGGTAAAGTATGTAAGAAATTACTAACGAATAAACCAAAAAGTAATGGACCTAAGTTTGAGCGTCGAGCTACTCCAGAAACAGAACAAAAAACAAAGAATTTGTATCCATTACAGAAAACATATTTTAAATTTGGAAATTCTTTTATGAACTTCTTTACAATACATTTTCTACTAATTGTAGCATAATTACAACCTTCTGACATTATTACGCTAACATGAACTAGGCGCAAACGTTTCGACTCCCGATGATTCTGATGCGCCATCAAGAATTGGCAGTACCACCTGCATTAATTGCCTGAAAGTAGTTTCCACCCAATTTACCTATAGTGTTAAAATATCCTTTTCTGTATGAAGGAAAAGTAGATATTTTCGCGCCCAGTACAAGAAGATAATAAAAATGGGGTACATATGTAATAATATATGAAAAACGGAGAAGTAGTTAATTGTTCTTATTATCTTTGCAACAAAAATAATGACTTTTATAATGAAATATTTAATTTTATTACAATAAATTGCTATTTAGTATTGTTTTCTTTTTTTGTAGTATAAGCAAACAAATACAGTGCACAAAAGTTGTTTTATTTCCAGAAACGTTAATAATAGTAGAATTGCAGTGTATACACACATTCCAATGTCTCAGAATTAATATTTTCCCGTCATTCTTCTTCTTCTTATAACAAGCAGCCATAAATGTAAGAGTCGACTGGATGACCTCAACTTTAATTTGATCCATACCGATTGCGTACGTGAACGTTGAATATGATAAAACAATATTTTACTGGTAGAACCGTTGCATACCTTGTGTATGGACATCCTATAATCATACAAATCAGTAGTTGTATGTATCTCTTTGATCACTTTCAAATCTTCTGTGTACCTACATGAAATTAGTTACATTAGAATGGTTGGCAGACACCCCATATGCATCGGTAATTTCTGTGCAATAATAAGATACTTCTGCGATCATTTTGCACAGAATATTTGGATGTAGCTATCACAGTTAATAACAGTTAGCATTGTCATAAGTTCAGTTTAAAACTTGAAGTTTAAGTGTCTATATGTTAATTTTAAACTGATTCTTTTTATATTTCTATATTCATAAATTTCTATAGTTAGATGAAAGTATTTTAGTATGCCAAAAATCTGCAATTATATACAATTATAATTCTGCATTAAATATTTGATGACTGAAATTAATAATATACGAGGGTGGTTCCATATGTACTCGGATTGAGCTAGAGATGGCGGTAGTTGTTTGAAAAATATCGCTGTATTTGTAAAAATGGACAAGATTGGTCATCGTTACGTGATACAATACTTTTATTTGAAAGGCCTCAAACCAACCGATATAAAAGTTAAACTGGAGTCTATTCTGGGTGCTCCTTCATTTACAACAGTGAAATATTGGGTAGCAGAGTTCAAACAAGGCCGTACGAGCTGCCCAGACGAGCATCGCAGTGATCGACCAAATGAGGTGACGACTCCAGAAATGGTGAAGAAAATCCACAAAGCGGTAGTGGATGATCGTCGACTGAAAGTGCGCGAGCTAGCAGATATAGTAGGCATTTCAAAAAGTGCGGTACATCGCATATTATCTGAAAATTTGGACATGAGAAAGCTGTATGCAAGATGTTTGCCGCGTTTGCTCACACACGAGCAAAAACAGTGTAGTGAAGATGTTTCAATTGAGTGTTTAGCGAAGTTTCACAGCAACAAAGCAGAATTGTTGCGCCGTTTCATTATCATGGATGGAACATGGGTCCATCACTTCATACCCGAGACAAAAGAATAATCAAAACAATGGACTCAAAAGGGAGAACAGACTCCAAAGAAGGCGAAGACCGTTTCATCTGCAGGCAAGGTCATGGCATCGGTTTTTTGGGATGCATGTGGAATAATTGACTAAATGACTATCTTGAAAAAGGAAAAACTATCAACGGCGAGTATTATGCGAATTTACTGCAACGTTTGAACAAAGAAATTATGTAAAAGTGGCCGTATTTGGCTAAGAAGAAAGTGTTGTTTCATCACGACAATGCACCAGCTCATAAATCCGTTATTGCAATAGCGAAAATTAATGAATTGTAGTTTAAATTCCTGTCTCATGCACCCTATTCGCCAGATTTAGCTCCCTCGGATTATTGTCTGGCACAGTGGCTTTGTCAATATTCACATTACAGAATTAGTGGAGGTGGTCTCTGCTCACACTAAATAAGTTTAAAAGTGGGGAATTAGATATATCTAGTTGGTTACATAATAATAGATCTTTGTTTTTTTTAAGTAAAATTTTACTAGGGCTGAAATTATACTTAAATTCTAAAAAATGTTTTGCATTATATGAATCGATTTTGTTGTTATTAAAGTACCTTATATGTGAAAGAAAGGCCTGGTTAGCATACATAGAATTTTTGGTCACTCTCTTAGTTTAACTAATAGATCACGGATTTCTTACTTTCTTCTGTTATTCCTTTATTAGTGGTCTTGCCTATATTATTATTCGTTTTAAAGAAAATATTCATATAAGTTTTTTAATCTATTTCCCATTTTTTCCTATGTAAGGCCTAGATAAGGTATAGATTGGTATATTTTCTGTTTTGTAAAGCCTGTTTTAGTTGTTTCTTCTTAAGCATGTTATCAACTATCATAGACTCAAAATTATTATTAATCGCTAATTGTTTAATAAAATTTAATGTCGTTTTAATGTTATATGATAGAGTGTGGAATTTCGGTCAGTGCTTCATTAGATGTAGGCCCAGAATGTCGAAGGAGTTTCGTTGCTAATATGTATGTATGTAATGCAGTGTGCACTTCATTCGGAGGTATTCACTTATATCACTTATTCGTTGTACAGAATTATATCGGTTACGTAGTCCGAAAATACGATCATTCTTTGACGCAATAAATAAGTTGATCAGTTTGCGATAGATTACTCATATGTTGGGCGAAATATGATTGCAAAAAACACGTGGATAATGGGCAGAACGAAAAAAAAACTGGTGTAAAAGCTGGTCCAATGAGCAACTTATGTTCGATTTATGTTCAACATTGATGCCGTGCAATCTATCGTTTCATTTATTAGATAACGAATCATTTTGCTCATTCTGGAATAAATACGCGAATTCTAAATTATCTAGTCCGAAAGTGTTACGAAATTTTGTACCATTTGCTCGCAAATCGCATTGAAAATAGAATAAATTAGAAAACAAAAAACTGGTTATTTGCTTAATGTCATAGTTCCTAAAATAGAACCACTTAAGCCGTCATCTTCAATCTTACTAGCTTCCAGAAGAGTTCTGCCGAAGTCGTTTCAAAAGTCATGCTAAATACATTGGAAAAATTTGAACTTCTGAGAGACCAATTCTTAATATTTATGACTGATTACGCCACAACTATGAATTTTGTAAGTCGATCTCTTAAAGACAACTGTGGTAACTTCTTGTAACTTGTAGCAGAATCGATTGGACGCTGTTATCCAAAGGTAAATGATTTGACAGCACACACACGTTACCCAAAACTAGTAAATGTATTCGAGAATTCCACAGACAATGTCCCGATATTCTCCAATTTCCATGATTCTCACACGCTGGAGAACATCGCTAAAGGCAGCAGTTTATTATTTTCTGCATTTTCGAAAAATTCAGTTTGTAATTTTTACAATTTGGTCCTACAGAAGAAACTCTTATTAAGGAAAGTCAAAAGAAATTCTAAAATGCTGAGATTGAAGCAGATTTGCACATAATTTATAACAATTACAAAGGTGTAGTCGAAGCAATTGATAAATTACAAAATGTTTCATAGATATTAGTGGATTCAGTACAAATACTGGATACTATACAAACACAGCTGCATGCTATCAATGGCGACGAAATATTAGTGCTATAGCCAAAGCTGCTAGTACGCTAAAGAAAGATGTACATTTTATCCCATTAAAGCATTCATAGTGACAGTGAGTATACAGAACCGTTAAGTATTAACAAATATTATTTTATTTATGCAAATACTGAATCACTAGATGTCAGAACGGTCATTCTCCTCATATAAAAGCATTTTTTTCCTCACGGGGAACTCGATTTGCTTTAACAATTTTGGAAACATATCTGATGTTTCAAATATTAAGTCGATCTTTCGCTGTTTGAGATTATAATAGAAACGCTACTTGAAAAGATGTTTCACCTTTCATAAATTATATATAACTATTTATTTTACTTAGTTATTATCAAGCGCATACCGGTGGTACCTGTACCTTCTTTTAATTTTATTTACGCTTGCTTTGCTAAGGCAACTTATTTTCTTTTTTGTCACAAAACTGTTTCCTAGTGTATTTGCTAATGAGACACTAACATGATTGAACATCTTATTTTATATAACAAAAATCTTAAAATAATATCTGAAATAACGGAATCTCTGTCTGCTTGTTTATTACAAAACTATTTTCCTTTTAATAATATATTATTTACTACTTCAAGAGGTTTAACTATGGGAAAAAGTCCCCCGTTATTATTGTTCCAGATTTATTTCTACGAGGTTACTTAAAAAGTAAAATATTTGCAAATAACTGGAAATTTGGAGGAATTTAAAAGAAACTTCAGAAAGAAAATTAAAGTTGTTCCATAGGTGAGAATGGTGGTCATTTATGATACATTATTCTCAAGTTATAAAACTCTGTTATATATGTTAGTATTCTTTAATATGAGTTTACCTATTTTGCAGTTTATGTGAATAAATGTATTCTTGGATTTTGAAGCATGGTAGACTCTGGACAGAAACAAATTGAATTTGGGATTCAGTTTCAATCAAATATAAGCCCGACTATGCGCAATAATTTAGCATAATGCTCGTTTTTAGTAACCGAACTCTTTGCTTCGTCAATATAACACAACAGCATGGAGTACTGTACATAGTAGGGGTTTCTAACTGTTGTAGTCTTTGACAGAGAAGAGATCTAAGAATGTGGAATGGGGTTTGAGCATGGTTCTGATAAATTTGCTTTAAGGTAAAGGTATTGGAAACAGAAGTGGGTTGAGAAACGGAACTCGATAATTTTGCTTTTGATTAAGGTTATAGTTACATTGCTTAGTTCCCGCGGTAGTGAATTAGGTTTAGATATGGTGAAGGCTTTTTGGATTAGGGAGTTTATAGTATTAACTTTTGTACTTGATAATGGTGAAAATAGACATTTGAGTATCTATCGGTATGTGTAAATTTGTGAATAAATAAAATGTCTTGACGAAGGATAGGGTTTTTTAAAAACCAAAAGTGTTTGCAAATAAACCAAGAAATTTAAATGAAGTTAAAGGATACATCAAAAAGAAAATTAAGACTATTCCACGTCAGCTTCATCAATCTGTTATGCAGAATTTCGTCACGCATTTGGAAAATGTATTACTGAGGATGACAACCATTTACAAGACGCTATTTGCAAGTCATAAAACTCTCATCCCTAATATTTTTAAATATGAATTTCTTATTCTGCAATTAATGTCAATAAATTTATGTAAGGTGTGTCTTATTATTCAATATATTTTACCAAATTTAACTTTGAATTACATGTTTTTCTTTTTGCTATGAATAGAAATTGAAACAGTATTTAATCAATATTAAATGTTATTATCTTTTATTAATTTATTAATTGCTTTCAATACTAACAGAAAAGCTATTTTTTTTTGTAATTCATGTTTCACTCCTATATAATTAATCGTTTAACTGTGGCTATTAAAAATACGTTACAAACTTACCGCAGAATATTACCATGACTAATTTACTTCTCACGAAAAAATTTTTCACGCTTATATATATTGGCATATATGTATGTAGATATAAAGACATTCATAAATACTATGTTTCTGTCCGACAAACAAGTATTAAATGTTTAGTTGAAAGACGTAAGGAATACATTACGTTGAGTTCTATTCAAAACCTAATATATTTCTGTTCGATTTCAAATATAAAGTAACTAAGTAATAAATCGGATTACAAAGTTACAAAATAAACACACGAGGTCTTGCTGTGATACAAGATACATACGGCGCGTACTTCAAAAAGCTCATTTCCTAGTTGTCACTCGCAACATTCGACCAAACATTTCATTAGTTCGAAATTGCTATCCTGCTATGAAAGAGAAACAACCTTTGAAGAGGCTAGATTTTGTTTGTGTTCAAAGGTTCATTTAGTTTCAGGGTGAGATAGGACTAAATAAGAAAAATATTCCTTTTACATAATAACTGTATGAATATATAATTTTATGTAATAATTAGGGAAAATTTTAATTTAGTTCTATTTTATTGCTATTGACTACATGAATGCTTCCTTTGCTGTGTTTATACAGTATTTGGTACTGAATTAGTCCTGGGCTCAGTCATGATGAATAATATATTTTAAATACATAATCTCCCGAAAAGATAAATGTGCATATTTCTTTAATATCCAGACTGTTAACTTACAATATACGAGGGTGGTCTGAAAAGTTTCCGACCTAACAAAGACATTTTTTCTTAAAATTTATATTTATTTTTCTACATAGTATCCTTATAACTCTACACACTTGTCGCAGCGATGCTCCCATCTCATTAACCCGTCCAAATAGTCCTCGGCGTTTTTCTCTGCAAAATAATTGTTCGCGAAGGCGATTGCCTTCTTATTTGACGAAAATCTCTGTCCTCCAGGGCAATTTTTAGATGAGGGAACATAAAGAAGTTGCTTGGGGCTAGATCTAGTGAGTAAGGCGGATGGTCAAACAGTTCAAACCGTAATTCATGGATGTACACCATGGTGTTGTCTTGGTGGAACAGGATCTTCTTTTCCGCACATGTGGCCGTTTTTCCACAATTTCTGCCTTCAGCTTGTCAATTAATGATGCATAGTATGCTCCGGTAATAGTTTTCCCTTTTTGAAGATAATCGATTATGATAATTCCATGACTATCTCAAAAAAACAGTTGCCATCACTTTCCCAGCCGAAAAAACAGTTTTTTCTTTTTTTGGAGCCGGTTTCCGCTTTGCGGTCCACTGTTTTGACTGTATTTTGGTTTCGGGCGTATCCAAATTTCATCTATAGTAATTAATCGTCGCCAAAACTCGGATTTATTGTACCTAAACTGCGCCAACAGAGCGTTGGAAATGTTCATTCGAACACGTTAGTAAACGCGGCACCCAACGCAAGCACAGGTTTCTCATGCCTAAATCTTGATTTAACATATGACAAGCACGTTCTTTGGACATATTCATAGCCTTTACTACCTCTCTCTTTTTAATTCGACGGTCGTCTAGCACCAATTGGTGAACTTTAGCGACGTTATAGTAGGTAGTTGCAGTTTTTGGACTTCTCGAACGTTCATCGTCTCCCAATCTCTTATGGCCACATTTAAGTTAATCTTTGATTTGCATAGGCGTATTGCCTTTCAAAAACAAACATTTAATGCCAGCTCGATACTTGAAACTCACATCGACTCACTCGAACGACTGCCAAATAACAACTGCGCGTCCAAAATGGCTGAAACTTTGGCGAGCATCTGCCAATAAATACACAAATACATTTCCTAGCTTTTATTGATGAGTGCTGCTATCTTCACGTTGAAGTCGGAAACTTCAGACCACCCTCGTATATATATTCATTTCATTCATCTTTGACGCGCTCGCTAAATTCTAGGAAGGTAAAGAAGTTATATAATGGTTTTATAAAAACATAATTTTTTCAGAATTGTTAGAACGTCGAGCAGTTTGATTAGTGGTGCGCTAATTTTATACTTTATATTTTGATAACAAACTTATGCGCCATGAACAAGATAAAAGGTATTATAAACAGTGCAAAAATTGAAATAGAAACTTCTAGGGACTGGTTCGCACTTTCAAAGCGATATTGTTAGAAAAGTTAAAGTTTCTCGCCGAACAGTAAATTGGAATACAAGAATACAATTGGAATAAAAGAAAATTTGCCTTGAACATCAAGCGGCCGACGGCATTGTCACTGAGTACGTGAAATCACTGAAAGGGAGGACAGAAAAATTATTAATAATGCTTGACAAAATAGACAGGTTACCGTCAGAGAGTTGTTGCTACTTCTGCAGTTCTTTAATATAAATGTATCAGACATTGCTGGATTAAAATATCTTTAGTCTGTAAAAAAAAAACGAGTTTAATCGAAACAATGAAGAAAAACCGTCTACAGTGGGTCAAGATTCTTCAATATTTTACTGTTGGAACATGAGGAAAAGTCTTTATATGAAATTATATCTCAAAAGTTTTTTTTTTATATTATACATATTAGTTACCGTTGTTAATTTCTCAATCACAGGTCATATTCGGTGACGAGTAACCTCAAAGCAGTTAAAGAGAACCAATTTTGTGAGACGAACACCTTCGGAATGTTGTAGAATAGAATGAGTTGCACCAAGTGTAAACGTCTTTTCTTCATTGGTAGTATGGTCATGAAACACTGGGACTGGTACAGAATCTCTATATTTAGTCGAATGGACAATAAACTAAAATTAATAAATAAAATGAAAATTATTCTGTGGCTTTTTATTACTCACTATATGCAGAGGAAAATTATTCCCTCAATTCAATCGAGAATGTTTGGAGCGTTCTTAGATCTACAGTTCATTGAGAAAAGAAGACACCGTAGTGAGTTCAAGCAACTATTCACACTAAGGAAAGTTTAACTAAATATTGAAACAAATATATCCTGTAATTGTAAATATGTTGTCAAGGTAGGCCAGCATGTGTATATTTGAAATTTCATCGGTTTAGATTTTATTCCGTTGAAATTGTAAAATTGTAGAAAAACTGTATTTGCACATATGTATTTCACAATAGTATATATATATATATATATATATATATTTCCTTCTTTGTAAGAGAGATTTCATAATAGTTTAGGGACTTTCATTGACCCACACATGTGTATTCTGGGAAATCAAAAATTTCATTTCATGTGAACCCTTCCTTATCAGTAATTAAAGCATTATTACGTAGAAAACAAAGACAAAAAATCATAAATTGCTTGACAATCAGGTGAATTTAAAGCCTGCACTCGTTGTCCATGGTACAGGTAACGTCGCTTCCTGTGGAGAATTCTTCAAATAAGAGGAGCATCATTATGTTATACCTCGATTGATATTCTCCGTAAATTCGTCTTCGAATCGCCTTTTCTGCCTCAGGGGCGAATAGCAAACTTTTTCTCCTGGCATCATGGAACTATTTTCAAAATAAATCGGTATCGCGCAATCTGACAAAAACACGAAGTGAAGGATCTGGCGATTGGGATGAATGTCAACATAAACATATAACTTCTCTCTAGTATTCCCATTAGCACGACCATGCATATCGGCTAATTAAATATTAGTGTAAATATACAGCTAAAATTGGTAAAACTGTGCATTAGTCACTAAATGATACAACAAGTAGTATTTGTATATTTCACAGAAAATCTACCGGCTATGATAAGGAAATGCAAGCTTTTGTCAATGAAAAAGAGGAATAAGCGAAAATAGCACAAATGTTAAGGTAAAATCTGAAAATATGTCATACGCGTTAACAAAGTTAGTGGCATTTAAAGAACAAACTATAGATTATATTTCTCAATTGTAAATTTATACTTTATGTTTGGTTTTTATAAATTATTGAGGATACTAATACTTAATTTTAATAAAAGGTTAAGAAATATGTAAGGCCAAAGACGACAAATTTAGAGTAAAATCAATAATTAAAGAAATTAAATAATAAATTTTCGTTTCAAGAATGAAAAAGCCTAAGGAATAATATGTATATTTAGTTACTACAAGAATTTCCATTACTTTCCCCTACGTATTTTTTATTCGTTTCGCAAATGCCGTTTTATAAATGATCCTTCTTTTCAAGATAGTAACCACAACAATCGAACGTCAAGGTCATTATAATTTGCACTCATTTGTTATTTTCCACTGTTGAATTATGAATCATTTCGCTCGCTCCTTCGTGGGGCGAATTTAAAATTTTGATTTTAGGCACGGCATTTCGAAACTTTCGTTTCACGTTTCGCGTTGTATGTAAATCTCTCTCCCGGGCAAAAACTTTGCAAGTCAACTGTATCATTATATAAATATTTTATTCATTGTATTACACAATGCGCTTTCCGCAATTACGTGTGTCTTTAAGAGAGTGTTTCCCACTAAATGTAATTTATGTAAATTGCCTGTTTGACTTGGCTGGTCCGCTGTTATCTCCGAAAGAGAAACGCACACACACATTCCGACATCAAACGGACGGGAGATGCATCCCGATTCATATGAAGAATTATGCTAAATTATACAAATGAATGTATATTCAGTATTTACATACATATGTACGTATATTTGAAAATTCGTTTACTCTGATTTGATAGCTTCAGAAGTATATGTAGAAGCAGTAGTTATTCAACGCATTGCGGTTACGCTCTCGCAGTATATAGCGACTATCTTTTGATATATTGTATATTTGTGTAGAATTGGTTATATATTAAATTAAAGACGACTTAAAAAACAGTATTAACAGAGAGACATTAAATAGATTCACGATCTTAAAGAAGCTAGCGAAGTTAATAAAGACGACGCCAGAGGAAACAATAGTAGCAATTATAGTAGATGGCGAAGAAAAGGAAGAATTTGAAGTAAAGCGAGGGCTTAAATAGCGGGATGCATTGTCCACATTCTCTTTTAACTTAGAGTTGGACGAAATTCTCAGAAGTAGCGGAAATAATATGCATAGAATACTCACGACAGGAGTTACCAATATTTGACTTATGTAGATGATGTAGTACTGACAGTAAAAAACAAAAGAGAACTAAAAAATATAATGAAACGACTAATAGTGGCATGAGGTGAGTTTGAGTTAAAGATCAACGAGCGAAAGAGTAAACACATGCAACCTAAATGTACTGTGGAGAATTCAACAAACAGTTATACATATTTAGAAATACTAATAAACAACAGGTGTGTGTAAGAAGTACAGATAGAGTTACTAATGAAAGCCAATAAATATACAGGGACGTTACATAATATCTTTATAACCAAACAGTGTCATAAAATGCGAAGACGCGACAAAACGGTTATCCAGCCTCTGTGGTTGTGAGGCTTGGGCATCGAATAAGAAACTATAAAATTAGGTCGGAATATGGGAAAGATGATTACTACGCAGAATTTATAGGGAAATGAAAACAAACGAGGGTTGGAAAGGGGGATTGACCTAACAAAATATACGGGCTATACGATGACACAGAAATTATAATATAATATGAAGGTTAGAACATCTAGAACGCATGGACGACTTAAGAACAGTAAAGAGAAGATATCGGAAGGAAAAAATGAGACTGTCCAAGAAGAAAGTGGAGAGAAGTAATGATAGGAATTCATAACAACGGACAGGCATTTGTAATTGGAAAGAAGAAAATCAACTAAAAAAGTAGAAATAACGTAATTAATATTTCTGTCGTTTTTTCCAAATTCTAGTTATTCAATTGTAACAGTCTATAGTAGGGAAGTAATGTACTAAAATGCCTAGGATGCAAAGTCGACTAAATTATTGCCAGTTAAGCGATTTCGAAAGGGGTTATATTGCTGGACTGCATGACGCAAGTATTACATTTCGTGAATAATGAAGGTAGATGCAAAAAATACCGCTATGGTTGATTGTTGGAAAGATTGGTCTCAAGAAGATAGGTAACATCGTAGACGAGGTTCTGGATGATCTAACGGATGGCTGATCAATTTTGCTACATTAAGAAACTCAAATAACTTTTTGTAAAGTTTATGTAATTTATTTTTAGTAATTCATTTGAAAAATAATACATTTTTAGTAAAGTAATTCATGAAGTTTTGAAAATAATTGAATTCAAATTGTCTCCACCCTCGGTGACACATGTGCGACATCTTATCAAAAAGTTATTCATTACTGCCTGGAGTGTTGCAGCGGGAATTGCCTCAATTACCGTTCGAATGAATTGCTTTAAATCATCCAAATTTGTTGGGTTTCTTTTGTAAACTTCTTGTTTGCAATAACCCCACAAAAAAAATCAGGTGCAGTGAGATCAGGAGACCTGGGAGGCCAACGGAATGTGAAGTTTCTTGAAATCAGTTTATTGGGGAATTTTTGCCGCAATTCTGTCATAACAGGTGTGGCTATGTGACAAGGTGTCCCATCTTGTTGAAACCAAACAGAGTTGAAAGGGATTCTCTTTCGGCGTAATTCTGGAAAGAAAAACTCTTTCAACATCTTTAAGTAACGGTCTCCATTGACCGTAACAGTAAGACCGTTTTCTTCGAAAAAGTAAGACCCGACAATGAACCTTGAAGAAACTGCACATCACACTGTGACGTGAAGTGGATGTAATTGCATCTGATGGAGTATCTCTGGGTTAGAGTTACTCCATATTTGACAATTTTGTTTGTTAACATTGCCGTTTAAATCAAAATGTGCCTCGTAAGACATAAAAATGCAGTTCAAGACGTTTTGATCCTCTGACGCCATTTGAATGATCTTCTCACAAAATTCCAAGCGAATCGGGAAGTCTCTTGGGTTCAGTTTGTTTGTTAATTGAATGTTATATGGAAATAAGTTTAAATCTTGGTGCAAAATTATCTGTAGTGACTATCTGCTGACACCCATTTGAGCAGACAAGCTCCTTGTCGAAACTCGAGGATTGGATTGTATGGCAGCAGCTACAGCAGCGATAATTTCCTGCGTCCGAACTGAGGGATCTCGATGATAAGGCCTTCTTGCGATTGTGCCACGCCCGGCAAAATTCTTCACGAGCCTCATTATAGTCCATCGGCTAGGAGGAGTGCCGCCAAACGTGCGCCTATATTCTCTTTGGATGGAAACTACGAACTCGTTACCGTTGCACTATCCAAATTCTTGTTTCATTGTCCCAATTCTCCATTTTAGTTAAATTTAAAGATCAATCTATAAAATAAAATAAAAATGGAGCAGGTTGGTTACACAGAAAACAAGTTATTACGTTTTTTTTTTGGGAGCAGCTTTCATCAGCCACCCGTTAGAATAACCACCAAATAGAAAGATAGGAGACTAAGGTTGCTTGCCCTTAAAGTATGTGAGAAATATTTTTTGGCAAAGGTAGACTATAAAATAATAATAGTTCATATCATCTTATTCGCTTGTTTGAGTTGATTTGCTATCATTCAAGGTTAATACTGCCTCTCACTAATCGCCATCGTATTTTTAGATTAGAAGAGTGTAATGTGAGGGCAGATTGGGATGAAGAATGGAACAATATTGTTTCTTTCGAGAAAATCTGTAATCTAGTTTTTTATTTGTAGATGCCTGTTGGTCATAGACCAATCTGGTGTAGAAGAAGAAAAAGATTATTTTTGAATTTTTCCATTGAACGTGAGACTGCACTTAGGATGGGACTAGGATAGAAAGTAGGATTCCTTTAGTATTTCTTCGAGGCCATTTAAATCGTCACTATATATCTAAATGCTGTGTGCCACATTCCAGCAAGAAAATACATCACGTCGTAGCTATTACAGTACAATTCCAGTCGGAAGCCGATATCAATATTCATAATTAAACAGCGCGATTAATAGACCTATAGCCCATAGTACAAGTCGTGGATATATGGATAGAAGGACTGGTACCTAAACGAAATATGAGTATTACAGAAGAGCCGAGAAACAAACATTCGAGCAAACGTTATTGCCAGTGACCTACTTTGAAAGCAATTTGTTTTTAAACGTCGTTGAGAGTTTTCGTGTATAGACAAAGAGTAATTAATGAATATTAAAAATATTCCAACTTTATACATACAAGCAACCGCCTTCGATATGTTGTATGTAATATAAAAATGTGGACCATAATGTATTATTTATAAACGCTCTTTAATTTTGGGTTTGCAGTGTACGCTACTGATTTCCATATAAAATCGCCCATTTCAATAACAACAGAATAAGAAATTTTAGACAATTTTATTAAGGCTTAGAGAAAATATAGAACAATACTTACATCTGATTTGAAAATGACTAAATAAAAAAAAATTATATTCAGATTTACAAAATTCACTTGTTAGGTACGTGATTTGTCGAATTCTGAAAGAATTGCTTTTCCAAATGTTCCATTCTGCTTCATTGCAACAATTGCATTAAAAATACGAAGTTTCTGTCGTTCCAGTTTTCAAAATTGGGAAAATTAAGTATTTAGATTAATTATAAATATTTCGAAACAAAAATAATCTTCTCTCATTCTCGGTGGCAAGTGCCCAATTAAGCTGTAAGTCTTTTTTTAATTTGTCATGACCACGACAGTATGCACGATTGTATATAATTATATAAACACTAACAAAAGATGCACCAACTCGATATCTTAGAGTAAATAAACAACTTTGGACATTTAATCATCTTTTAAATATAATTATATAAACACTAACAAGGGACGTACCGGCTCGATATCTTAGAGTAAAATAAACAACTCTGGACATTTAATATATTATTGAGCATTAAGCTGTCAGTGGGAATATTGTGTATAGGCGTATTCTAATTTTCATAGACAGTAATCTTTAGTTTAGTCTAGTGATAAGTACTTCTTGTAGTTTGAGAATTGTTTGCTGTATTGTGTGAATTTCGAACAAATAAATCTTGTTAAAATTCTTGAGTGTTTTTAAAAAAAAGCCGATTCAAGAAAAAGAACCAAAATTATATCTTGCGTACGTAAAATGTTCCATGGCAGTGTTGATTATTTTTCTTCAATACTGAAGGATACCAGGAAAGGTACCAATCACCTCCGAGACGGGAAACGTCTATCGCACCGACCTAAAAGAAATTCCAGTCATCGACTTCTTCGGATAAATATCTAAAGTAAAGTGCTTCTACCGCTACCATATCCTGGCGTTAGAAAGAAAACAGTATGTAATCAGCACTGATATATTTAAAACAACGTTAACACAAAGTTCAAACCAATAACAGGAAATAAATTTAAAGTATGCTTCGGTACCCGTTCTATGCGAAATCATGTATTTACAACAAGCTGCGCTTTTTTGTAAATAAATCATTACCATCATATATATTATCATACACTTGAAACGACGTAAAACGTAATAACTAATACATGAAGCACATATCTCGTGCAAAAAGGCGTTCCTGTCATATAAAGGGAAAGAACAATGACACAAACAATTAGATTAGAGTGGATGGAACAAAGAGAAAGGCTAAAACCTAGCCAAACAGGAAACACTGCAAATGGAATGGTTTGACGGCATACGTGTGTCAGTTTGCACTATATTTGATTATATATATATATATATATATATATATATATATATATATATATACTTATAGTTTTTGATGAATGAAATAAATTTCTCATTCGTTGTTACCTATTTCGAAATTTACAATTTATATACAAACAAATGTATATATTATGAGATAAAACTATTAATACGTAGCTGTTTGAAAGAGTATGGTTAAATAATTAAGTTTTTGGTTAAATTTGCAAGGAAATTTCAATATAAATTAAAACTGCAGAAAAAATAAAGTATTATCGGGCTTAAACAGATTCCATTGCAACTATATGGAAATATAAGAAGTGGTAGTAGTTAATTAGTCAATTAAATTTAACTGACAAACTTTATTAGTTACACCTTCAACCAACTTTATTAAAAGTCCATGCGAAATGCTCCAAAATCCCATAAACGTTTCGAAAAATTGTTTTCTTGCACCGCTTTAAGTCCGATGTCAACTGAAGACAAAGAAAAAATCAAAAAAGTATTAAAACCTCTTAAACAACGATTTTCGTATTCTGTATACGTATTACGACACCTAAGTCGTTATCATCAATAGAAATTAATCAGTGTCGCACTTAGGTCCACGATAAAGCTCCCCAGAAAAGTGCAGGAACTACTTTACATGAAGACCAAATACACTACCCTGCATAAGAAATATATAGATGAATATTTCCTAGGTTTAAAACTGACGTTCATACTACACACGCCTCCACTTTCGATTAAGGACCTTTTTTAATCGCCGGATCTTCTAGGAACTAATAGGGGCCAGAATACGGTATCGGACCTGTGTCAGCTTCAAACACGTGGTTTTTATTTTATATTATTTATAGTCTTGATTAAGCATAGACAATTCGCGATTACACTATCAATTCGCGATTACACTATGATTATTTTCTAATACATGTTTTGCTAAATTGGATATCTCTGGCCGATTAAACGTAATGTGCGAAATATGTCCTTTATGACGGGTTCCTATTGAGCGTTTCATTTGGCCCATATGTTTCGTAAACTCCAGTTTGCTCTCGATTTACCTCGACTTTATCTGTCGCATTTCCTAAAAGAGATTTTATAGGAGATCTGGATTTAAAAGTTACTTGAAATTTGCATTCACTAAAAACCCTATTTAAATTTATTGTAACTAGATGAAACGGTAAGCATATAAAGTGTTTGTTGCGAATGTTCTGAGATGACAAATAAGTGATGCCGCGGATTGTTTTTCTCAATTTAGCTTTCCTAATTAATCTAATGATTCTTTTCGAATAAAAGCTATTATATTATAATATTTTGCCGTATTCTTAATGAGATTTTATTTTCGTATTTGACTTTTATTAGCGGAAAACTTAGCAAAAGATAGATAAGAAAATTGAGAAAAGCCATCTTTTGTTGCATACTATGATTAGGTTCCGTCGTGACAAACTTGTTAACACCTGCTAACATTGATTTTTTTCGGAAAATGTCAATTTCCATTTTATGGTAATTTATAATTGCTAGGATATCTAAGGCAGATCAGCTGTAATTGATGTCTTTTTCTATTGTAAATTTTATGTACGGAAATTTCGAATTTCATAAACGATCATCTATGTTAAACTTATGTGTGTTAAAAATCGCGAAAATATCATCTACGTACCTAAACCGTGTTTTTGAAAAATATTTAGCATAATATTCAAAGCCAACCTCAAAATGACTTGTGAATAAATCCATAAGAAATGGAAAAAACAATTACCCATTGCTGTTTTGTTTCAGTTCATAGAATTTATCTTTTCATTGGAAACAATTTTGAGGCATACATAGGGTTTTCAACCGCAAATATTCATTTACTGTTTCCCGTTCAATTGTATTTTTATAAAGCAAAGCTTCTAAATACTTTTAGGCCTTTGAAATAGATATAATGACGTTATATCGAATAATAATAAAATTTCTCCATCTTCCTGTTTACCATCTTAACGCTCTGAATAAATTCTATTGAATTAGCAGCAGACAAACTTTCTGGTTTTTTTGGAAAAATTTTAATATTCATTCACTAACAATTTTGAAATCAGATAAGTTAGTGAGTTAATTTCTGAAATATTTGAAATCATCCAATTACTTGATTTGTGTATCATAGGTAAACAGTACGGAATCATCAGATTATTCACATTAAATTTGTAATTCTGGATGGAAGTTATTAACTTTGAACATTTTTATAACACGTCCTTAGTGTCTTTAATCATTAAGTTATTCGTTCTTAATCGATTTTGTCCAAAATTACTAACTTGTTTCGTGTATTTGCTTTTAAGTAAAACACTCTTCCGACCTAAGAGTTTTAATGGAGTTTCACTTATTATTAACTGATTTTTGTTTGTGCTGCTGTAGTTTCTCTTTATTTGGATTCCACCTCTTTAATGAAGTTTTTAGAACCTTGTTCAAAATTCTTAATCCAGGTTTCAATGCTTGCAATCACATTTTCTGTAGGAAAGTCACGGCTTGGTAAACAATATTTTATCCTTCATTTAGTCTATTTCTTCACGATTAAAAACCTCATGTGAATGATTGACGACTAGTGTTTTTTTTACAGAAATTATATCAATACTATTTTCCAATGGCGGGCATAACTGTTTGAATATCTCGTTTAGACCTCTAACTTTTCTATCTAATTTATTCTGTTAGATGTTTCTTGTAAAAGACAGTGATCGTTTGGCCTTCGCGTAAAGTAGCTCGCGGATTTTCTGTGTGAGCTTTACCGCGAACTCATGTGGGACACTGTGATTAGTTTTTGCTAATGATAACAGCTTAGTTGTCGAAATAATATATATATATATATATACTAAATATTAGAAAGGTAAAAAATCGTTACCACAACAATGTTCATATATATATGAACATCGTTGTGGTAAGGATTTTTTACCTTCCCTTATTACCTCCTTTATTACCTCCTTTATTAGAAGTAGATTAGAATTAAAACTTCCTTTATTAATTCAATTAACCACAGTCTCCAACATAATATACTTTCCAGAGCAATTATATGTCTGATAAACATACTATTAGATTATGTGCTATGGATTAGACTAACCAATAGAATTTCCTCTCATACAATGCACTGTAATTTAGGTTGCCTATTTATATGTTTACATTCCGATATTTAGATAAATCGGTTGATTAGTTTATTTTTGACAGCTGATTGAAAAAGAAGCAATACGACGTTTTGTTAAAATGGAAAAGGCAGAGTATCGTGCGGTGATTAAATACTTCGTAATTAAGGGTATGAAAGCTACCGAGATAAAAGATGAGTTACGGGAAACGTTAGGTGAATCTGCTCCATCAACCGCCACAATAAGTTGATGAAGCGCGCTCTGGAGTACCCAAAATCGTGACTTCTAAGGAAATGATTATAAAAATCCATAACATTATTACGCAAGATCGACAACTCAAAGTGAGAGAGATAGCTGACATAGTAAACATTTCAACAGAATGCTTACACCACATTTAACGAAAGAATTGGGTCTTTCTAAGCTTTTGGCAAGATGGGTGCCGCGATTGCTTACAACCGATCAAAAATTCACTCGTTTGCGCATTTCCAATGAGTGTTTGGACCTTCATAAGCGGAATCCGGTTGATTTTTGTAGGCAATATGTTACTTGTGATGAAACTTGAATACACTACAGTACACTCGAAACTTAACAATAGTCGAAACAATGGTTAAAACGTGGTTCTGCACCTCCAAAGAAAGCGAAAACCACTTTATCGGTAAACAAGGTGATGGCATCAATTTTTTGGGATTCAAAGGGCATTTTGCTCATTGATTACCTTTAGAAAGGTTCCACAATAAACGGACAATACTATGCAGCACTTCTGCAAAAATGATATGTTGAGATTCGTGCTAAACGGCCAGGAAAGGCAAAGAAAAAATTCTGTTTCACCAAGACAACGGACCCTCGCATACCAGCACAGTTGCGTTTCCAATTAGTACCGTATGCGCCTTATTCGCCGGATCTAGCCCCTTTCGACTTCCACCTTTTTCCAAAATTGAAAACGGCACAAGGTGGAAAGCAATTTTCGTCTAACGACGAGCTTATCAGCTTCGTAAATGAGTATTTTGCAAGCTTTCCGGAATCGCATTTTAGATATGGCATAAGGGCATTGAAGCACCGTTGTAATAAGTGTATTGCTCTTTTGGGAGAATATATTAAAAAATAAAAATTATTTTGTATTTAAAAAATTCGTCTTTCTTTTCCATTCTCACTACTTGTCAAACTACCCTCGTATGTTTGTCATTGTATTTTAATGTGTGTTTTATTTGAATAAACTTGCTTCGATGGCGGTTTAATATGAGTGTGTGGACGGAGCAAGGACATCATGAATCCTGATTTGCCATTTTTCACAGGCGAAACAAATACGCATTTCGAAACAAGTACTTACCAAGTAACAATATATCACACATCCTAACTCTTTACTGTTTACATTCAGAGTTCAAACGAAAATAAATCATCAATAATAATTGCTCCAAAAGTTCAGGTGTTAATAATTGTCTGTCACCAAAAATCCATTTATACATTGAAAGCACCCTTTCAATATCTACTTATGAAATAGAGCTATTTTTAAAGTACACAAAGTTTTCTAGTAACAGCAAATTGAGCGCTGGTTCGATAAAATCTACTTCTTTACAAATACATAGGTCAACGATTCGGCGTAGGGTACGAAATCCTGAATTGTTTTTGTTTGTTAATGACAACTGTTTTATTTTCTTTTTGATATTATCAGCAGCTCTAAATAATTCGGAGAGGAATCGAGGAAGATCATACACAATATTCATGGCGTTAGTTATAGAATACTATGGATTCGTCGGAGTAACCTCTAGATAGTGAATGGCTACAGGTATTCTAGAATAAGCCATGAATATTGATAGAATCTACATGAATTGTTGAGTTCATAAATACCTGTTCAGCCTGTAAAATAGGAACAGCTGCCCTTATCCATGTGCCCACAGCGTTACAGCAGGTTCTGGTGATAGTGGCACAAGTGTCAGTTTTTCGCCAAATAAATTCTTGCGTGCAGGTGGCGCCACGAAAATTTTCATGGCAGAAGATCAATTTATCTGCACTTGGGTAGCATTTTCTGGCTTTCTCTGATATTCGATGAAGAGCATGTGTGAAACATGCAATATGCGTCATACTACTGAATGTTTGTTGTAAGAGCCTACCAATCTACCAAGTAGTTTATCGTGCTTTTCACACCATAGCGATTTCAGAAACGAAATTACATAATATAGTATAGATTTACATTAGCTCTTTCAATTCTATTAGATTCAAGTAGATATGTAGACATTATCGCGTCGCTGTCCACCACCTCAACTAAAACATTTACAATATTGCGTCCTTTAACACCAGTAGCTTTATCTACTGACCCAAATATATTTATCATTTATGTCATTGACAATTGAAGTCATAAATAAATTAACCGTACATCAGGAACACATAATATTTTTTCAAGCTGAATTCCGCGGGAACATTCAAGTTACTATATAGGTATTTCCCATAAACTCAGAATAACTGTTTTCACGGAATGCAACATGTTAGTATTTTAAGTATATCAGAGCTAAATGCATTCTATCGTTTGCAGTACCAGCAGTACGTGCTTTATGTATATCCGTCGACACATGTTTTATTACTCGGGTTTTCACAGGCCACGAGAATATTACATTGTAAATTTTGCATTGGAATTAAATACCGTCGAATTCTAGCACAAGCAAATTTCTTATCCACCTTTCAATAATATCTCGCGACGGATTTGGAAGGGACATATTTACGCAATAGAACGCAAGTAAGCAATGAAACTAAACAATAGATTGACACACTATAAACGGCGTTTGCTATTTAACTACAATACATTCAGTGTAAAAACTCGTCTATCAACGTCGATTATATTTGTCGTGATAGATGCAACTACTTTTATACATCCATACCGTATCTTGTAAACACTGCTATTGATAGCGTGGAGGGTGAAACCACCCGCGTCGCGTTGACGAACCTGAGTTGGACAAATTCGTATATGTACATTATAACATTACATACATAATTTACAGCTCGTTACGTATTATTATATTAGTATTATTACTGGACCGATTTTCGAATTATATTACCTATTTTGTCCGGTAATGGAATGTATCCGAGACTGACGATTCCTGACAATAATACAAACCTATAAGATCTGAATTTTATGAATATCGAAACTGTCTGCAAATTGTAAGATTATATAAAAATATTTGAAAAATTTTAAAACGTCCTATTTCAGAACATGATCTTTTAACTTGTAAACAAAAAGAGAAACGATTTTATAGTAAAATAATACTTATACTATAATGTATTATGTGGCCCCATCTATTAGAAATTTTTGAAACTTTTTTCTTAGACAGATTTGATATCTAGTTTATCAGGCATGTTTTGCAAAATTTAATGTTCGCCTCAAAATAAAACAATTTTCTGCATCATTTGAGTGAAGATAATAAACAATACATGCTATTGTATTATGTATGACGAACGAAAAGTTTTATCATTGAATGTTCAAGGTGAATTCTTTCTGTTATTTTATACTTTATTGCCAATACGATGGAGAGGATACTGAAAATATATTTATTCTTAACGTTTGTAATTCTTTCGATTTCAAATACCCTCGCTTGTCGTGTGTATGTAATAAATGCATTTCATAAAGTACAACAAAGATTCATTTTAATTTCCTTTACAGATCGTCGTTTTTTGAAATATGTAATCCACACGATCGACTAGAATGTCCACCATATGATATATGAGACTATTTTGTTACTTTGCAATAAATCTTGTTTTTTTTTTGTTATTCTTTAACTTACCAGTATATACCTACAAATAACATATTTAGCTTATTTGTCGGAAATATTAGAATCGAAAATAACATTAGTTACTTTTACAGCAGGAAGTAAATTGAATCCTAGTTGGTTGCAGTTCTGAAATAAACGTGATACAATTACGCCTCCAGCAAAATTTAATATATATATATACAATATATATATTTAATATATATTTTATTAATATATAATTATTAAAATTGCAACAGGATTTATCAAATATTCTATAATAATTCACAATATTTTCTGAAAAACAAAAATAAAATAAAAATATATAATAAAAATTTAAGCAATTAATTGTTGTAGATCTGAATATAGAAAACAAATCAATCCATGTGAATATAAGATCATAGGATGATACGAGGCTAACCGTTTATATTTCGGGAATAGTAAACAAAAAAAAAATTTTTAATATCGAAAATAGTTATATTGCTTTTCAAACATTCTCCTTGAAAATTTATGCACTTTTTCATTTGTTTAAACCAATCCGAATAGAATTGCTGCCACTGTGAAGGCGGTATCTCCAAAATATGAGTTTTGAATGCCTTAACTGCCCCTTCCGGCGTAGAAAACCGTTAATCACGAAGTTTTATTCGACACGTGTGGGAACAAAAAGAAATCACAGGTTGTTAGATCAGGGCTGTACGGCGGATGGTTCGTCAATTCAATGTTTTGCCCGATCAAATGTTCAATTGTTTGAACAGACCTGTGAGCGCTCGCATTGTCATGGTGGAGAATGATCTATCGTTTTCGGTTTGTTTTCCTTAGTTCTTCAAAAACTTTTGGCAAACAAACAGTTGTGTACCATTCGGAATTGACCGTTCTACAACTCACTAAAAGCACGGTTACAAAGTGACGGGTTTTCCGATAAAACAGGCGATCATTTGTTTTGATGTGCTTTGAGCGCGAACAACTATTGTTGGTTTTGAATCATCTTGGAATACCCACACAGTCGACTGCTGTTTACCATCGGGCTCATTCGTATAGAGCCAAGATTCATCACCAGCGACGACTTTATAAATGTTCTTTGAAGCACTGCTATTGTATTTTCTGTGCATTTATTGGCATCAATCAACGCGAGTTCTTTTTTGAGCGGTTGTTAAATTATGTGGTACCCAACGTGAACATAGCTTCTTGATGGCTAAATGTTCATGCAGGGTCTTATGCGCGCTGGTGCTACTAATACCTAGAGATGCCTCGTTCCCACGGTATGTCATATGATGGTGTTGCATTATCAATTCAGACACTGCATTAATGTTTTCCGACACAACAAAATTTGTGCGATGACCTTCACGAAATTCATCGCCCAAAGAACGCCGTCCATGTTTGAATTCACTATTCCAACGATATACTGTAGTTTTCGATGGTGCTTCATCACCATATAAAGAATTCAGCTCGTTGATGCATTCTTGTTGAGATAATCCACGCCGAAGGTTATGAAAAATAATTGTTCGAAAATGTTTTTCAAGTCACTGTCAATAATAGAGATAGCGACCGGATAATAAAACTTGTCAAGCTAAATATATTGTCAAAAATGACAAACTTCATGATGCAATCATCAGATCGGAGACAACACTAACAGTGTTGCCAGTTCCCGAAATATTGACGGCTATCCTTGTATTATCTTAAACCATATCTTAAATTAAAATTTACATTTTTAATGTTAAATAATAGATTATATTCATTTATATACTAGAAAAATTAAATTAATTGTTTTTATTTATACTTGGTAAACTAAAATCTTATTTCGATCTGTATACATACTACTTTATTAAAGTGTATATACTTTTATTTTTGTATAGTTAAAGGAAGTTCTAACAAGTTCATTTAATCTATTGTTCATTTTTGGCGTTTAACAGAATTATTTGACGTAAAGTTTAATATTTTTTTCATATTTTGGGGACATCATTTTATATGCCAGTGCTAACATTTTTGAGAACATTAAAATTATATAAGTTTCATATTCTTAACAGATTTCACTTGTATTTCTTATTTTATAACTTGCCCCTTATTGGATAATTTTATTATGATTCTGTATTAATACATTTTCTTATTCTAGGAATTATTCCTATGTAATTTAATAGTTGAATCTTTTATTCATCATTTTGATGTTAGTGTAATATTTAGTTGCTTAGTTATCTTTTCTATGGGATTTCTTCATAGATTCTAATGTATTCTTTAGTTGTTTTTTAGCAACATGTGAACAGCTGATTTGCTTGTAAAAAGCAATTATTTTGTAAATTCATTTACTTCAAGGTTTCGTTCAATTAATTCATAATTTTATTTTATTATAACATGCCATTGTGTTCCCACCAGTGCCATCTAGTTTCTTCGTCCCATGCTAGTTATTATTTATGAAGCACTGTATCTTCCTTTCATTACAGTATTTAATTAATTTTCAATCTTTTAATTGTTTAGTGTTTAGCTTCCAAACCATTTTCAGTTTTGTTAAATTAATTGGTCCCTAATTGCTCCATAATTTGTACTATTCTTTTTCCACTCCATTTTACGTCATAAATAGAGCTTAGGTGAAGATAGAAAAAACGTCTTCCTTCTTCTGGTTGCTACACTTATAGAGTTAACATTGTTTTTTCAAATTAAATCATTTTTGAGTGAAAGTAATTAGCATTATCCAGGAAGAAATGAATTTTGTACAACCTCGGTTAAATTAAGATTTGAAATTTATTTAAAGTACACTAAGGTTATTAGGAGACAATTAAATATACTTAACACGGAAAGCCGTGGATTAGTTCCTCTATTTTGTTTTAAAATCAAACCATCATCTGAACAAAGAAATAATTTTTTAAGTGACTCTACAGGAAATAGAGAGTTCTTATTTCTGGCGGTTTTTTCTCCTTTTGATTGAATTATACGAGCCTAAGAAAGATATATTATGGTCTATTGAACTGATTCGATTCTGAATTAAAGAGAAAGAGACCCCACCTGGCAAAGACAAAATTCACTACTGTTATGATAATGCCCCGGCCCACTCATCAGCAATTACAACAGCAAAACTAGTAGATGGTACAAATTGGTACTCCATCCACCATATTCGGCACATTTTTATCCCCCTGTGACTCCTTTCCTCTTCCAAATTTTCAAATGAAGAGGTCATTGCCGAAAAAGAGGCTAATTTTGTAGAATTCGACAAATCTTAATGTTTGGGTGGTTAAAAAAATGGAATACTGCTGGACTAAGTGTATAAAGCTACAAAGATTATGTCGAGAAATAAATTTACTAAACGCAAAACAATTGCGTTATATTCCGTAACACAGGTATTTATTATACCATCGTCGTACTTAACAATTGTGTCGTTAAAAGTTTGTGTATGTGCTCGTCGCTAAAGGACGTTACTTCTGTTTGTTTGCAGTTACAAATACTTTTTCATTAAGAGGACGTTTTACTGCGCTCATATACAAGTTCCATTATAGTAAGATACGGTTCATCCACAAATCAGTCTTACAGAACTATATAAGCTGTATTGTACGATATGTATGTATCTCACTTACTGGTACATTTATTTTAATTCGGGACTAATTCCATTGATCCAAGAATATTGATCTTCTTCGTTTATTAAATTTATGGAGCATGAACCCAGGTTAAGGGAAAGTAAGGAAATTAAGCTAATATCAGCTTACAAAGTCTGCAATAGCTCAGAGTCTCCCGATCGTTCTAGATGTCAGTATTACATGTTGTATCGCCTTGTATTAATTGTCCTAGCTGCAAGCACCTTGTATAAGTGAAGCTGTCTGTTAGTATGCATTATGTGGGTATATAGTAATGCGAAGGGGGAAAGATGATTTTAGCGGTCTGAAGTCGTGAAATGGTCGCGCTGGCGCCAAATTTAAATGAGGAGCATCAGTGGCTATGTTCGTGTTCGGTAATATATATTATTGATGAACACACGTACGGTAACGTTCCAAACCATTGCATTACGTAAGCGTTGTTCAATTGAACTTATGTGATGTTTTGGATATTCACTTATAATTTAAATGCAAATAATGGCAGTAAACTATTAATTCGTGCTGTATGTGAATGAAATACATACAAGAAAATATACACAACAAATTATAAAACTCAAAAAATATATTATAAATTGCTGGTAATAAGTGAAAGATAAATATATAGTCTAACATCTAATACATTATAACAGGGAATGAACCTTATATATACTAGTTCATTCAGTTGAAATATGTACTTGGATATCACCAAAATGTAGGTCACTTTTCGAATAAAACACAGAGATTTTAATTAATAATTTCTTTTAGTGTGACAAACCACTTTTTCTCATTTGTTGCTTAATTTTTAATTCAATTTTATATTTTAATGAGGATACCTCTTTTGCGTATAAAATGTATCATTCATTAATAAATAGATTTATATAGTTCGTGTTTCTACTTAGCGTAATTTAATGCTTAATGAGTAATGAGATCATTATTTATACTCATCCGTATAAATCTCTTTACGAATTAAGCTTGCTTATTAATTTATTGCCAGTGAATATGTTCTCGAAATTTCATTATATAAATCACTCGGTTAACGCGATGAAAAGATCTTTTTAAAATAAGGAGGCATTAATATTTTATAATTTCGTTTTCTGCGCGCGGGAACGAAACAGAACTGGTCGTTGACGCACGACGCATTAACTTAACAAAGTCATATTCCATCACGAGTCATTTTTCCAAGCAGATGTAATGGAAATCCACTTTGGAAAATTGTGTTTCTGTCTCTTGTGAAGTACAGGTCCCGCTTTTATTAATAACACGACGTATTCTATCTTTAATGCTTCCACTTTTATGAAAGCAATACCATCGCATTCCGGTATAAATGTATTGTAAATTAACTATTGTTTATATACTTGTTTCAATATTAATTACAAGAAATTGGTATTTAAGTTAGAATTAAAAAATTAAAAAAATGAAAATTAGTGTAAAATAATTAATGAAATTATGTAATCCTAAAACACACAGTCTAGTCGAAAATACTGTCAGTATTTTTATGGCGTGTAAAAAAAGAGTAAATCATAGCAGATCACATTTGAAAATATAGAAAAAAAGTTTTCAAATTATGTGTAAGTGTCCACCTCTTGAGTTTACACAGAGTTATAGACCACAGCGCTATTTATCTAGGATCTGATGCACTCTTTCTAGTGATACTTTTTCTACAGCCTCAAGATACTATAAAGATTTCAAGTTTGGAAGAACTTTCTTACAAGCCATATCTTGAAGAGCATTCCATTTAGAGAGCCTCTAAACGCCAATTCGAAGCCTTGATAATCTTGTTTTCATATCATATTTGGGTCGCTTCCGTTTTGTGACTTTTTTTGAATCCTGTTGAAACATAATTTTCTTTTTCAACATAATTTGTTGGTACACTCGGAACGGGTTTTCGTCCTTAATCTGCTAATAAAGAGGATAAATAACTTCGTAGAAGAGCTCCCACCAACCATTACTGAGGCCGAATGATGACCACGTTGAACCAATGTCACGATCTTCTGGCTTCTAGAGAACTTCGAACATATTTGTATAAGATTTTACAATGAAGTTTTTAGACGTGCATGTGAAGATTTCTGAAGCGAAATCGAAAAAGTTGGAAGGTAATCTCTATTCCCTTCTATAAGTACTCTAGAGAGTGCTCGAAAATCCACGAACAAGAAATAGAAATGAAGAGCTAAACAAAAAAAAGAACGAAGAAGTTTCAGTTTCAGTTTCAGTGCAGTAGTTCAGCCCTGAAGATGTCCCATACAAATGGGTACGAAACGTCGGCAGATATACTAGTGACGCGGTTCCAGCCCGGAAACCCAGAAGCAGATAGCATGGACTACGACCGCGGAAGTCTACGTATCAAATTAACGAAGAAGTTTATTTATAACTATACAAAGAAAAAATAATACTGTTCATACATTAAAAACGCAAAAAAAACGAAACTATCTGGAAGTCAAAATGGGTACCGAAGAAAGAGAAAAAGCAGCTGAAATAGTTAATGCAATAAGAACGCTGAAGAAAAACAAGTTAAAAGAAATGTTGAAGAGGAAGAGCGAGAATAGTTTTGAATTATTAATTGAAATCTTTAATATATTGTAATAATAACAGACAAACATGTATATTTCTGATGGACTTAGACTGATATTAGTAGTGTTCAAAAACAGAATAGCGCAATCCAGTAAGTATCAAGATATAACGCAATTAAGTAAAGAGCCAGTCATGAAAGAATATCTGTATAATTGCAGTAAATATTTAAAAAAATCATCAGTAGGGTATCCATAAAGATAATTAGTGAAAGCCTAAGCAGTAGGGAAATGAATGAAAGGTTGAGAAAATCGCGTGTGGTGACGGTTTGAATCTCTTTCCGATCGGCGTGATTTATAAAATAATATCATAGAAGAGACTGGTGCCATAATTAGCAAGTTACATACGGACTACGGCATCTTAGAACCGGTATAGAACAACAGTGTGCCTTTGAGAATAACCTGGTGATTTTTGCAGGCAGCAAGTGCAACATCCAGAAAAGTTTGTTGATTTGGAACAAAACACTTAAAGCCTGCAATCTAAAAATGATCATTGACAAAACTCAAGGCACACATTAAGATAGATATCGAAGTAGATGGTAAAAAACTGGAACAAATTGACATAGTTAAATATTTGGGGGTCACATGAATACAATAGGTGACCAAGAAATTGAAATAACAGCAAGAATAGAAAGTGTTTCTCATATGTACACTACACAGAAATAACATCAATGTTAAGGCAGTAATATCAAGAAGAAAACAAATGAATATCTCCAAACCAGTGTGTATTCCAGTTCTTAAATTAGGATGCGAGATTTTGGTCCTGAGCAAGAGATTAGCATGCAAAATATAGAGCATGGATGTAAAATATTTATGTTGCGGATTAGAAATAGCAGGATTCAATCGAATGCGAAACCTGTGGGCGAGAAAAGAACTAGAAGTGAAACCTCTAACAGAAAAACTGGAAAAAATAAAGAAAAGGGTTTAAGTGCACATGAATGCTGATGGACCAGTCAAAAGAATCTAGGAGGTTAGAAGACAAGAGGGAATCTCTGAGGACGGCTGGTCAAATCATGAAATGATAATGTTGAACGGAGTAGACATCTTATAAATGGAAAATATTGGCCCATATGTAAGCAATTTGTGCTGAAAATTCGCAAATAATGTCACTCGCCTACCTCAGAGCTTTTTACTCTTTCAGCTCTCATGGTAATGAGGATTTATATTAAATGTGACGTGAAATTATTCTGGGTGTGCTGTTATCTCAAGAGACAAGATTTACAAGATTTTATTTCCGCATTAAATTTAGAGCAACTCTTGGAATGGCTGTTGTTTTACATACATGTAGTGCGCGGACGACCGGTGCGAAAATCATCAACAGCATCGCTAAAATTTGGAACAACGATACAGTATACAAAACATTTGTTAATATTAAATGTTTTAATTTCTATACGAGTAATAGAAGTACATTTCCCTCTCACTACTTTATCTATTCAATTTATTATTTTCTCGTTTTTATTAGGTGTACCTTTCATTTGCACTAACAAAATATAATTGCATTTTGAATATCAAAATGGTTTTATTCAGAACATACTTACATATATAGAAGTAGCAAAATATGTCGTATTTTCTCATACTTTTATATTCAACACGAAAATATTAGT
Organism: Dermolepida albohirtum; assembly: GCA_031893035.1. NCBI lineage: Eukaryota > Metazoa > Arthropoda > Insecta > Coleoptera > Scarabaeidae > Dermolepida > Dermolepida albohirtum. The sequence continues at coordinate 35,850 of JAVIWB010002368.1, forward strand.
TCCTGAAGTAATCTTCCACTTTAATTTTTTAATGTTTGATAAACAGGCTCGATGCATTAGTAGGATTAAAAACAGTAGATGAATGAACCGATGCTGACGGCATTTTGCATTGAAGAACGTATTATTATTACTAGTTCAGTAATAATCAATGAGGTTATTGAAATACTTATTTATTTTTGTTTTTTAATTGAAGTAGAGAACAGTTATATATTTTCACATATTGGTAATGCATTCACACAGAGTATGCACGCGATAAATTTTTTTGAATACTTGTCTCTCCATAACGTATAATTTTAAACAATTAGTCGTATGTTTCACTTAATTTTCTTAAATAACAGACAATTAATCTACTGAAATGTATAAAACTTTTCCTGTAAACAGTATTTATTAACTTTACACATAGAGGACTTATTTTAGATGTTGAATATTCATTTACCTTTGGCAATTACCTAAGAGCCAGTGAAAACAAGTGAGACCAATTAATTTGATTATCATTGCCTGCTCGAAACCGGACGACAAAACAGAACAGACGATAAAACCAATCGAAGATAAATGAATGCATTTCTAAACAGTATTTATTCTGAGGGTAGTGAAATACAGGACCGCATTTACCTTTATTTCTTTAACTAAAATGAGCGACTTAAGTTATTGTCTTAAATTATTAAGAAATTAAAACAAATTTCATTTAGGGTGTGATATACATATTTAAAATATATTAATTACGAACACTCTCCTATTTTGTATTTTCAAATGAATCCGAAAGTACCAAATGTGATCTCGTAACCGGTGTAATACCCATGAATCGCCTATAAAGTCCTTAGTAAAACTTATTTAATAAATGCAGCATTTTGACTGAAATATGTATAGAATATCGGAAAAATGGCTGTGGTTATTATGATTGCTGCATAAGGTAAAACCTTTGAACGACTCATCATTTAGACCGACCTCACTACTTCCAAAAGTGTCCAAAAAGTTCTTGAATTAAGAATGTTAAAAGGAATCATTCAAATATTAATAACACCCTGTCTACTAAACAAGTTTTCGAGAATCACTCATCTTCTGGCAGACTTGTGTTATTAACGAACGTTTCCTTCGTAGAGTTTATCATATCATTTCGATACAGAAAAATAATGAATAATCATTGCCTCTCTCTCTCGTCCAACATATAAATGTATTGAACGACAAAGAGAGAACGCGTCTATCTCGCATATGTAGTAGACAGGGTGTTGTTAACATTTGAATGATTCCTTTTAACATTCTTTTATTCGGCAAATCACCGTGGTGTAAGCTTCAGTCTATATACGCTCTGGAAACTTTGTTACCGACATGCGAGATAAACGAGTTCTCGCTTTGTCGTTCAATGCATTTTTGTGTTCGACGAGGGAGGGAGGCAATGATTATTCATTAGTTCTTGAAATGGTTAAATTCCAATTTTTCTCGTATGCCGTAACTCAAGATCCCGCCAAAGACTGGCATGAATGACCAATGTTATAAACTAAAGAATATGCTCATAAACAATATGCGGAACTATTAAAATCTTACTTAACATAGTAGTTGTTCCGTGTTGACCAATAAGAAGTCTTTCACTGTAAGAGATGTACAGAATGCATTTTAAGAAGGTGGTGAGTAGTCTCGTTATTAACATGGTCTGTTGGAAATGATTCGTAGTCTTCGATTGAAAACTTTGCAGAATCTCTATGTTACTGCTGCTCATAGTTCCCCAAAGCTGGATCCCCACACTTCCAGATAGGCATAAGTATGCCCTTATATATTGTCACTTTATTTTTCAATGATAGTTGATATTTGGAACTAGTGAGCTAATGACGTATACTGAGTTGGAGTCCCAATTGTTTTCCGAATTGACCTTTTTGGTTGAGAACTATTGGAGTTGATCGTAGGCTACTTACTGGATCTTCATTAGTGGCCATTATTGCGCTATCATCATCAGAAAAGGGAGCAGTAAATGTGACTTGAATGTGTCTATCTACAACCTTGTAATAAGTGTAGAAAAGTTGGAGTTTGAGTTGAAATAGAAAACCTTGGTGCCAGACTTTGCCAAAAGCTATGGTAATATCTAACAATTAATGTTGAATATTGGCGAAAATTATTTTCAGCTTTCGAAGTTATTAATATTATCTACAACTTAATGACATACAAAATTGAGCAATCTTTTCCACTGAACTCACACTATCCTTCTGCATTTAGTGACGGTTCGTCAATAACTGATTTTATTTTACTTAGAAAAATTTCTAAAATTCAAAAAAAGGTAATAGGCTTATAGGTCTGTATGATGTTACACTATAAGTTGGTTTCTCTGACTTTGGAATAAAAAGAAAAAGGAAGAAAAGGAAAGAGATAGAAAGAGTGTTTGGTAAGTTGGAGAGCACAGCAAGAACATATGGGCAAGTACTGAACGAAAAAAAAAACGAAGAATATGGAAACACGCCGAAACAGTGGGGGAGATATAGTTATTAGCTTCAAAGTGGAAGTCAGGAAGTATAAACTCGAGAAGGCAAATAGCTTTGATTACTATAACAGATACTGTAGATGAAAGTTTAGAAATCCAACTGCGAATGGCAAAGGGTAGCAGGGCGGTGGGTACTATCACCAATATATTCAAGTCAAAAGAGATCTCGAAGGCAGCGAAATTGAGAATGTATAAAACAATTGTTAGAGAAACAGTAACATACTCGAGCGAATTATGGACTTTGACAAAACAGATGGAAGTAAAGCTGGAGGTATGGCAGAGGAGAGTGCTTCGTATGATACTGAGATGAGTGAAGACAGAGGAGGGTGAGTGGAGGCGAAAAACGAACAAGGAAGTTCAGGAAATTTAGGGTCAGCCATCCATGGCTGGGGCACGTAAGTCGTATTCCGGGAAAAATGCACGCGAGCAGGATGCTGGAGGAGGGGTTTGGTGAGAAGAAGAGGATGGGGCGCCCAAAGAAGAGATGATAGATGCGGTAGTAAGTGATGTGGGAAGAGTGGAAGTGAAAGATTGGAGAAACAAGGCGGGAGATGGAGACGAATGGAGGACAATTCTTAAAAGGGTTATGAAAATATAATGGATGTATTGGTTTTGAGATGTAATATGAAATAAGCCATGGGCCTAAAGGCCCGTAGAGCTGAAAATATATATATATATATATATATATATATATATATATATATATATACTATATTGTAGATAAAGCAAGATTAGTGTTTATATCAAGTTATGGTTTCGAGAGATGAGGTTGAGGTACCTTTGCGAAGTAGTTTATAAAGGTTTCACGTTAATACTTGTCGCTTCTTACCCAATTTCTGTCTGGCTTCCCAATCAAAGGTCATGATTCAGAGATCGAGTCCGTAGGTTTTTAGTAGCCTCCAATAGAGAATAATTGGCGTTCTTTATTGGCGATGAAGTCAACATGGGTTCTTCGAAAGTTTTTCTTTTCTCATCAGACATTAATTGCTCGGCATCTCTGAATGCTTCATGGGATCTGGCTTTATCTTTGGAAACTCCTGCTGTTCATCCAGATACATACGTCGTGTGTTTCCCTTTTCAAAGACCGATTTCTATAAGAACAGTATTTTCTAATTTTGATTTTGAATTAATATTATAACTTGCTTTTAAATTTTTTTAATGCCTGGTTATATTATGCATTATCGAGTGATATGTGAAAACTCTTTGAATAAAATATGACTCCGAATTTTCTATATTTCTCAATCACTGTTATTATTATTATTATTAATATATTCGAATAATCCTGTTAAACATTCAGTATTTTCGAGAAATCCACTGGGAATTTAAAAAAAAATCTAAATAAACAATAAATCGTGAATAATAAAATGACACAACATTAGGACTTGAAAGTTTGAATTCTGTATTTCAATGTTAAAGAAATGGTTTCACAATTACTATACTGACTGAAAGTAGGTTACAATAGCAGTCGAACCTTGAAAATTAATAGATGATCTTTTTTTGAAAAATTCGATTTAGTAGAATTCTTTAGAAAAAGATTGAGCGTTGTAAACGACACAGAAACTTTTAACGTAACGAATATAAGGATCAGTAACTGTGTACGTAAAATTAGGAGATTAGAATCTGCCTTGTAATTGAGTTTCCTTTGTGTTCAAAGACTTTTCAAACCCATAAATTTACAGGCTTTTAATTTTTAAATTGTTTTAAAGACTTATCAAGCCTGCATAATATATTTAGCAAAATTATTACTTTTAATTAAAAAAAGGCCTATTATTATAGTAAATGAGTGTTCAAAGTTGCTAGAGGGAACCGTAATACGGTACGGCTCCAAGTTATTATTACTTGAGGGTGGCTTAAAATATTAATTCACGCTCCACCGAGTGAAAAGCTGGAGTGCGTGTGTGCAAGATTAAAAAAGAATCCGTAATATGAGCACAGATTTCGTGTTTCATTATCAACTGTGAGTAAGGAATGCGTGTGAAGCGTCTGGATGTTATTTACTTCTTCGTATTTTCGATATAAAAGCAAAAAAAAATGTTGGTTAAGCGGAGTTGACTTATACTACTTAATGCTAATATTTACAGTGAAACAGTTACAGTTATATTTCACGATTTTATTATATGATCGCTTAGGTGTTACCTTTAGATCGAAGAATCTTAATAGTAAGCGGACGAGTCAAATACTTTACTTTTAAAATTTGAAATTTATTGCTACAATAAAAAACTAATGCATGTCTTGGATTGTTGGAAAAGTCATGACATACTCGTACTTTTTATATTTTCATTATTATTATTAATATAAAAAAGATTAATACATTGCCCGTTTTCTAACCTTTTACAATCCGTCGGTGAACTTCACAAGCCCCCTTCATAGACGAATCTTTCTGTATTGGAGAAAAATTTTGAAGGGCACTCATTTCATTTAAATTTTTTATAATAAAAAAATAAAAATTATTCCAGGTACGACCAAATTTTTTATATTATTTTAATGCACGGTTTACTACATTATGTTTTGAATAGTATATCAATGCTCACCACGACTTAGTGCGCACGAGTGAATTCGACTAGTCCAATTTTAAAAAACTTTGTGTAGTAACTCGACAATAATGTCACGAATGCTGATGTTCAATCTTATGTTTCAGGGATTCATGATTTGTTTGCATACACTATGGATTTCAGATAGTCCCACAAAAAGTAATCCACACAAACTTTAGGAGGCCAACTAACAGTTGCATTTCCTTAAATTATCCTTTCACCAAATTAATCTTGTAATATATCTTTAGTGGCATTAGCGGTTTTACATGTGGCACCGTCTTATTGGATCCATATGCTTTCTAAATAAATTTCTTCTAAATTTGGTTACAAAAAAATCTGTTAACATCAAGCGGTATCACTCGCCAGTGACTATAAAGAAAAGAACGAAGCAAGTCTGAAGACGTAATATACAGCCAGTATGGTGGATGTGGCAACATATATGTTCAATTCCATGGCGGGAGTTATTTTAAAATATTGTATTATCACACTGAGTACATATTTTTCTTCTTGAACAACGCCGGCTTTCGATAAAATTTGACACCAACCTTCAAGTCGGATCAAGATCGCTTACACATCACATTCCTTTAATCAGTTTACTTTTCATAATCAGTTATTAATCGTTTCGGAAAACGATCGCTTTCCTAAAGTTTAAAGAGCACATCGCAAATATTTGTACCTGCCGTCAAGAAAAATTGATTGATTTCACAACAAAACACAAATAATGAACTTTCACACGTATCCTTTATCCTTTCCTTTTTCACGTGATCGTGAATACTTGAATAATTGATGTTTCTGGAATCTCTTGTGTTATGTACCATGTGCGTAAGTTCGATCAATGTTTTTACTTTGCTATTATCAACTTCAGTGACCTTACCTGACTGAGAAACATCGTGGCGATTAAAACCATTGTTTACATTGATATTCGTGTAGAGTAGTGTTATCGTAAACGCAATTTAAGTTTGGCGTTATTTTTTCTCTTTAAAATCGTACTATTTTCCAAAATGAAGTCAACAGTGTAGTTAGCTTAAAGTAAAAACCGATGTAAATGATGCTAACACTTGCAAAAATTAACTACCGTCATATATTGCAAAAATGCGTTATAACTTTCTGACAATAAAATACATAATCCCCACTTTAATTTACGCATTCTTTTACTCTATTTGAAGTTTCTTAAACGCATCATCGAAGACCAAACTTGATGGTGTTTTTAATCAATTGTGTACGAACAATTGCGTCACTCGGTCACCTTCAAAATGGCGTTCATCCAATACTCAAACTTCTAGTAGTTATAGAGAACAAATCTGGGCTATAAGACAAGTGTTTAAGTGGCTTCAAGTGAATTTTTTCAATTTTTTTTTGGTCAAAACATCTATGTGAGACAAAGCCATGAAGAGAATTACCATTTTGGATAGCCATGTTTTGCTTTTTGCATCAACAGACTAATTTCGTTCAATCACGGAGCCTCATGCTCATGAAAAATTTTATTAAGGTGACAGTTTTAAATACGTTCGAGAGAAGTTACCAAAAATAACAGAAGAAAAGATAAAAGAAGGTATTTTTATAGGATCCCATGTATTTAGATTACATTTTCATAAGTTTCCTTTTCGCAAAACAAAAACGCAGAAAAATGCAAAAATTGGTAATGGACATGATAGAACGATTTCAAGATACTTACGATAACTCATCATTAGCGTCTTCAATATTTTCGGGATAAAAGTCCAAGCGATAATGTAGAATTCACACTATAATGAAGGCCGTGAAGGTGCCGATACTACATTCTCACTTGGTCTAAGATAAGTTTAAGATAAGGGCGATGTTAGTGATAGGCAAGGCGAACGCTTCCACGAGGATATTTTGGGAATAGAAAAACGGTATCAGGACAAATGGAATCCTGTAATGTCAGCACATTACTGTTGGACGTTAAGAAGAAAGTATATTGGTGTTGTTTGTACATATTTCTAATTGTAGGAATTTGAAATATACATTAAAATATGTTATAAACAGAGAAACATTTTCATTAAAATTTAAGCATACTAACTCGATCATCTACCTTACTATACATCTACGCAGATATGATTCCTTTTTTTTCGAATTATTTTTCTGCTAATTTCTGAAACAATTAAACTGCTTTTGCACTTAGAATAGATGAACTCGAGAATAGGTAAATATGTAAGATTAAAAGAAATATTCTATATTCACATTTGATGGTGTTTCTTTTATAGCTAGGCTGATAATTTATTTAATAGACGTATTTAAATTTTATACACTTTAATCGAAAATCAATAATTTTACCCCAACAATTTTGAGGGAAAATAATTCTCTCATTTATATCTTTATACAAGGAATACTAAGGCCGATTTTAAATTTCGAAACGAAAAACAATGTTTCATTCGAAAAATTACAATTCCTGTCATTTTCTCGAACACGTATTGTTCAAACGTTTTTCAGATAATGTCACGTACTTGGATACGTAATGTACAGATGCTTTTGTCTTGATGGGTTTTTCTATCTTCCCTGAAAACCGAAATACTCATCAGGATAAGAAAAATCAATTGTATCGAGTTTTGAAAAAATAGCGTACTCTGTAACAAAGTCGTTCTTTGTTTCATTTTGGCAAACAATAAAAGCAAATGACAGTCTTTTTAGTATAGATTTCAATATTTTCCACGATCGATGGTCAACTGTTTTTTAAATGAGAAAATATATTCTTTTTAACTATCATCCTCGTGATTAGATATATGTTTTAAATCCATTTTCCATATAAATATGAATAATTTGTTTGCTTTAAAAATGTAGGATTGTTTAAGTATAGCAGGATGAAAAGCAACAAGTATTGGAATAATATTTATATGAGATAATTCTTTTAATATAATGTCATGGCCATCCTTGAATCTATTTGCCTAGTTCGATTTATTTTAAGGGTAGTTTATGTTGCCGATATATAATTATAGAATTTCGTCTTCTAAAATATGTCGATCATAGATGATCAATCTCAACCCAGATTTTATTTAAATTACCTTGCGGAAGTTTTCTCGAAACGAACGTAAGTATCTTTAAGTATATGTAGTTGAGAACTGATGTAGAAGAGTACGTTTATAAATTAACACTCAAAGAATCCAAGTCGTTGCTTTACGAAAAAACTAGTGATACGAGAATTACAGTCACTAGTGCTAGAAAACACGAAAATTCCATTTTCCAGGGAAGTATTATAAGTTATTTAGGTGTATTGTTTAACAAATCCTCGCATGCAATTCACATATTCCAAAAACCATTAATAAAGCAACAACTGCAATTAGTTAGGTACAAGCTGATGTCAAAAAATGTAGGGCTTTGTTCTATGACGACTCAATAACAATACGCGAAAGTACTCAGACCCATGATGCAATTACATGATGGTCAATGTGAGTCAATAAGTCCATGTCTAAGTATCGTGGGAGTCAAGTGCGTTGGAAGTGATGCTGAATTTACCACTTTTAGACATTCATATGCAAGGAGAAGCAAGATTAGTAGCATACAAGTTAGACAAATAAAAGACGAACCTCCTATAAATTATAGGCTATTTATATTAGATAGCGTGAATGGCGAGAAGGTCCATTCGTTCAGGCTGGATTTATCTGGCATGAAGATAGTTCTAAAATAGAACATGGATGTCGTGTTATAGTTTATAACCCAGGTGAGTCTAGAGATATTACCGTATTTCAAGTCAAATTAACCGCATTTCAACATTTCTTTGAAGAAATTAGGAATAGGAAATAGGGAGGGTGCGACACGTAGTACGGTGGCAATCCTTTCAGATAGCAAAGAATGTAAAAGACCACGACGCAGGTGAGATCTAAGGTTGTACAGAAGTGTGGATATACCTAGAACGAATTTAGTAGTCCAAAAAGTCGAACGTAGCCTCAGTTCCAAAGCACTAAGGTTACAGGAAAGCTGAAAGATATGATTAACTTGTTCGAAAAATCTCATCAATCAAAGTCAAAAACAGTTCTTTAGGGAAGTGTTGCCCAAATTACAAGACATTTACGGAATAGAACCAGAAAATTTGTTGGAATGATAGTGGAACTACTAACAGAATACTATAAAGTCAATAAACATACAAACAACATGAACTTGACAGAAATAAGTAGATTCTACCCAGTAGAGGAGGAAATCATGATTCCCCTATATGCTAAAAATGATTTCTACAAGTAAGAGATGAATATCCTGAAATGGAAGTTTGTTCAGAAAAGTTGCTCTCTCGACTCTTAAGTTTACGTAATGGAATAAGGGTGGAGAAACTACTGACATGAGGACCTTAATAGAGCTGCAAGCATCACAAAAGAATGGACTAACTGTTCCACTCTGGAAATCTAATCTGCCTTACACCTTAGCTTGTATTAAGCTTGGTGGATTCCTCGGAAGCCCTAGTCATCCTATTTAGATATTAGCCCTCCTTAGAGAATGTAAATGATAATACATTATAGGCGTAAGAGTTACAGAAATAGTTCCGGTAGATTCAATGGAATATAAGTGGAATCGTTCACTACTTCGACAATTTCGTATAATAGTAAAATTAATATTTAACTATGAATATACATATATAATGTATATATATATATATATATATATATATATATATATATATATATATATATATATATATAGTTATAACATAAAGCTTTGCATGTATTTACATTTTTTGTTAAGTTGTAATATACTATTTAATGAAAAAATAAAACTTGGTGAGAAGAAAAAAAAAGAATTGCTAGGGAAAAAAAGAATAAAAATAAACGCAGAATTTTGAAGCATGAGAAAAATTATATCTTTGAAAAATATTAAAGAAAATGGGATATTATAACATGAAGTACTAAATATATTTCAAGTGATAATATAATTATTATCTAATGAATGAAGAATAGTTTTTTAACGTTAGATATTGAAGTGTCAAAACGTTATCACATTGAAAAAGAAATGAAGAAATAAATAATAGATTTATTATTAAATTACTGTTTTGAAATATTGTATATTCATCATTTGTAAGAAGTGATTTTATTGAAAATAATATTTTTATTATTGTATCTGTAATTTAAGAGAGAATAGTATTGTTTACTAAATTGACGAACATAAATTTTGTAATATTAATTTAAAGATATATCGATGTTTTACATACTTATACTGATTGAAAGTTAGTTAATAATTTGGAAGTGTTAAAATTAGTAAATTAATTGATGTGAATATCTATCTGACTGCATTAGTCCAGTGCATATAAATAAATGATAAAGTAATAACTTATTTAACAGATTGGAGCAATTCAATATGATAGCATGTACATATATATATAAAGGGTGTTTCAAATTGCGCTGTTTTTTTAAAGAATAAATAAAATATATATGGCGCACTGAATTTGTCTGGGTATGTGGACATTTAGAAACTGTGATGTGTGACATTTATAAAAATGACTTCGTACAAGGTACAACAACGCGTTCAAATTGTCGAATTATTTTATGAAAATCAGCGTTCTGTGGAAAGAGTTTAGAAAATTACGTGAATTTTATGGTTTACATAATCGTTCATCTGAAAGCACTATAGGTCGAATTATTAAAAAATTTCAAGAGACTGGTTCCCTAGAAGATCAAAAAAGTAAAAAATACAGTCGTAGTGATCGTTCATAGGAAAATATTGGTTTGGTTCGTGAAAGTGTTGCTGAAGATCCTGAAATGTTCAAGAGACCACGTTCACAACAACTTGGACTTAGTGGATCAACAAAATCGCGTATTTTACACAAGGATTTAGCTCTGAAGGCATATAAGGTTCAAATAACACAGGAACTGAAGCCATAGATCATTTAAAACGTCGTTCATTTGTCAATTTCATCAATGAACAGCTGATTTTTCTCAAAAAATAATGTTTTCCGATGAGGCACATTTTGAACTATGTTAATAAACAAAATTGCCGTATCTGGGTTGAGGAAAATCCACAAATTATTCATGAGAAACCTATGCATCCTAAACGAGCTACTGTTTGGTGTGCATTATGGTCAGGTGGTGTAATTGGCCCTTACTTCTTTGAAAATGCTGCTGGTGAAGCTGTAACTGTCAATGGTGATCGATATCATCACACGAATTTTTGTGACCCGAATTAATGAATATTGATCTAGAGGATATGTGGTTTCAACAGGATGGCGCTACACCTCACTTTGCACACGAATCAATTGATTTATTGAGAGAAACATTTCCTGGACGTGTAATCTCAAGAAACGTTGATGTTAATTGGCCACCAAGATCATGTGATTTGACACCGTTAGACTATTTTCTTTGGGGTTAGATGAAAAGTCAGGTTTACAGAAATAATCGACAATCAATTCCTGCTTTGAAAGATGAAATTATTTGTGTCATTGGTGACATAGAGCCTCAATTATGTCAAAATGTCATTGAAAATTTTAACAAAAGAGTGGACGTCTGTGGAGCTGCAAGAGGAGGCCATTTGGCAGATATTATTTATCGCATACAAATATCATAACTGATACTTCGATTACCAATAAAAAGTTTTTGAAAGCGAATGCAAGTTATGTGTTTTATTTATTTAAAAAAAACCGCGAAATTTGAAACAGCCTTTACTTTACCAGTGCTAGAAAACTATTAAGTAAAATACGTGTAATGATTACAATATTATATATAAACAATATTTTATAAAATCTACATATACAATGAGTACAATAAATGTTAGAATTGTAATTTTAAGAGGAATTAATTCCCTTTATAATTAAATTGTAATTATGTATTATCTTTACATAACTTAAAGTAGTATATTCGTAATATACTGGTTCAAAACCAGAACGTTATACTAGTACGACTCTGGTTATTTTCAAGAAGAAAAAATAATGGAAGTAAAGAAAGCTGTGGATATTTATCTGAGGTTGAAAAAAGGTGTCCAAAACACGAAGGGTTAATATATAGTGACATTGGGTGATGTATCGTAACGTGTCTAGATAAACAAATCCTGAGGATCCAACGATCATTAAAGTGTTCCACTATCGACAGATTACGGAGTAACACGTCGTTAGGCGCAATTATTGATGTTAACGTGGGCGCGAATGGTACTTTGCAAGGCATTATTTGGTATGCACGGAACGATGTGGGATGTACAGAATTACACTCGCAATTTTTCCGCGATAAATGCATGCATATGCTGTGTGTTCTTTCGCCCATTCTCTTCACCGCGTTTTAGCCTTTTACTACGATAATGATTCGCCTTGGATCGAGTCCAATTTATGTTAATTTATTAGAAGGAATATCGTTGCTTACGTATTCTATTAAGATAATGTTTAAATAATATTGCTCAAGAACTAACTAAGGATTGTTTACAATTTTGAAGGAAATGTATGCTTTTTCAACTAATTGGACATATATTTGATATAATGGATCGTTAAATTTCTCTTTATTGTAATTTCTTCACTATTCGTTGTTGCATAACTATAAATTATTTTTATAGAACCAATTTGTTTATTTTATTGCAGGATAGTATATTTTGTTATTTACTTATTAAAATTAGGATAGAAAATCTAATGAATAGTCACTATTTTATGTCAATTTCGCTAAAGTTTTTGATATTCTGGATAATTTCTTTCATCGATTTCTTTATCACTCAAACAATTTATTTGCCAATTGTTCCAAAGCAACAGTTTGAAACTAAATGATTGTAATTTTTGTTTTAGTATACCTGCACAATGACGAATTAAATACCTATATTGGGAGAACTTGCTTTCTTTGGGTAACAGTTTATTCTTCTCTATCTTAGAAAGCTTATACAGAAGAACTAGATAAAGTAGAATGGTTTATGTTACAGTTTAAGAGTTGTATTCCGAAGAGTAAGTTGAAACACCATTGAGCATCTATTATGCGGGTGTACGGAGACGGCTACTGTATATAGTTACTATTTCGACTAATGCAGTTTGTGTCAAAAGGATTCATGTCCTGTAGAAAGTTTTCCAATAGCAATTTTCCAATTCGAATATAAGGACTTGTTTAAGTCACAGCTTAAAGATGCTAAAACCACTACAACGATATTTTTAAAAATATGAATAGGACTGCACTTGTGTCACTAGGGGCCGGATGAATTGTTAATTTATACAAGCACCTGTTTCCCCACCTAAACCAGGAATCTGTCAATTTTCAATTCAGTTTTCAATATAACTTCTTGCAACACTTGGACCTATACTTTTATAAATCTCGCGATAATAAATCGGACAAATTCCTTCTTATGAGGCCCCACGTCAAACCATTCCTTACACGATTTTTCGAGTTTCTAGGGAACTCCATTCTGATAAATTTTTCCTCTATAGTAAAAATCATCATAGACTAAGATACCCTCTTTTGTTGAAACGACCGCTTCGGTTTTTTAGTTGTTATGGCTTTCGATGCTGGTGGTCGCTCCTTCTCTAAGTCTTCTAGTCTAAATATTTCCTAGTAATGCTTGAAACTGTTCTGGTGAAACCCCCACTTCATAAGAGAAGATTGTTTCCGCAGTAGATTTGGAGCAAATCTTATACGAATAGTTAGCACAATGTTTGACGTACATATGTAAAATGATAAAGACCAAAAAAAGTTGCAAACGCCGATTTGCCTAAAGATTTGCAAACTATTTCTAGTGATATTATTGCTGCAGTTTAAAAAGTGTTTTATTTCATAGACGTCAAATTTGGATGGCTTTTACCAAGAACCTCTCATCATAATAATCGAAAAAGTTCAGGTTAGGGCTACTAAACAGTCATCTGAAATACTTTGTAAGAACAAAGATGTTTTGCGCTGTGGGCGGGTGTTGAATCTTATCGAAACACATATTTTTTCACTTAAGCAAGAAGCTTTCCGGAGGATCTACAACTATTTTGAATACAGTCTAATTGTTATAAGTATGACTATGTCTTCATTTCCATCTCACAAAAATAAATACAAGAAGCACCTTTATTGAAGGCATCCTACCAAACCATTACTGAGGATGGATAGTGAGCACATATAACCGGTACCGCTATCCACCGGGTTTCTGGAAAACTTCTAATATATATCCTGTCAGTTAAATTCTTTCTCTATGGTAAAAAAATAAGATTTAGGAGTACTTACTAACTTCTTCAGTCTTTGGGTTCTTGTGGTCTTCAAAATTGGTATTAGAAAATTATGTTCGCTCTTTCTGTAAACGTCCGTATCTAAATCTTCCCTAATAATTGTTCTGGGTGTAATATTCATTTCACATGACAAGATTGTTTGCTTGTGCATCAGTGTGTCTCGAAAATACTCAGGGGGATCAGGATTACGAAAACGGATGCGCGTATATAAACACTTTTAATTTGAATGGTGGTGAAATCTCATAAAACATTTATACGTTCAATGATAATCAAAATCATTTTAATTTTGTCTTGCAATATAATCCATAAAACTAATAACGGTTAAAAAAAATAAATGGGTCGATGTGATCTAAGTAATAAAGAAAACACAACGAAATTAACATGACAATTCACAAATATAATTTTTTAGCTTATATTATCTCTTTATTTACGTCTCTGTTTCGGATGTTCTTTCACTAATATTTCTTATTCGCTCATGAATAATACAAAATTAATTAAATACTGCCTTATATAATTTTCTTAATACTCGCACGTTACTCATCTTTGCAGAAAATGACTCCTACATCTAGTAAAATGCAGTTCCTACTATGAACGTAACTCTCTTCCAACTGTCTTAATTTATTAGGATTCCTTTCCTATTTATATAAACACAGATTTTGTTACACACCCAAAACACAAAGAGTTTATCCGATTCCTTTATCCTCCGCAGACCTTCGTCTCCACAGACGGATAATTGTTTTATTATATGCACGTGGCTTACAATCGCCCATATCTGGTTTATTACTTCTAAGTGCACATTATAAACGGAGACAAGATACATTATAGATTCAGTAACTATACATAAAAGACTATACTAAAGTATAATTAATGGATTATATAAAATAAATGATTATCATCATAAAAAAATGGGAAAAACCTATACAAATATTGTATAATGAAAACGAATATAAATGTATTCTGATATTACAGCGCATTTATATTTTTTATATAATTAAAACCTTTCCAGGAATTTAATAATATATTAAGGAAAGTATAAATTAAGAAACATGTTTACTTAAATTAAATTAAATAATTGTTTTAAAAAAATTACCTGTGTCATTACATTGTGCAATATTGACAATACTTATAACTAGGTTTTAAATATTAAGGAATACACACAATAAAATTACAAGTAAAGCATCTAATAAATCTGAATAGCGATATCATTGTAGTCACTCTATATTTTCAAGTAATAAGCTTCCCTAGAACTATGTGTATAGTTGTGGAACAAACGAAACTATATCTTTTAAGTTCTAAAATAGTAATAATTGAAAATTGAAACGAAAACCAGATGTTTCACTATACAAGTCATGGAAGTATGCTTTGGTGGTTATCTATTCAAAATTAAAATGAATGAAATCTAATGTAAAAATATGTCGTGCTCGTTATTTAATAGTAAAAGAAATATTTTAGGTGCACCTTCTGAATTTATGTGATACTTCTGTACAAATATTTTAAACGTGTTTGAAAAAACATATTGGATATAAAATAGTTCTTTAATGTTCCATTACATCACATTAGCATAAAATGTAACTAAAGTTTACGTAATTCATCTATTAAAACTAACATTCGATACACTTCGAATCTCATTAGAGCACCGATTGTTACTTAATAGACAGGAGCCTTTCTACATCACACAACTAATTAGCTTACTTTAGTTATGTATATTACACAGAAATTACCATACGAATGCCTATCCAAACAAGACGGTTAATACGGGATTGAAAACCCGTTTAAGAGAAATTAAACAGGCTTGCGTAGGCTAGAAACGATCGAACTTCTGTATTAATAATCCACTATCTCTGAAACAAATTCGTTTAGTGTCTCGATGCTCTGTATCAATGTCATAAGACAAGAAAAAACACACGCGCACTCATTGGATTATAGTCATCGACATAATTGAGTGGACAGCGGTATCAATAACGAACCAACAAATTCGTCTCTGGCGTGTTTTGTGTCTTCGTTATCTGAAACTGTGAACGAAATACAATACTGAATCAACATTAAGATCTCACAAACTTAACACAAGAAATAAGTATATGTATATTTACATAAATTACGCTTTGTCTGCGATGCTGTTTGTTTTACTTGCTAAATATACGTACAATTATTTCTATTTGTTTTTGTACACAGCTTCATTTTTGTACAGACTAAACATCATTATGAAATTAAATACGAAACATGGATTATCTCGACGACTGAAATACGACACTTTGAATAAGTATGCTTTAGGGGGAAAATGAAACAATGAATCAATTTGAAACATGTGATGAACGTTAATAAATACAGTACATTTGAGAGAATATATTGTATTTAGCTTTATACATATCCAGAAACTCTAAGCAGTGTATTTTACTTAGAAGACAATTTGATGTTTAAAGTCTTATTTAAAAAGAGTTAGATGTCAGGCAGTTCAGCTCATTCTCTTGTATCAGATAATTTCGAAACGCATACTGAAGTTTTTTTTATTCCTAATATAATAATATTTTTTTTATATTATATGAAGAATGCTACGACAGTTTTGCGACACAGATTTGTTTATTTAATTTTTTCGAAGTAACTTCCTCTACACTCAATACATCTCTCCATCCTCCGAAACCAGTTCTACCAAGTATCACTAGGGAGTATAGCACGCGCTTTGTCCCAAACCCGCAGAAGGTCCTCATCACTGGAAAACCGCCTCCCTTTTAGCTTCATTTTCACATGCGGGAACATTGCAAAGTCGCAGGGAGCAAGATCTGGACTGTAGGGAATGTGCTCGAGAAGTTTCAATCCTGTCGTGGTCAAATATTCGGTGCAGGCTTTGGCGCGCTGAGCTGGAGCATTATCGTGATGGAGGAACCAAGCGTCCATTCTTGACTTTGGCCGCAGGGTTTTCATAGATCCAATGACTTTAGGGAGGCACTGTTTAGTATGCCACTTAGCTGTGAATGTCTTCTGTGTGTCCAAAACGACGCGTTGCACAATTCCATTCGATTTGAAAAATACAGCTATTATTTTATTCTTTACAAATCGGAATTTTCTGACAACTACTACCTCATCATCAAAAACCCAAACTTTGTTTTGAGCTTTGGTCGGCACATCGTAATAGTACAGACAAGTCTCGTCACCAGTCACGATGTTGTTCACATACCGAGATTGTCCAATTGGACGCTCATCACACAAAGAAAAGAAAATATACCCGAACGATGACACAAGAAAACCAGTGAACTTCGATATGTGAAAAGAATTTGCCTGTGCTCGCTGACAATTTATAATCGAAATTTTATTTAATTTTTTTATTTTTTAATATTTATTATTTCTACCAGACGACTCACGATACGTTTGAGAGTTAGACCACATTTTGAAAATCTCTAATTTACATGAATAACACAAAAATGGATTTCGATAAATACATTTTAATAAATGCATATAATAATACGAATCAGATAGTCAACCATTATACATATGTTCAAAAGAGTAGACAAAACAGTTTTCCAAGTAGGACAAGCCTAACTTATTACGAGTAATTACCGTCAAAGAATAATTAAAGGAACTATAGAAATAAAGAAATATACTACGTACGCTTAAAATACTGAAGGAGCCCTTATGGTCGATGAAGCATGAATGTTGCGCATCAACACAGCATTAATACATGTATATATAAAAGGACGGTAATTAATTTGTTAAAAGTCTGACAATCAAATATTGATTGCATAATTGCACACATCAAAATTCCAATACCCATTAAATACTAAAGTGAGCTGAAAAGTCTTGTGTTGATTTGGCTTTTTGGAATGTATTTAACAAGAGAACTAACATTTTATGTCCCAAAAAATGGAAGCTATTACCTTTCCTGCAAATGGAACAACCATTAAATTTTTTAAGGGAAGAGATCCACCGTGCATTGCTTTTATCGTTACTTTATTTTGGTCTGGGTGTATAATGGTGAACTCAAGTCTGATCTGTGGTGATAAATGTACGCATAAAATCTAATTCGTTTATATGGAAAGTGTTCCAAATACTAACAGGAAATTTGCATTGGCACCAATTTTCGATCAATATTAGCAGTCGTAATACACATCTTATGGTCAGCTTCTTCATAATCAACTCTTTAATCCAAATGTAATGTCGGTCATTCTTTAAAAAATGTCTTCAGCATCCTCAGATGCCTTTCGATATTTTGGTTTAGTGGCAGATTCTGGATGCCTATTATATGGTGTATTTTAAAGGTTGTTCGAACCCATTTATCAAAAGTTGAAAATGAAAATGCGACTTCTTCACACTATTCTTCATCCCTTTATGAATATTTGTCACTGATAAGCCTTTCATGAACAAGTACATAACGAGAGTTCGAATTTTGTTACTATCCGTCTCGTCAAAAATCTCAGACTCTTATTGAAATATCTCAATACTTCCTTGTTTATTGCACTGTAGTTGTGCTGAAAGCCTCCGAAAATTGCATTCACACCAATTTTTGATCAACATTAGCAGTCGTAATAGACATCTTGTGGTCAACTTCTTCATAATCAACTCTTTAATCAAATTGTAATGTCACTCATTCTTTAAAAAATGTCTTCAGCATCCTCAGATGTCTTTCGATATTTCGGTATAGTGGCCGATTCTGGTTGCCTATTATGTGGTGGGTTTTTAAAGGTTTTACGAACCCATTTATCAAAAGTTGAAAATGAAAATGCTACTTCTTCACACTATTCTTTATTCGATTATGAATATTTGTCGCTGATAAGTCTTTCATGAACAAATACTTAACGAGAGTTCGAATTTCGTTACTATCAATCTCGTCGAAATCTCAGAGACAGTTATCACAATGAAACTGCACCATGTACCCATTATTCCAAAAATATCTTAATACCTTCTTGTCTATTGTACTGTAGTTGTGCTGGAAACCTCCGAAGATTATTAAAATAAATTAGAAGGAGGCGAAAGTGGAGTCATGAATGGATAAGCTTAATCTGTTAATAATACTTACCTTAAGAAAAACCACGAGCTTATATGGCAATATACATACATGTTTCATCCATTATAAAATCAATCTTGCCAGTGTTAAAATATACAGTAATTAAATTTTTTCCTACATTTCTTCCTATGTAAACTTTCCTATAGTATTGAAATCCATCCTCCAGCAAAGGAGCATATTTCTACTAAAGTATTCACTTTATAAGTCTTTTCAAAAAATTTTAACAAAAGTTTCTTTTTACAATATACTTGTGCAATCATTGTTTCAAATATTCTCTCTTTGCGTAGCTAAAATTCCTAATGGGAAATTTTGAATTAATTTCAGTATCAAGACACAAAATTGTATAAAATACACGTAATAAGGTACAAGAAGAAAAAATTTTACCAGCGTAATAAGTCAAGAAAGATTATATAAACAAATAATTGTCTTTGTATTCGCTTCTTATATTAGTAAGGCTGTGAATCAACCTACGTTTGTGTATAAATTTACGAAAATGTATAAAACTAATCTTCAATCTCATTCCAACTCTTGCCTGCCCAAAACATTGCCATTATTTTAGATGATTAATAGCATAAATTAAATACATGAAAATGAATTACCATTCTCATTTGAATATTTGTTTATACGTATTATTAATATTATGCTATGTGTATATACACATGTCCTTGAAATATAATTTCTTCTAAATTAAATTTAAAAATACAATTAATACAAGATTCCAAAATTCCATTTCGAAATAAAATTTTTCGACTCCATTTGCTAATGTAATTAGAGGAGATAATTATTATCAATCTGCAGTAATATTACATCTGTTAGCCTCGGCTTTTCAATTAATCAGTTGATTAAGATTAAAACGTAAGTTTTGGGGTTCGCCGAGATAACCAAAAATATTTTTTCCAAGTTGGCAAAGGTCATTAAATCCGTAATAATTTAGGAGATAAAAGGATAATTAGTGTCAACGCTGGAAACACTACAGACTACTTAATTAATATTATCGATAGCATCGCCTAAATGTGTTTTCGCCTTCCTTTTTCCTATTTCTAAAAAACATAATGTGATTTTAATGCCAACGCCTGAAATGGTACAACCGTGTAAATTAGCAATTTCACATTGTCTTCAGTTTTATGTGAAACTTCAAAGCGAAAATAAAAGAGATAAATTTATGTAGACTGTTATGCGTGTATGTGGTTTCCTTTCCCATTATTATTTCCTTTTTTTACATTGCCCACTGCTTGTAAGCAGCAGGTAAAAATTAGTCTGCCTTCGGCTACATATCTGAGCCTTAAGTATGTGTGTAGATATATATATATATATATATGTATATATATGTATATACATAGCGGGGAATGCTTTGTAATACTCATTAAAAGTTTCAAGAACCATAGAGATGCACGGATTTTTATTAAGTTAATGTGTTTTATAAAACAAAGTATCTTGTACTTACAAATTTTAGTCATAAAAATTAAAAAATAACAAGACTGGAATATGCCCGAAATAAGCAACATAATTATAGAAAGCTACTGCTATCACGACGTTTCTGTTGACGATAAATACATAGTCTACCCATAAATACTGTCAATATTTTTTACGTATAACAAGAATAACTCACACAGAACTAAAATACTTACGAGGTGTAATAATTTAATTCCCCGTGGTATCATTCGTCACATAATTCTATTGAAATTACATCGTATATTTAAAAATCGCATGAGTATTCTGTTTCAGCATGTTTGAGCTAATACATGCATAAATTTAAAGTCAACAGAGACAGTTAATGGAAATTTAAAGCAGTATATTAGTATTAAACTTTTGTACAAGCAGCATTTAGTGAAGTACTTATGAAAAAGAATAGTGTAGATAGAATTTGATGGATGATTCTAGAAGCGAACACACAAAAACAATAATCGCGGCTGTTAAAGATACACGTGCTAGATACAATCCGATAATTACAGATTAATCGAGAAACAGTTTAACTGATCTGGTAAATGGATTATTCATCATGACAATGCGCCAACTTACGACAGCATTCCGGAAGAAAGGTTCCTGCTTTCAAAAAGAGGAACGATTTAGGTTAGTGTATATATGCCAAAACGGAACCACCAGTGTACAGTTCCATGCATATGTTTTTGAAAATGCATTCTGGGAATTAAATTTCTATTGTACATTTAAAAAGCTCAGAAACTACCCTTTCAATGGATGTATAATTTATTATATAATTAAGTGTTGTAAACGGCAATACGATCTTTTGGTGTAGCTTCAAAAATGCTTCGCTCAAGTATTAAAAAACCAATTGGAAGCTTTAATAAATTAAGAGACACACGAAAGCTCTGAAACACTTTTCTCCAACTAAACAAGAATTTATCGGTCTTTATTCAAGTTTTCAATATAGTTTCTAGGTACATTTGTCCCGATGTTCGTATACTAATTTCCTGGCAATAAATAGTAGAAATATTTTCGTGCGAGACTCCTCCGCTTCCACCAAACTATTACTGAAGATATTAATCAGGCCGAACCATGATTTTTGGAGCTTCTCAGGAACTTCGGAATTACATATCATTTTAATTTTTCTCTATAGTAAAGATATTCATTTCTTAGAATAGGATTATTTCCTTTATTGTAACAATTTCATAACTTCTGTTCTTTTACTCGTCGTGGCTTTTAACTCTGGTTTTTAAATATCTAGAGCTTCTCCAATAATGCAAGAGATTACTCTGGGTTTGATGTCTATTTTATTAGATAGGGATGTTTCCCCCCTGAATTTCGAGTGGGTTTTGAGCGAATAGCTACCACAGTGTTTCATATATGCGTAATTTTAAGGTGCAAATTTGAATTACGTTTCCTAGAAGCCATATCTTCTAGAAAATCCTATACTTGATAGCCAAAAGGATTTAAGTCAGAATTATCAGACAACTTATCTGAAGCTTTATTAAGCTCAATTGTTTTCCGCCCATGCTTCTCGTTATTTTCCCTTTGTCGACGGATGCCGGATCTAACAAATATACTTCTTCCTTCATGGAAGTTATTTATACCAGGCGGAAAGAAGAAATGCAAGAAAATTTGTGGTACAGTTCCTCCCTTAACCAGGCTTCATATAAGAGAACAATGTCAAATAAAAGTTCACAGGAACTAGGAAAAAATATATGAGATTGAGACTGAAGATCAGGAGTATTCCTGTCATAAATTTTCAGCATACGGAAGACGTTGTTGGGCAATTTTGGTTTAAGTCGAAACAATGATTGGAACGCCATTAGTATATTTAATTTTTAAATTACTCTTATCTTCACTAAAATGTGCTTATAATTGTGTTTCAGTAACCTTTTATATTTTGCCCTCTATTATTATTCGAGTGGAAAAAGAAAGCCTTCATTTTTTAAAGAATTTTATTTAATTTGTCTTTCTCAACACATCCGCCAATGGGGGCTCAGAAGAAAAGAAGAAAATTTGATTTCGACGGGGTACTTGATCATTAAAATACGTCCCACCTACATATTTTAATAACGCCAAAAATTTCGTTTACTAAAATTACGTCGAGGGTTCTTTGTTCATTATTAGTTCTACAGACTAATTCATTACCACTACGAGGTAGGTGCCAAAAATTCTCGACATAACAAGCTTATACAGATACACTATTAAGCCACTATACATATAACGGTTCGAGGACTATTAGTTTTTACTAGTAAGTTTGTTATAATATTGCTGTTAGGGAAGATTATTTTGAAAATTAAAAGTTATTACATTTTACCAAGTTTATTTTTTCTATATCAGGCCGAGAATTTATGGCGCCTACCTCGAACATACAAATAAACTTAGTTTTGGGCTTTTCTCGATCCGAAACATATTACACAATTTTCTCTGCCTCAAACATAAAAAGAATAGTGAAATTCTCGGACAATTAACAATATTTTTCAGTATTCTTATCCCTTCATGCAATAAAGAATTACTACTTCAGAGTTAATCAAATCATTACCAATTTGAGCACAAGATCAAGACAAACTCGAACTAGAATATAAAAGGTGTTTCAAATTGCCCGTTTTTTTTAAGAATAAATAAAATATCGATGGCGCACTGCATTTGTCTGGGTATGTGGGCATCTAAAAAGTGTGATGTGTGACATTTATAAAAATAGCTTCGTACACGGTACAACAACGCGTTCAAATTGTTGAATTATTTTACGAAAATCAGCTTCTGTGAAAAGAGTTTTTAGAAAATTACGTGAATCTTATGGTTTACATAATCGTAAATCTATTGGTCGAATTATTAAAAAATTTCAAGAGACCGGTTCCGTGGAAGATCAAAAAAGTGAAAAATACAGTCGTAGTGGTCGTTCACAAAAAATGTTGCCTTGTGAAATGTCCATTAGACGACGTTCACAACAACTTGGACTTAGTGTATCAACAACATGGCGTATTTTACACAAGGATTTAGCTCTGAATGCATATGAGGTTCAAATAACACCGAAACTGAAGCGATTAGATTATTTAAAACGTTGCTCATTTGTCAATTTCAACAATGAACAACCAGCTGATTTTTCTCAAAAAATTATGTTTTCCGATGAGGTGGCTATGTTAATAAACAGAATTACCGTATCTAGGGTGAAGAAAATCCACGAATTATTTATGAGAAATCTATGCATCCTAAACGAGTTTCTGTTTGATGTACATTATGGTCAGGTTGTGTAATTGGACCTTATTTCTTTGAAAATACTGCTGAATTAACGAATATTAATCTAGAGGATATGTGGTTTCAACAGGATGGCGCTAAACCTCACTTTGCACACGAATCAATTGATTTATTGAGAGAAAAATTTCCTGAACGTGTAATCTCAAGAAACGTTGATGTTAATTGGGCACCAAGATCATGTGATTTGATACCGTTAGGCTATTTTTTTTTGGGTTATGTGAAGTCAGGTTTATAAAAACACCCTTTATTTTGGCGAGCTTCTGCATTGAAACATCAACACACTCATAATGTTACTAAATTTTACTTTGTTTTCGATTTCACGGGAAACGACTTTCTTAAGTCAACTCAAACAGTATATTTATTTCTGTTGGATAGTATATTCTTTCAGAGAATCAGCAATGACCTACATGTGCAGGTTTCATATTAAGAAAAACTTAAAAAAGCTATTTCACTAAATTGGTGTTTTGTAAACATCGAAAAACATGCACACACACATCTAGTAATCCTTTTGATACGGGCTAATTCAATAATAATGGAATAATAGAAATTGCCAATTTAATTTATAATGCATTTCAATTTTATTAGTTATATAATCAATATATCCGCATTTATTCCAATATATCGGTACCCTATAATATGTATAGATATACACACATGAATATTTATAACAAAAGCTTGTTTGATGTAAAAAAAAGTTTCGTCAAAAATATACATGTTACGTGCTTCAAAGCTGTTTCACCAACGTGATGAACGAAATGCCATTAATGGCTAAACAATGAATGTTCAACGTCCATTACAGATTTAAACTGTGTTTTTTAGATTTTAAACACAGTGTCACTGTAATGGCTAAATTGTGTATTAAATTGGCACGTAAATAATTTGTTGTTTGATAAGTTTACGAAACCATCAGTGATACTATTTAGTTTTAAGCATACAATTTCCAATTGTTACTTTTAATTAACTACTTTTATTCATTAGTACATTATATCAGTTCCAGTTGTTGTTTGGATTGTTTTCATTGTTTGTGAGATTTACATATGCCGACGTTTCAGAAGTTGCTACTAATTGCGTCTGGCTTGTATGAGTATGCGTCTCCTTAATTTTTTAATCGCTTAAAAATGTCCTGTGTAAGGTATGAGCCTGATCTTGATATTCCAAACTTTTGTACTGCACACACACAATATTAAAATTGGAATAGCCAGATGCTTATACGACAGAGTAGGAAGCATATGCATAAACGAAAAAGATAAGATGGAAGAGCTTAGTCATAACCAACACCTTAAAATTAAATATCTACACAGAAAAAGCGTTATAGGAAGTAAAGGATCGTATAACACGGGTTGAAGGTCATAAACAATCAGAAGACTGTGTGCGTACAATAGTTATTCTATACCAAAACCTGTCAGAAAAGACCAGAAGGATAAGCAACGACTATACATTTAGAACAACTATAAAAACCATGAACAAAAACAGATCGACTCTAACGAAAACAAGGACTGACAAGATCGAAAAATTGTATTTATAGTATACCTTATGGATATGAAGTACTATATATAGAACAGGCAAACAGATCCCTTAAGGTTAGAACCAATGAGTACCCAAAAATGGTTCGATAAGGTGAAACAGATAAATCGCGTCTGGCTCAACCTGCTTGGGAAGGAGTACATAGGATCGCATGGAACAAAGCTACAACCCTGACAAAAGAAGAACAATGCATTAAATGAAAGTTGATAAAACCAGCATACATGGCAATAACAGTAAATGCAATAATTACACAGAGCCTTTAGATTATAAATGCCTGGCCCTCGAGAAAATATTGGTCATAACCACAACAATAGAGACAGAATAATAAACTCAAGAACTTCAAACCATAAATAATTTGTGCCAATAGAAATACGTATGCGAAGATGGTTACTACGCATATACCTATAACAAAAATACAGATTTAGAGAAATCATTTATGTCTCCAGATAGCTTAGTGGTGAAGCGTAGGAACTTCAAAAATTCGTAATATCGATACCGGGTTCAAACTTTTCATACAGAACATTTCAAGCGATTTAAAAATTAGAGAGCACATTCAAGCCAGACGAATTTACCTTACTCAACTATAGTGACGAGTTTGGCAAAAGAAACATAACACAAACACAACCAATACCCCCCCCCACCCCTCTTATTTAGGACTTCTATCCTGGAGACGACACAGTAGAATAACCTCCGTCGTAATATACTTAAAATTTCACGAATGATGGAAAACAACCAGCCCAAACAAATCGATTACAATCCAACGTCAAGAATTACACGTCATGATGTACACTATATTAATGTTCCATATTTAGGAAAAAGAAATATTGTGAGCACTACTGCTCTCTGAAATATTTACTAGACGAACTTATATTTATTATTTAAAATTAAATGCCACTGGAAAGGAATATTGTAACACTGCAGTATTCTGGGTTACTAAGGTCCATATAACGAACAATGCGAAATTAAAAATAATTTGTACAAAATATTGCTTTATCTGGTCTAGTGTGATTTCTACGCGGCAGATATAACATGCTTCGACATTGTATTGTGTTAAACAATATATGACAAACGATGCTTTAAATTATTAATAGATAAAATCTATACGAGGTGCAGCTAAGGAATAACTAATAATAAAAATTTTTTATTCAAATGGTTACATATCGGACATGTTGTCACCTTCAATATATTCTCCTCCTTGACCCAACTCCATTCTAATTCCGCTATTTGGAAAAGCCTTCTCTATTAGTCTTTATGTGACCTCCGATGCTCTTGTCTTAACGGCATCTACTGGGTGAGTACAGTAGGTGATTCATCGCTCTGGTGTTATGCTTTGTCAGAAACGTGCTTACAGAAGATATATTGCCCGTTGCATTGACGAATGGTCCACCAGTTTTTTCTACATCCATAGTTTATTTTCTAACTCAGGAAGGGTCTCTAAAATCCCTGCAGTAAAAGATTGTCGATTGTTTGTCCATCTGATACCCAGTCAACATATATAATGCCCTTGATATCGAAGAAGATGATCATCAGTGCTTTCCGTGTCTTGGCAAACTGGGGCTCTTCCAAAGCATTAACTATCATTTTGTTTTTGGGTCGTATTTAAAAAATAATGACTCGTCACAGGTGACTACGTTCTCTAAAAAGTTTTGGTCGCTTTTGGTGTTTGTAAACACAAATATTTATTTGATACTCCTGCTACTGTCCTGGAGTCAGCAGCTTCGGCACTATTTTCATCCACGATTTGCCGATATGAATTTTTCATGAAGAATTCAACAGACAGTGTCCATATTATTGTTGATCAAGCCAACAATAGTTCGAACGCTCAGGTGGCGATCTTTTGGAATGACTTCACCGATTTTTCCGATTCTACCACCGACCAACCAAGACGCTTATTGTCTTCAACTTTTTCCCTCCCTTCTTTGAATCTTCGAAACCGTTCGAACATTTGAGTGATCGACAAATACTATCCACTATAAGCCTGGTACAATAATTTGTAAGTTTCTATGGAGATTTCATTGAGAAAACAGAACTTCACGTTAAGTGCGTTTCATTCTAGACTTTATTGTCATTCCGACAGGGAGCAAAACTCCGACCAACTTCAATTAAACTCGGCGACTCGACACTCGTAACTTTTATGGGAGACTTAAGAGGTAATAATGAACAGTCTGCCAATCTGATTATCTCCTAGCCACACCTTATATATTGTAGTTTTTTGAAGATGATATTGTAATTTTTAAAGAAGCTTTCTTTATATAATTTTATGTAATACTCATTGCATTCAAAATCAATTACTTTAAATTATATTTATATCAACAAAGAATATAAAAATGCTTACAATTATTAATTACAAACTTTCATTTTCTTTAAAAATTACTATATTAATTTCTTTCAAAAACTACAACCTCCTTTCCAATTTAAGTTTCAAATTCTTCCGACACATTTTCTTTCTTTCCGCACTCCGATCAGCTGGCTTATGTATGTTACTAAGCCAATTACTTTTACATCCTATGTGACAAAATTGGACACATAATTTTGATTATAAGCATTTTTTTATAACTGTATATTAGTTTCATTTAAAGGTGTTCTAAAATATGTACGTGACTATTATATTCTACTAGCTGGTACACGCTTTCTCCGCTAATTACTTTAAATTGCTTTTTTAGCTATTCGAGTAGTACATGTTTTCACTGCAAGTCTTTTTGCATCACACTTTTATTTTTTATCGACAATTATTTAAAAGTTATTGAATAATTACAATTTCCAATATATATTTAATATATCTTCTTGATATTGAACTATTTGTAAATCACTATCCTTTTATGAAAGAAATTCATTTTCAATTTTGCTTTTCTTCTGTCTATATTCGAGCAAACTTGTATTTAAATTTTCCGTAATATGAGGGTAGCCGTTTATATTTCGGGAACTGGCAACACTGTTAGTGTTGCCTCCGATCTGATGATTGCATCGTGAAGTTTGTCATTTTTGACAATATATTTACCTTGTAAGTTTTACTTTCCGGTCGCTATTTCTATTGTTGACAGTAACTTGAAAATTTTATGTCAGCGAAAAAATGGAATTAACTCGCGAACATTTTCGTGCAATTATTTTTCATAATTTTCGGCGTGGATTATCTCAACAAGAATGCATCAACGAGCTGAATTCTTTATATGGTGATGAAGCACCATCGACAACTACAGTACATCGTTGGTATAGTGAATTCAAACATGGACGGCGTTCTTTGGACGATGAATTTCGTGAAGGTCGTTCCACAAATGTTGTTGTGTTGGAAAATATTAATGCAGTGTCTGAATTGATAATGAAAGACCGTCTGTGACATACCGTGAGATCGAGACATCTCTAGGTATTAGTAAAATCAGCATGCATAAGATCTTGCATGAACATTTAGCCGTTAAGAAACTATGTTCACGTTGGGTACCACATAATTTGACAATCGCTCAAAAAAGGATTCGCGACGATTGTCGTCAAGAAATGCACAAAAATTATAATGGCGGTGCTTCAAAGAACATTTATAATGTCGTCGCAGGTGACGAAACTTGGATCTATACGTATGAAACCAATAGTAAACAGCAGTCTACTGTATGGATATTTCACGATGACCTAAAACAAATTGTCGCCCGTTTTTTCGGAAAAACCGGTCACTTTGCAACCATCGCTCTAGGGAGTTGTAGAACGGTCAATTCCGAATGGTACACAACTGTTTGTTTGCCAAAAGTTTTTGAAGAAATAAGGTAAACAAACCGAAAACGACAGATCATTCTCCACCATGACAATGCGAGCGCTCACAGGTCGGTTCAAACAATTGAACATTTGACCGTTCAAAACATTGAATTGATGAACCATCCGCCGTTCAGCCCTGATCTAGCAACCTGTGATTTCTTTTTGTCCCCACGCGTGAAGAATAAACTTCGTGGTAAACGGTTTTCTACATCGGAAGAGGCAGTTGAGGCATTCAAAACTCATATTTTGGAGATACCCCTTTCACAATGGCAGCAATGTTTTTCGGATCGGTTTAAGCTAATGTAAAATTGCACTGATTTTAAAGGTGAATATTTTGAAAAACAAGAAAACTATTTTCGATAATAATAAAAATTTTTTTTGTTCGCTATTCCAGAAATATAAATGGCTACCCTCGTATAAAAATCAGAAAGGGTGCTAATGCAGATTGTTAAAGACAATAAAATAAGTAACATTTCGTGACATATTATATTTTCGAACCTCATTAAATATATAGAATTACGTATAATGTGGTACTTGATATAGAAGATTCTAAATATGAGTAGGAATTCCAATTTCTTTAGAAGAATAGGCATAGATTTGTTAAAAATATGTAGCTACTGAAACAAATATCTTAAAACCAGAGATCTCTTCAAAATATTTTTTCAGTTTATATTATGCACACATATACTGACTGTATAATATGGGATTTAAATGTTTATCATTCATATTCCTCGAACAACATTCATATATTCATTGGATCTCCGTTATGCATATAAATGTAGTTCGCATTGATTTACGAAATTGACCATAAATATTTATTTGTAATCGATCGATTTCGTGTGTGCCTTAAAACAAAGAGATTTCGATATCAAATTTCGCCCACGCGTGCCCAACCTTAATAAATAAAAAACGCGCTCACATCAGCATGCATGTACACCTAGTGTTATTGTATATATATGTATGTATATATGCGTATACCTGCACGACGGCATATTAATCGGTTACCGGACAACACCTAAGACATATTTATTGTTTTGAATACCAATTAAATCAAAAAAAGAATCTCGAGGACAAGGAGATAATTGCATAAAATACGAATGCTGTATAGGACGCTGTGTGAAATTTATCGAAGTACAGCTTTAAAATATTCAGTTTTGGTACAAGGAGGACTATCTAGTGGAGATTTATTTCTATGTCTTAAATCACACAAATTTAATACATGTAATTTCATTTGGTCTCCAAAATTTTAATATTGAATTATAAACTTTGCGGAAAGAATATTTATTAAGGATTATGCTGTAAGCTTGTTTCAATGATACACTAACCAATATTTTTAAAAAATGTATGTGTATATTGTAGAAACGAATATATTAAAAAAAATGTAGTAATTATTGAATTGATTTGACTTTAAAATGATGAAAACTCATGACTAAATTAATGTGTGCGAAAATAGAACTCCTAAATTAATATTTTTAAATAACATGTACATACATACAACGGACAATTCTGACGCAGCTATAATTATTTAAAATCTCTGAATATATATGATTTCCGGTAAAGTACCGAATATGAAGGGAAATCAAGGGACAGTACCATAGCTGACGGCACTAAACACAGACGTATAAAGTTCTGTCTGTTGCAGAATAATTCAACAATTTCTTAATCATCCATTTTTGTTGGAATATGTACGGAGCATAACATTGTTGGTCAGAGAAAAGAACAGTTATTCTCGATCTACTTAATAAAGGCAGACGTTTCAAGTTTATAAGAAATACGCTCTCATGTTCTGCGAAAATGATTGCAAACGCTAAAAACTGGAGCGAAAAAAGGAAAACTAGTCTTAGAGAAGACAGAATCATTATAACTTGTGCTAAGAAGATACCGTTCATAAGTTGAATTGCAATTAAAAGTGAGGTACACTTTTGTACAAGTACCCCTACAAGACGAAGATTGATTCAAGAAGAGTTGCATACAAGAAGGCTTACGAAGTACCATTATCGAATAAAAGGCAAATACAAAGTAAATTGTCGTTTGCTCATGAACACGTACAATCGGACGAAAAACAGTGGCGTAATGTACTGTGGTCGGATGAATCGAGAATAGTTTTATTTAATTCCGGTGCATACCAACAATACGTGCGAAAACCACCATTGACAGCATTTCAACCCCAGTACACCAAAAAGACGGCAAAATCCGCAGGCTTAAGCATCATGTTGTGCGGGTGTTTTTAATTGTATGGCATAGGCCCTTTACACAAAATAGAAGGCATAATGAATGCTGATGTCTATGTGAACATATTACAAACTGTGCTTTTACCATATGCAGAGGAAGAACAGAAACTAATATGGTTGTATATACAGGATAACAATCCGAAGCATAGTGAGTACAAATGAGAGAGCTCTTTTTGTGCTTCGCTCTTCAAATGAAAATCTTCTTACTTTGATCGAACACTTTGAGCCTAGATTCGTCAATTCAAAGAACATGTTTTCACTTGTCAACTCTTCAATCTCTGTGTGTTTGTGCCCACTGAAGCTGTTTCCGATATAGTAACGGTTTCCGTATTTGCCGCGTGGCCTTACGAAATGAAGATTTACTTCTTCAAGTCACCGTTTCACATTTCTAACAGGTATGACCCTTTTGTGACTGTGATTGATTTCAATGGTAATTTTTGATACGAATAACTTCTTATTTTACCTACTAGTCAGTATTAGTCAGGCACCGAGAGATCTTCCAGAATAAATGCGAAAGTTAGTGTACGTTTTTTACTATCTATAGACTTTCTGTGTAGTATACTGTAAACTGTTTTATTCCAAATAATGCGCATATCATTTGGCAAAGCTATTGGAAAGCGAGGAATACATTTTGTAAACCCAAACAGAAGGGATGGGCAAAAACGAATTTCTTAAGTGTGTAATTATTATTTCGTATTCAATCCCTTAAAAATGTATGAAATTTCCGACAATAGCTTTATAAAGTCATCTATTTTTAGATTTAAAAAAAGCATTTGAAATTGTCATTCGAGAAATCATTAGAGAAATTGGAAAAATATGGAGTTGAAGGTAGAGAACTGTCATGGTTCAGAACCTATTTGAGTAACAGAACTCAAAGAACAAAGTGTGGCAGATATATATCGACACCAAGAACAATGAACATAGGTGTTCCTCAGGGAGCAATGCTTGGAACACTATTATTTCAAATTTATGTTAATGACCTGGAAAAAATTCTACAAAAATGTAAAGTCTGCATGTTTGCTGATGATACACTCATCTATACGTGTGGTGTAAATCCAGATGAATGTGTAAATAACATAAATGAAGACTTAGCAAAAACTGAAAAATATCTTAAAATGAATAAAATAAAGTTAAACACGAATAAAACAAAAGCAATGTTTATCAATGTAAATTCAAATTATAACATATGCATGTATTGAAAATGAAAATATTGAAAAAGTAAAAGAAATAAAATATTTGCGTATAATAGTGGACGATGATTTGAGTTTAATTCCGCATTTTGAATATGTCTGCAAAAAGATATAGAAAAAAATTGCATTTTTGAGAAGAATCCGCTATAGGGTTTCAACTGTCACTGCAACTATTATCTACAACACAATCATAAAACCGCATTTTGAGTACTTCTCCACGATATTATTCTTAGGTAATCAGCAAATGAAAGAAAGACTACAGAAATTACAAAATAAAGGCATGCGCTATATTCTGAGATGCAATAGAATGACACATACGAGGGAGCGTTTTTATATTCGCGGAATGAGCGGGTTGTAGAGGGGTGAGTAGGCGCATTGGGGGCGTGGCCTGTGCAGCGGCTCATGATTAGTATAAATACGAAGTTTCATTGTTATTAGACAGTTAGTCTTTGAGCTATCGTCAACCAAGTAACATAATCAGGAGTAAAAAATGAAATATGGAAAAAATCGAATATCGTGCCGTTATAAAGTTCCTTACCAGGCAAGGAAAATCAGTCGCGACCATAATGAATGAGATGTCATTGGTTTACGGCGACTCTTGTCTAGGAAAAACCATGGTGTACAAGTGGCATAGTTTATTTAAACAAGGAAGGGAATCCCTTGAAGACGACCCGAGGCCGGGCAGGAGCATTGAGGTGACCACGCCAGCACTTATCCAAAAAGTTGAATAAATTGTACTCGAAGATGCTCGACTAAAGAAGAAACAAATCGCAGAAATGGTTGGAGTATCCGATACAACAATTTTTAAAATCCTACACTATCACCTCGGCATGTCTAAGGTCAGCGCAAGATGGGTGCCGAGAATGCTCACGCCGCCGCAAAAACAACAGCGCGTAGAGTGTTCGCGTGCATTTTTGGACCTCCGTAATGAAGACAAGGATGGTGTATGGAGTGGAATTGTTACTGGAGACGAAACTTGGGTTCGTCATTATGAACCTGAGTCCAAACAAGACTCCATGCAGTGGCATAAAAAGGGCACAGCACCTCCCAAGAAATTTAAAGTGTCACTATCAGCTGGGAAACTCATGGCAACGGTATTTTGGGACTCGGAAGGAATATTTTTGATTGATTATAAAGATAAAGGTGTTTCTATAACCGGAGAATATTACGCTTCAATATTAGAGCGACTAAAAGAAGCCATTAAAGAGAAAAGACGGGGAATATTGACAAAAGGTGTTCTGCTTTTGCACGACAACGCGCCCGTCCACAAGAGCCGCGTTGCGTTAGCTGCCCTGCATAAGGTGGGCTTCGAAATTGTGAATCACCCACCCTACAGCCCAAACCTGACCCCGAGTGATTATTACCTGTTTCCGAAAATGAAAAAAGAGCTGCAGGGTAAAAAATTTACTGCCGATGATGAAGTCAGGAGGCAGTTTCGGCGTATTTTGCAGATAAAGAGAAATCATTTTTTTATGAGCGTATAAGTAAATTAATTGAAAGATGTGAAAAATGTATCCGTCTTGCAGATGAATATATTGAAAAAGAAAAATAATTTGGTTTTTTTATTTCCACCCCTTGTCCCCCATTCCGCGAATATAAAAACGCTCCCTCGTATATGTGATATGTTAAATGAGCTACAGTGGCTCTCAATCAATCAACGACTCGTTATTTACACTCTATTATTTATATTTAAAATTAAGACAGGAAATATGCCAAACTATATACAGCGATATCTGGTCAATGTACATAGCTGAAGTCCAACCATACAATTTGAGGAATGCCAACGATTATAGATTACCTTTGGCAACAGCAAGTTTTTGCCAAAATGTTATATTTTATGAAGGTCTGAAAGTTTTTAATGAAATGCCTCCAGAAATAAAAAATGAAATAAATTATTATGTATTTAAACGTGGGATTATTAATTACGTAAAGAGAATTTTTTAAACAATGTTAAGTACCAATCATTTTTGAATTTAAATGTATACTTTTAATTTAATGTATGTTTTTTGTGAAAAATTTTAATATTTGATTTGAAATTGTATATCTATGTATTATACTAAATAGAAACAAAAAATGCTAAATAAATAAATCAAGCAATCAAAGTGATACGAATATTTTTAAAGGGTTTAATCTTAAAATTATTTTAATCCAACCTATTTAATGGTGCTATAGTTAAATCATCTGGTCTTTGGTAATTAGATCTAATAATTGCTATTTTTTAGGACCTCTTTTATGACTTCGTAAATTTTTCATTAGTGTCCGAACTTCCATATGCGGTAGTGTACATTCTGTTAAATTTAAATGTGGTCTGTTAATGTAAAATACATTAAAAAGCTTTGTGTTGTAAATTTTAAATTAATGAAAAGCGACTTTATTTATTTCTTTCGTCTTGTAAATAATTCATGAGTGTATCGTAAATTTTCTATTAACTGTAATACTAATAATTTACATTTGAATCGAAAGCGATACCCATCGATTTATTTGCAATTACCTGAATACGAAGGGATCTAGCAAATAATTGTTCATGCAATTATAATTAATGAAGGATGTATTGCGGCAATACGGACCTAGACCGATCCGGTCCAGCACGGAGTATTGCAATTGTAAATATAGTAGGAATGCAATTTTGTTAATACTGTTGTTCGGGCAAAGTGACAATACCTGCATTACCATCACTTATCTTCCACCCATTGTCAAATACAAGTATATGTAATGTACGTACAAAATTTTGCGGCGATGGCTTTCCTAGCCATGCGTTAATTTAATTTTTTAGCGACCCGCTTGACACGGATATTTATCAAAATTAGTGCAATGGAATTATTCGCGTACTGCGCTGTTTCATCGCCGCCACCACCGCCAACGACGAGAACAATAGACATTAACATAACCTCATAATACGTTGTCAATTTGGAGATTTATTTCCCAACGACCGTCCCGAAAACTGTTTTGTCATGGCGACAGCGCGAACAGTGGTCCCGATTTTAAAATGATTCATGTTTTACGTTACGTGTTTCATAATATAAAAGCTAAAGTGAAATGAATGTTCCGTCTTGCAATTATTCATCAATCAAGAGTAGGGAGACAACGAGCACCAGTGGATTACGAACCATTTACGAGTATAATAGATGTTTAAGCATTTACAAAAGGATCGATACAAAATGGAAAATAATTAATTTTAGACAATCTGCTGCTTACTGTCAAACTCTGAATTCTGATATAATAATACGGGGTACGATAATTAAATTATAAAACCAGTTTCCACATGACTTCGTTTCTCTCGCCATTACACTTTACGAAAGGTTGATTGTTGATTGTACTCTGAGGTGTCATTTTGGTTTATTGCGAATCTGTTCAACTACTGCACTTAATCCACTATTCTCATACCTTTTCTAATCTACATGTACCTACAGTAGATCAGATGTTGGATATTATCAGAACTAAAGGCTGTTTCAAATTTCGCAGTTTTTTTAAAGAATAAATAAAACACATAATTTGCATTCACTTTCAAAAACTTTTTATTGGTAATTGAAGTATCAGTTATGACATTTATATGCGAAAAATAATATCTGCCAAATGGCTTCTTCTTGGAGCTCCAAAATTTTGACAAAAGGGTGGGCGTCTGTTTTCTGCGAAATTTTTATGCAGACACAACTTTCCAGCATGAACACTGGTTAGGAATGTTGGAAAAGGTCTTCGCACATATAGTTTGTACAATATTTTTTGTAACATGAAAAATTTTATTAATAAATAATACATTTGTATCAGCACTACTTTTTGGCCGAGTAATATTAAAGATTAATAGGAACACATTCAAACATTAAATAGTAATTATTTGTCGTATTTGAAAAAGATGAAATTATTCAATTATGTAATAATAGAATATGCATAAATTTTGATAAATAGTTTGCAATATGTTAACATTTAAAGTATTAGTAAATTTAGTCGAGTTGGGTTTAATTAATTGCAGCATAGTTTGAATTAACGGCTAACAATTATTTTATGGTAAAGCACAAGTAATTTTTAAATATATTGCCATTTTGCATATGTCTTCTGAAATATTGGACGTTGTCAACATGATAATAAATAATTTGTTACCAGCTAAATTAAAACTATAAAGTCAAATATACAAAATTTATGTGAAATGTTTACAGAAAATTCTTTGTTAGAATGCTGTTTTTGTGAAATATCAAATAAGAACTCATTTATGCTAATTTAATCAATTGTGAAGTCTTGTTTATTGGTTATAATAACATGAGCATTTCAAAATAAAATAAAACTTATTACATTTTTATATTCTCAGGTGAAGAAATAAATATATTAAGTTTTACTACTTCTTTTAATGAAGGATACTTAATATTTTCTCAATTATTAAGTTATCGTTGAAAGCAATGACTCAAAGCGCGCGAGTGTGTGTTTTGGCTTTCAACGGTACAGATCGTGTGCGGAATTTGTTTCGTACGTGTATTTTGGCGTATTTTTTCAGATGCTACACTGTTTAATTATCTGCCGGTGATGACAACTTAGTTGTCGAAATACGTATACAGAATACGAAAATTAATGTGGAAAGGGGTTATATGTATGTACATCAACCTTCAATGATTATGATGTTTACTTTGATATAGTATTTCTAACTATACCTATAACAATAATGTATATTAAAAGAGTATTTGCAATTATCGAAAATAACTAGATATCATTGCTTATTAAATATAAAAACTTAAAACTACACAAACTCAGAAATATTTCTTTTTAATACTTGATTGCTGAGGTCGTTATTTTATGGAATTCCATTATACTAAGGAATAAATAAAATACTTTGTCTAAATTTCACACTTATATTATATATTTAGTACTAGGCGCAGTAAATATATAATAGAGTGTGAAATTTAGACAAGTGTTTTATATTTCTTTTCAATTTACTGTAATGGCAAATGGGAAAATTTACTAATAAGATTGAACACACTAGTCAAAATACAATTGAACTAATTAACTGATGTGATCCTTACTTGATAAAAATCCATAACAAAGTTAAAGACAAAACACAATTATGTGATTTTCAAAAAAATATCTTTATTAAAAAATACAAATGATACTAGGAAAGTTTTGCAATATGACGCAATAATGAATCGTAGGAAGCTGCTTGGTGCTATATGTTGAAACATGGTCATAAGTGCATAGCAGCCGCCGCGCCATGTCGATGGGCTTAGTTATTCATTAGCAGTGAGAGTGTAAACTGCCCTTATCTCATATCGTGACCACGATAATGAGATAAGGGCAGTTCTGCGTTATAATTGCGTGGTTTAAACATAGACCAGTGCTTCGAAGAAATGACTCTTGCACGAGTTGATGTTTGTCCACATCGCACAACGATATTCAGGTGCTATAGGGAATTCCAGAGGGGAAATTTGACTGACTAAAGAGCAGATAACACGACGTGTGGCTTGGTGCCGGGAGATGCTAAAAAAGTTTAATAAGGGACTATCTCGATATGTAAATAACATCGTGACAGGTGGCGAGACTTGGCTGCACTATTACGATGTGCCGACCAAAGCCCAAAACAAAGTTTGGGTCTTTGATGATGAGGACACACTCGTAATTGTCAGAAAATCCCGATCTGTAAAGAAGAAAATAATAACTGTGTTTTTCAAATCGACTGAAATTGTGGAACGCGTCGTTTTAGACACACAGAAGACAGTCACAGCTAAGTGGTATATTGAGCAGTGCCTGTCTGAAGTCATTGGATCTATGAAGAACCTGCGACCAAAGTCAAGAATGCACGCTTGGTTCCTCCATCACGATAATGCTCCAGCTCACCGCGTCAAAGCCTGCACTGAATATTTGACCACGATAGGATTGAAACTTCTCGATCACTCTCCCTACAGTCCAGGTCTTGCTCCCTGCGACTTTGCACTGTTCCTGAATGTGAAAATGAAGTTAAAAGGGAGGCGGTTTTCCAGTGATGAAGACCTTCAGCGGGCTTGGGACAACGAGTGTGCTTTAGTCCCTAGCGAAACTTGGCAGAACTAGTTTAAAGATTGGTTTCGTAGGATGAAGAGTTGTATTGAGTGTAGAATAATTATTTTGAAAAAATTAAATAAACGAAGCTGTATGTTAAAACTTTCCTTGTACCCTTTGTAGTAACCATTGCTAAACCAACACTGTAGCTTCTTCAGATTGAAGAAACTACAGTGTTGGCTATAAGATTATGTATATCTACATGAATATAGATAATAGATAGACTTGTGCTTCTTAACAGCTTTTAATAAATATCGCGGGATTTATAAGTCTTCATTAATCAAATTTGATTCAAATTAACGTTTTAGTAATTGTACCTTATTATTATGATAACGGCTTTTTGTTTTGTTTGTAATTTTTATTTCTCGCACTAGTGCGGGAATTTAAATTCACGTACATTCACGACAATTGTGAATTAACATTTTGCGATTGCCGAGTACAAAAATACATTTGTAATTCTAAGGTCTTGTAAGTGGTTATGCTAAGTAATTGTCTAGACTCGATTCTGCTTATTAGAGCACAGTAGGTGCAACTGAGTGCTTCGTACAAAATTACACATTATGTTTCCACTAAATATTTCATAAATGGCAAACAATTTTGTATTATAGCAGATATAATTCCAAAATTGCATATAATCCAAAATAATTGCTTAAACATTCCAAAAAAATAATAGCTAAATCTTTCTCATCAACGGAATTACATTGAATTAGTGCTTTGCTTGCATTCTCTATTTCCTAATGATGAATCGAGAAATACGATATCTCGCTTAAGAAAACTTCTTAAAATTATTTTAAATTGACTTGCAATATTTCTTTTTGATAATCTATTGGCATTCTGGATGACCATT
The DNA here is from genome assembly GCA_031893035.1 of Dermolepida albohirtum. NCBI lineage: Eukaryota > Metazoa > Arthropoda > Insecta > Coleoptera > Scarabaeidae > Dermolepida > Dermolepida albohirtum. Next base: position 75,166 of record JAVIWB010002368.1, read on the forward strand.
TTCATAAAGTTCTACTCTAATACGTACTTTCTAATCTTGGCGTACTCTATCATGAATTTTCTAAACGTTTCCATTAGCTGCTATCGCAACATTATATTTCTCTAACGTAATTTTGACCTTTGAAAAGCCTACGTGCTACGAAATTGATGTGTTAATACATTTTCTTGAAATGTTAATTCAATTCTCATATTTGTGTGTAGAAAAATATCTAATTTGGACGTCTATGCACCGAAAAAAAAAATAAATCATTTTTTAAAATACGGAATTTATTTCAAAATAATTTAATAAAATTGAAATCTATTTTCTAAATAAATACATTACATTTATGTAGTAATAAGAAACAACCTAATGCACGGTTCTGTTAATACAAAGCCTGAAAGTGAGTGAGCTTTGCAACTATGCGTTACTGAAATTAGCCGTATAATCTACGAGTTTTAAATATAGATGTTATATGTCGTGTGTGTAATTGCCAAGAATGTTTCGTCCGTAATAACGAATCATATTTCATCTAATTGTGTGCATTACTTCTTTCTAATAATAAATAATATGCTCGATTGAGCGAAATTTATTAACCCATCCAGTTGTAAGATAATTAATCTTGTCGAATTTTAAAAAATGATCAGCTTAATAAGTAGCAAATATAGTTACGCATTGTGGTAATTGACCAATCACGTCCGTTCCGCAAAATTAATTTTCATGTAACGAAAATTAGGATTGGGAAATTAGGCGTTTTGTTCAAAAGCACTGGACGTAGAATCACCTTAGTATTGTTGCAATAAATTCTATTCGAAGAAATGTAAACAAAATGGTAACTAAAACTAAGCTTGACAGTCGTAGTGACATGATTGGAGTCATGCCCAAATTTTCTTAAAGATCTCGGTTAAGTAGAAATAGAATTCTTATTTTTTTTTTTGTAAAAATTGTCCTTTGTATGCTTTTTTGCAATTTGATATTAATTTTATTTAGTGCTTTTAGACAACGATGTATCTAACTGGACAGGCTTGTAGCGTCCCTGGGTAACTCCGTAGTTTTCAAGTTATCCCAATATGTGTATAATATATATATATATATATATATATATATATATTTACGGATGTGAATACATAATAACATCGTTTTCGTTATTGTTCGATAAAACTTGGCGCAAGCGTGACCATGTTACTGTTTCAGGTTGCGTACCTCGTCTTCCCCTCTACCCCTCCCAGTAACTAAACATAATATGCGATGGCGAGCACTTATCTTTATAAGGGTATGTAGCTTAGAGCATTATCAGAAGGCGAATAGATCTGATATTTTTGATGAAAAATTGGAGGATCGTGAGCCGAGCAAGAGTATCTTGACAACGAAAGCCAATCTTTACTTGCTGCTTTCACCCTGCTCTATTCATTCGTGTTCTAGCTTTCTATTTCAATAAATTATGCATGGAGGATTCGTAATGCTGGCCAAATAAAAAAGTATTGGTTTTAGGTACAGAAGTACACACTACGTAAACTGTTACAGTATTATTTGACTGGTTTCACGATGATCAGACCAGTCTATCATATAGGAATTATAGATAAAAACGTCCTCTAGTGACGAAAAGGCCTATCGCAAATAGGCAATATAAGAACAAACAATTGATAGCGGCGTAAATAGATCTCTACCAAATATTGAAGTACATGCGGCCTTGTAAAATGTTACGCAAATGGTATTTGTACTATTCGAGGGTATCCGTTCATATTTCGAGAACTGGCAACCGCTGTTAGTGTTGTCTCCGATCCTATGATTTTGAAGTTTGTCATTTTTGACAATATATTTACCTTGACAGTTTTATTATCCGGTCGCTATTTCTATTCTTGACAGTAATTTGAAAATGGAATCAACTCGCCAACGTTATCGTGCAATTATTTTTCATTACTTTGAGGGTAGATTATCTCAACAAGAATACATCGACGAGCTGAATTCTCTATATGGTGACGAAGCACCATCGAAAACTACAGTATATCTTTCGTATAGTGAATTCAAACTTGGGCGGCGATGAATTTTTTGACGATGAATTTCGTGAAGGCCGTCCCACAAATGTTGTTGTGTTGGAAAACATTAATGCAGTGTCTGAATTAATAATGCAAGACTGTCGTGTGGCATGCCGTGAGATCGAGGCATCTCTAGGTATTAGTAACACCATCGTGTATAAGATCCTGCATGAACATTTAGCTGCTAAGAAGCTATGTTCACGTTGGGCACAACATAATTTGACGACCGCTCAAAAAAGGACTCGCGTCGATTGGTGCCAAGAAATGCACAAAAAATACAATGGCGTTGCTTCAAAGAAAATTTATAAAGTCGTCACAGGTGATGAATCTTGGATCTACACGTATGAGCCCGATAGTAAACAGCAGTCGAATGTGTAGGTATTCCAAGATGAGCCAAAACCAACAAAATCTGTTCGCGCTCGAAGTACATTAAAACAAATGGTGGCCTGTTTTTTCGGAAAAACCGGTCACGTTGCAACCGTGCGTTTAGATAGTTGTAGGTCAATTCCAAATGGTACTCAACTATTTGTTTGCCAAATTTTAAGAAGAAATAAGGAACACGATCCAAAAACGACAGACCATTCTCAGCCATGACAATGCGAGCTCTCATGGGTCGGTTCAAACAATTAAATATTTGACCGGGCAAAACATTGAATTGATGAGCCATCCGCCGTACAGCCCTGATCTAGCACCCTGTGATTTCTTTTTGTTCCCACACGTGAAAATAAACTTCGTGGTCAACGGTTTTCTACGTTGGAAGAGGCAGTTGAGGTATTCAAAACTCGTATTTTGGAGATACCGCCTTCACAGAAACAATAATGCTTTTCGGATTGGTTTAAACGAATGCAGAAGTGCATTGATTTTCAACGACAATATTTTGAAAAGCAATGAAGCTTTTCGATAATAAAAAAATTTTTTTTGCTCGCGATTTCCGACTTATAAACGGTTACCCTCGTACATACATAAATACATGTACGGTCCTTGTAAGTGTTTATTGGATTATTTTTATTTTAGAGAAGAATTTTAAGTTTCGTTTTATATAAATAATTTTGTTTTATTTTTATAGATATATCAAATGTGTACAAACCCTTTTATTTAGAAACACAAGCATATAAAGTGAATAATATAATATTTTATTCGTTACGAATTAGCGAAGTGCTCTAATAAAATTAATATTCTCATTGCAATTAACGCAGAAGTTAATCAAACTATGTTAAACGTAACAAGGTTAGAGTAATTTGCTTTAGCTATTTCTTTTATTTATTATATTTTCATAGTATTGTTAAATTCTGGCTTATATTTTCTATTGCGAAGAAGCATTTCAGCTTTGTGGTCGTTAGGAAAGTATATTTCTTCTTTACCTTTTATTCTTTCTTCATTCTTTACCATTGGACGTGTTATTTATTACCACCTACTTGCTTTAAATATTGCATTCTTTTCATGAATTACATTAAATTTAAATTAAACTTTACTGGTATTAGGCGGCGTGTTGTAGTGATAAAAGAGAAGCTGTATTCAAGGTCAATTAAAAAAACTAACTTTTTCAATTTATTTAGTAGGGCGGCATAATACAATTTATCTTTTGCACTGAAAAATGAAAAAATGAAAAATATCTTCTATAAATTTTAAAAAAATCGTAGCTACTACCTTATCAACCAATTGCTTTCTTCTGGGGGTGGTTACCATGATATACTGCTAATGTTCCAAGAATATATTTGCGAAACGCATTATAAATTTTTCCAAGAAATCAGCTTGGTTCTTTTTAAATAGCTTGAAATTTTATCGCGCGACTACAGCGTCCTTTATCACAATCCAAGATTTGACGCACTTACCTAACTGATAAATTGGACATGCTCAATTTTACGTGTAAACGTTTAGTCGATATGTTCTGGATTTTATCTTTTTGAAATTAACTTTTCGTGTTTCATTGAGCAATTGCGGTATTCACATCGCTACCATTAGACTGCATAATCCAGCGATGACTTGTGGAATTCGAAGAAATACGGTCACCCAGTTTCTCGCATATTAGCAAAAATTTCAAATGCATTTCGTCTTTTAAAAAATAAACATTGGATTGGTTCACGCATTTTAAATTCTCCATTTGGATACTTTACTTATACTGCTGCAACAATCAAATTAAATGTCCCATCAAAAAGAGATAGAAAAATTAGAATATAATGATAAATTTTTCCGAAGTATGATGGTAGTAGCTTAGTACCATAAATATTACAATTATTATGATTCAACTCAGTGATATAGTAGCATAAATCATCTTACTCTTATATGTTCGCGTGTAACTGATTAATATACACTACATTACATCTTCATGTAACATATTACGCTATGAGTTTTTTATAGTATTAAATATGTAGTTACAATTTTTTAAAAGTATCTATTGTTTCAGGTAAAAATCTGTTCTAGGAAGGATCGACTTGGTGAGTTTACGTATTTTTAAATTTTGACTAAAAGTTAGACGTTTATGTAATGTTGGTAAATATTTATGACCATATTTATCCCTAAATTTCTAGAAAGTCGTAGCTTGATTGTTGAAGGTAGTTTAAACAATTCGTATTAAGTAGCAAAATAAAATGCATAGTACACTTCTCTTTAAAGAACCAGATTTTACATTACGAAGTTTAGCCATTACATATTCCCATGTTTATTTATAATTTCTAATATTAACGCAAAATATGATTCCCTAGAACTGAAGCTAATTAGAATAACGTTTTAGTTTCATTAAATTTTTGCATTCAAATAAATTACTTTCAATTTTTTATTCCTTAAAGTGAGAATTCAAGAGAATTAAAACAGAACATTGAATGACAAATTGGCATCATCTAATGTATGAGTCAACAACTCAATGCCCAGCTGGTCTAGATTGTCCACTTTTACAGCGTATTGAGAAACTGCTTTGTTATAACTTTCTTAATGAACTTTGCTGAAGGCTTATTTTGGTCAACAGTTAACGTTGTCTGCCTTTCAATCTATTGAGTTATGCTATTAGAATTTCCGCATCACTACTCATACCTACTTTTTGTGAGACAATAATTATTTAAAACTGTATATTTGGCACTTATTACGAACATTTATCGACGCAGTACAATAAACATAAATGTATTCTTAATTTTGATTAAAGAATTGTATTTTAACATTCGACTGTACTAATTGTAATGTAAACATAGCATAAAGAAAGTTTACACAATCAATGCCATCTTCATATGACTTGTCCACTAGCATGTCACAACACACAACATTTATTCTGTTAGTAGAAAGCTAGTCTTCAGGGAGCAACCATCAGAATAGTATCATGGCATTCGTTTGAATGCTGATTTGTAAAATATACGTGGGATGTCTCTTAAGTTTTGCATTGTGGGACACAGAGGGAGCTACTAATCAAACGTCAGTAAAAAAATAAACCTCCATTTTTAGTTAACCTAAATCCAAAACTTCAGTGCGATACGTGTAGTGTTGTAGCTACTACGAACTGTAAAAGGTGACAAGTTAGTTGAAAAATAGAATTAAACCGAGAAAACTTTCGCGGAATCATTTTCTATAATTTTCGAAGATAATTATCTCAAAAAGAATTCCTAGTCGAGTTGGTTTCTGTTTTCGGCAATGGAGCACCACATCAGTCAACGATTGCTCGTTGGTATGGAGAATCTAAAGGTGGACGGATTAGTCTTAGCGACGATCGAAGAGCAGGTTCACTAACGGCAGTTACTCAGGATGCTGTGCGCAAGATCATCAACGAAGATAAACATGCAACATATCGCCAGACTGAAGTATTATTGGGAATTTCAAAGGCTTCGATTTTTTAATTGTGTGTAAAAAAATTTGTTTCGCGTTGGATACCGCATCTGTTGAGTGAAAAACAGAAGCATCTAGAGTGAATTGGTGTCAAAAAACTCAAGATTGCTTCAAGTCATATGAGACAGAAAATAAAAGCCAGTCGTCCGTTTGGGCGTTCCAAGGTGAAGAAAAGCCGACGAAAGTTAACCGTTCTTGAAGTGTCTCTAAAAAGATAGTCACGAGATTTGTCTCAAAAGAAGGTGATGTACCAACAATTCCTCTACAAGATTAAAGAACTGTGACTGCCGATTGGCATACAACCACTTGTTTGCGGCAAGTTGACGTTGAGCTTCGAAAAACCAACGAACGAATCATTCTCCACCAAGACAATGCAAGTTCGCACACAGCACACAAAACAATCAAATTTTCAACACAACAAAACGTCGAATTGTTGGACCATCCTCCGTACAGTACCTAAGTTCCAACGATTTCTTTACTATTCTGAAAATCAAGAACGGACTACGCGGTCAAAGGTTCCAGTCGCCAAAAGAAGCGGTCGGTGCCTTAAAAACGTAATTTTGACTGTATTAACAAACGGGTGGAACAACTGCTTCCAGAGTTGATTTAAGCGCATGCAAAAGTGCATTAATCTTCGTGGAGAATACTTCGAAAAGCAATGAAGTGTGTAAAAGCTATCTACTATTTTATTACAGCTTTACATGCAAAACTTAAAAGACAACCCACGTACAGTGCAATGTTCTCAATCGCGCAGCATAATAGCCAGGAAGTGTATAAATCATTCCATTAGTGTTTGTTATGTGTGTGGTGAATGTACTTGTACTCAATAACAAAACTTTGTTTTTCTTATTAAAAAATATTATGAATTTTATTTTGTTTGTAAGGTATGTAACCAAGACACACATTTGTTGTTTAAACCCGGTTAGGTTAATCACTGTAGATGAATGGTTCGCGTCATATGGCTTTCACTTTACCTGTGTTTTGGTGGGAAACAACAGAATGGCTTTTATTTATCGATTCCTCAAAAGTTAGCCCTTAAAACCTTATTGCGTCATAATAAAAATAAATGTTCATCGATACTATTAGCTCATTCTACTGAAATGCAGAAATTATATGACAACATAAAACCACGTATCGAAAAGATTCAGTTTCACAAAAATATTTGGAACATCTGTGGTGAATTAAAAGTCGTCGCACTTTTCCTTGGTTTGCAGCCAAAACGTAATTCATATTTCAAGGAACAAAAATGTAGAACCCCTCACTTGTTAACCCAGAAAAGTGTAGATATCTCCATTATATATAAAACTAGGGATTATAAGAGGATGAATCAAAGAAGTGCTATTTATTTGAAGCGAGAAATTTCCTACAAAGAAGTACAAAGAAGAGAAGGTATTTTTGTAGGCCGACGAATAAGCGAATTAATGCATCACAAATTTGCAGAGTGATTAAATGACAGAAGAATCGACCTAGAATTCGTTACATTACCACAAACTTTTTGAGAAACCATAAAGCAGTTATTGTGATTTTGTAAGGAACTTACTTGATTAGTACAAAGCCGTAGGATCTATGTCTATAAAGATACATATCCTGTATCCTCTCTTGGATTTTTCCCTGAAAACCTTGGTGCTGTCATGAAAATTACATATTTATATCTAAATATTCTGCATATATTACTTTTGCGTGATAGAAAAATGAACTGAGGATTTGAAGTCAGAGTAAAAATACTTTTACATTCACATATTTTTACCTTGCTTGAAAAAGAAATTTGACTTTGTAAGCTAGTATCAAAAGTAACTGTCAAAATTCTATTGATTCAATTCTTACAAATGTTTAGTTGTCAGTGACAGCTGCTTATACAGGCACCGTACGGTAGTTAATGAAACGCCGTTCCCGATCTAATCCACGTCTGAAGTTGTAAGAAATGATTTAATAGTTTGTATAGGTTAACATAGATTATAAATAAAAAAGATGTGGAATCTTGTGTGATATACAATATAATACACATTTTATTGTTCCTCCTTCAAACATTAAGATTACATCAGTATTTCTTAAATTTAACATCAAAAGCATGAAAACGCTTTATTTTGTTTCTAGTCAGATATTAAAATTACAGTTTAAATAATTTCATATGACGTTCTTAAGGCGGATGTTGGTTGCAAAGTTACATATACGTAGTGACTAAAAGATACAATATCGAGGCACAGCCCGGATATGGTATCCTTCCTAGAAGCTCTTTCAATACTTAGCTCGGGATGAATCGATGCAAGTCTACTACTTTTCACATTTTTTTACTATCTTGATTACGTGCCTTCTTCTGTTTTTCCTTGCCAGTTATTAAACCTGTCATTCGTGAACCTTCTACTATGTCCTTTAATCATTTGAATATAGGTCTACCTCTTTTTTTTCTTTCTCAAGATTTCCAGTCTAGTAGTAACTTAATTATAGACACTTTGTCTGTCCTCCATTATAGCCGAACCACTTTATTCTCTCTTTATTTTTCTCACAATGTCGTTTTTCTTGATTTCTTATTAGTGTGTTATTTGGTCTGGATGTGAATTTATTTTTTTTTACTTCTTCGACATCTTTTCTTGTCATTTTGCTGAATAATATTTGTATAAGGTCAAAACATCATAATTTTTCCAATATGAGATTTCCGTTAAACTGATGAAATATGACATAAAAAGAAACATAAGTTGCTTAGGCGCAACATTAGGAGACGATTATATTTAATTTATTATCAAGACAAAAACTTTTTCCTTTTTGAAAATGAAATTTGTCATTTATGAAGGTTTTCGGGGTTTTAGTGTAAGTAGTAGTTTCATCTAAACTTAAATTTAAAGAAAATATTGTAATTCGTTAATTTATAAGTTCGAACAATACCCTTGGAAAGTCTTATAGTTGTATATTATATGTATATCATACGTATGTATTGATGTACTGCCCTAACAATACATGGCAAGTATAACTACCACGTAACAAGCAGTCAATTAAAATTTATTTTATAATGCAAAATCAGTAGAAAGCCGCAACACATTTTGCATATTCTATAAGATCAAACATTGCTACACAGCAATTACATCGACAGGACGATGTCACCGCAATTTTCTCTTTGAATAATAAATAACGCATCGGAATAATTCAGGGCAGTTTTACCTTCATCTATAAATAATGATTCAGCAACAATAAGCTGAACATTATACACTAGCCACTAGTTATGCTATTTGTCGACAACTTAGCCTTTACCCTTTTCAAACTGCTTGAATATTTAGTTGGATCTAATATGTTCGCGTGGAACTTTATTAAACGTGTAATAAATCATTTTTTGTGGTCGACTGAAATTATTTACGTACGTATACATTTCGTGAATACATAGAAGTACGTACTGAAACTACACGAACTATTCTGTTACTTCGCTTACAAGAAATATACATATAGTATATGTCTGTTAATGTAGTAGTGTATACAGATCTTTGAGAAGTTGAGGCGTTGACTTTAATAATAAACTGTTGTTCAAATTAAATAATGCCGATCAAAAAAAAAAACAATTTATGTGACGTATTTATAATATAATTATAACTATCTAGTAGTACAATAGATTAGACAAAAATTCAGAACCAATAAAGCCAACAAAATTTCGAAGTTCCTATTGAATAATCTCTGGAAATGTACAATATTACACTACAATCCTTGAAAAACACTTCGGTTGTTAGACCGGACAAAATACCGACAAAACTTTTACAATAATGCGCTGATATATTAAGACTTCCAGAACAACTGAGAACCGTATTGTTGTACCCAAACACAAGAAGGGATTTAAATCATTAATATATATATATATATATATATATATATATATATATATATATAAATTAAAAATATTGTAAAAATCTATATTACTACGAACGTTAGATTTGATAGAAAATATAATTTCATTTATGATCTATAGAATGCTTATATAAAGATGAATATATTTGATTTTAGGAGAGATACTAGACGTGATAAACAATGGAAGAGACGTGTCAGTGGTGCCCCTAGATCTGTCAAATGCACTTAGTTATGCGGACCAAGAAATCTTGTTAGAGGAATTATATTTATAATAATAAATGATATTATATACCTAAATATTATATAAGCAGCAGAAATCAAAAGGTAGCATTAAATTCTAACTCTGAACTAGAAATAATATCGAAGTGAAAACCGGTATGTAGTTTATTTAATATGTGTATATTGCCTTATATTTACTTCATTCTTCATCCTTGGAGAATCTTTGACCACTGAGCCATTTTTTCAAGTTTGGGAACAGAATATAATCCGAGGGGTTAAATATGGAGAATAGGGTGCATGGGGTAGCAATTCAAACTTTAATTCATTAATTTTGGCCATCGCAATAACGGATTTATGAGCTGGTGCATTATCTTGATGAAACAACACTTTCTTCTTAGACAAATGCGGCCGTTTTTGCCTGATTTCTTCGCTCAAATCTTGCAGAAAGTTCGCATAATACTCGCCGTTGACAGTTTTTCCCTTTTCAAGAAAATTAAAATGGATGTATTTGAACTGTCTCTTAGATGGCGGCAAGGAATTTAAAAAATTTAATTGTGTGCATTAAAGAATGAAATTTAATATAAGATTTGTTTGCGAATTAATGTAATATTACGTTAAGAAATAAATTTGTGAAATTCTGAATATGAAAAGAGAATGAATACGTGAGATGATGTCAGAAAGAAGAGATTTTGCTCATACTGCCAATTTAAGTTCAACAGCTGCGTTTTTGTGAATATTTCGCCCAGGCTTGCTGGCGATCGAGAGACCACGTAAGAGGGACACGCACGATTCGAGGAAAGACATTATTTTGATCTAATAACATTTCAGTCTAGTAGTACCGAGTTAAGGGTTTCATTTTATAATATTTGATATATGTACATGATTTCGACCCTCTTTACCTAAGTACTGATACTGTTTAAATTATTTGTATTGTTGTATTTATTTCTCTAGTATTTATTATATTATACGGCGAAAAGAATATAACTTATTGATATACAAGCCATAGCAATACCCATAGCTGTAAGCAAGCAGAATAATACGATATAAATATACACATATATGTATATCTCAAGCTTAGTATTTTATTCTCTGACTTCTGACCCTACCAGCACATAGGGTTATTTAAATTACTATAACATATTACTTACTAATCAAATTTTAATGTTTTACTCTCAATCATGTTTTAACAAAAAGAAAAACTTAAGTGTATATTTACGAGAAATGTCAGGTGTCTAATTAGCATTCTTCGGTCACGATATTGCCTTTAATTAGACAACAGTGGATCAACAAATTCGTTTCGCTAATGAAAAATCGTAATTCCGCAAATTTCCGTAACCGCGGCACTAATAAGGTCTTATAATTAAACGAATTCTGGAGGATGAAGAGACAGAGTGAGGATGCGGGAAGGAAACGCGAATAAATCAATCAATTGAGTGAGAGCCTGCGATGTGATGGCGAGCCCGGTAATTACGAAAGGAGAGAGCAACGGGTGCGTTTTAAATAAAAAACGCATTTATTTTACAGTCTCGCGTTTCCAAGAAAAGTCTTCTTCACAGTTTACCGTCTCCGCGCCGTCGCCATCATCGTAGTTCCGAAGCTTTTTCCCTCTCACTATATATATATATATATATATATATATATATATATATATATAGGTAATAATAAAATTTACGCACGATTCTTTACGACCCACATCACGTATACGCCGTTATTTTTTTTCTCTCCCCCGAAACCGGGGAACATTTTCGCTTTTTTTCTCTTCGACGTAGTTGTCGTCCTTTCGCTCGAAAAACGTTTATGAAATCACAAAATCACTAAAATCGCTTTCGACAGTAAATAACTATAAATTTCTAATACTGACATGGAAAACGGTAAAATCAATAGACGGCTATAGACCTATATATATATCTATACCGTTCATCCCATCAGAAAAATTATTCCAAGCGATGATATTGCGTGTAGAATATTCAGCGATGCGTACGCACATCGAAAATTGGTACTTCTTTTTATATAGAAAATTTATTCAAAATGAAAAATACATCAAGTGGTTTAACTCCTCCGATGGCAAGTCGAATATATACATGCCTTATAGATGTGTGTGCGTACGCTTGCTTGCGTGTGTGTATATATGTATATGCCTGTGTGTATGTATATAAAAAATATCGGGAAAAAGTTTTATGAGAGATATATTGAATAACGCCTTCTATTCGAGATTTTTATCAAATTTTAATGGATAAACTTTTTAAATATTGGGTAATGTGAAAATAGAGTAATATCTTTGGAAGCAACTTTTTTCCGATCGATTAGAGAGATTTTATTATAGATAAATATGCATGAGATCACATTATTGCGGGAGAAAATGTAAGTTTCATTTCGTGAATGGCGTACTAGTTAATACGGTCTAAAGAATGTTGAATTAATGGAATTTTCAATAAAGATTAAGCTAACCAACCAATTCTAACTAAAACCATATTTATTAATCTCAAACGACACTTTTATCGCGTTCTACATAGGCCCTTTATAGGTAGACAAATAGTTTTCATAAGGCAGATGGAGAATTTGTAGATAAAAATTATTATTAAATATTATTATCTATTTTTTAGAATTAGTTAGAGACGTAGTAGTGAATTAATAAATGCCTCTTTCATCCTCAAATTACACTTTATGTAATATAAAATATCTCTTCTTCCCTCCCAATGTAACGACAGTTTTTCAATCTATGGCTCAGGACGTTATTTGGAATTTGAAACAAATCTATAGGAAACTAAGTTACTAAAAATTATTAAATTTGCAGAAAATAGTATTACTAACGCTGTTTCATTTTTGGATTCATCTAGTAAGCCTTGCATAGAAGACAATTCTTTCGGAAACCATTCGCAACACTTTTCAGCATGATCCACAATTGCGTCCTCACCAAGTCCATTGCAGTCTCTTTGTCTTGTTAAAGTATGTTTCTTTAACTACACGTAGCAGCTTTGAGAGCGATTATAAATTTCTGCTACAGATTATTCATCTCCCATTTGTGTAAACTGCTTTCTTGCAAAGTCCTTAGAGTCGCATAATACGCGGAGATTTTGTCTTCTATTTAGTAAAATCTATATTAGACCTTTATCGTCAAGGTTATGTTGTTCATATGTTTGTTAAGCTTACCATTCCCTTTAGTAATCCCACTATCACCTCAATAGACTTTTTGTCTCTCTACTCAATAGACCCACTCTAAATTTTGGCGACCGTTAACTAAAGAATTGTTTTGCCCATCTTTGAAATGCGTATTTCTCCATATCCCCAAGCCGACAAAATCTGTTTAAATAGTTTCCTAATAAGTAGCTTAACGCTCTAAATTAAAACTGAAGAATTTCTTGATATAATCTGTAGATAAAAATTATTATTAAATATTATTATTTACTTTTGACAATTACTTATAGGTGCAATCATGAATTAATAAAATAGAATCGAAAATTCTATTGCTAGCGAATAAATGATTTGTTCATCCTCAAATTACCTTACGTAATATAAAACATCTATTCTTCCCTTCCAATGTAACGACGTCATTTGAAATTTAGAACAAATCTAGAAGAGAGAAACATGACATGTTTGCCACAGTATTTATTTCGTTTGTCATTAAAAAGCCTGGGTGGCTGTCATTCATTGTTGTAATAGTAAATGTAAATTTTTGTTAATTTAGAGCGCTTATTTTTTTGTGTTACATTAAAATACTCTTAAAAGTATGCTAACTTTCGATTGAAGAATGACTACACAATTTCGATTTGTACCTATAACACATCTTACTTGTACAAGATTTAACATCTGGCGACAACTCATTAAGATTTGAATTTAGTCGCTGGTTAGTGAGAAACCGAAGGCTTTGTCGGAAAATATCGTTTAGTGCCGAAGCCTTCTTCACCAGTAAACGACAACAAAAATACCAGAAATTCACATTGTTGGGCACTTGAAAATTCACAGTACAATAGGAATCCTATCTTCAAGGTAAATTTTCGGTGAATGTTTTTTGTGGTATTATCTTATTGGACCGGTTATAGTCGAAGAGATCTCATGGCAGCTTACTATATACATGTCTAAGAAATGCAGTAGAATTCTGGATGACGTTCCTCTTAATATAAGAAGATGAATACAGCACGATGACGCACTTCTGCACTTTAGTAGACAAGTAACAGATTTTCTTAATCAAAATTTTACGAACCAGTGGATTGGAAGGAGTTGACTGGCCGCCAACTTCGCAGGCCTTAAATCTTCTAGATTATTTTTTATGTGGAAGGTTAAAAAATTCAATTTATGTATTATAGAACGACTTGAAAATAGAAATCCTGTTCTTGCTAGAATTGTGGATGCCGCGAAGACTATTCTTGCTGATCCTAGAACTGTTAGCAGAGCTATCTCTTCATTTCTAAAAAGAGCTAGACTATGTATACAGCAACTGAGTGAACATCTTGAATAACTAATTCAATATAGCAATTTCTTTTTTAATGATTTTTATTGAGATATTTCTTTTGCAGCGTTGCAAAATACCTGCATTAGTAGGGTCATCTAAAACTACAAATGGTTGCAGCTCAGTTACGATAGTTTTGGGCATATGTTCATTAGATATTTTTATATTGAAATTGTTTCAGTAACACATCCTTAATCTGTAACAACGATGTCATGGGACACACGGTATGTATATTTAATAACCTTAACGCTCTTGTTATTACAGCGCTTTTACGCTTTGTTATTGTTTATAATACAGTCTGTACTGAATTTGCATACTTAATTTGCTTTTTCAGAAGATATTAGCATAATAATGGGATACAGCTCATTATTTCAATTTACCTAAAACGTTTTAAATACCGCCAAATTACATATTATTACTCATAGCTAATTAGTATCGACTATGCCCTAAATTTAATTTACTAATGTAATTGTTTTCCGTAATTTAGTTAATTGCATTTGCACGTCACAAAATATACGAACGCAACTAAATATTATTGGTGCGAGTGGAGCACAAGCATTTATAAAAAGAAATTACATCGTTTCAAAGATTATATTTTCAATTATATTAATCAAAGCAAGCTAAATATACCGAATTCGTCCCATTATCAGATATCGAAGTTTGTTGCTGTTTCCGCCAACCTTAGATTCGCGATAATGTTGATTAATTTGGTTTTGGGCAACCAACAGAAAACGCGATGTGAAATAATCCGATAGCTCTTGTATGGGGAAAATTAAACCCGCATTAATTCATTATTGATTTTCGTAATACCTGGTGACGTTTATTCTGTGTAGTAGCGCACAAAACAATATATGTAATTCCTGCATTGCATCGTTCGAAACACATATACATATGTATATTCCGATGCTATTGACTTTGATGTATGAATACATCACTGTATAGACAATATTCTGGAATTTTAAAATAGAATAAATGAAATGGGAACTTCAACTCTAGAGAGAATAGTAGCTTGCTAAAACCGAACTGTATTAAGCATTATTAGTATTGACGTTAGTAATAATGATAATAATAGATACGTCGATCTAAATATTCATAGGTAAAACAGTGCTACAGCTTCGTATAAGCATTACACAAATAACATTTTGGGTTTGATACGCAATGCATACAATACATACAGTAAATCGGCAATATAATATGCGTCATTTCATGTACATGTCGTTATGTATTTCGAATCTGTCATACAAGTCAAGACGGATTTAGAATGTTATATATGTATATAATACGAGGGTGATTTCACAGATTTTGAGATATATTGGGAAACTTGCTAATTCGTATCAGTAACAACAAATTCTTGCAAGTGATTGAAAAACGAAGTACATATATATATATATATATATATATATATATATACACTATCGCTCATAAGTATTTGGTCACCTTTGTTTCATTACAGTTTCTAGAGAAAAGTTATAATTATAAAATTTATTTCTGTGGTAAGAAATAGTTTCATAGTAAACATTAAAATCTATAAGAGCTGATTCAAAAATAATTATGCGATTACCCCCTTATTCACAATGAATGATAATACCCTAATAAAACTCCAAGTAGAATAATTGCAAGTAAGGGATTATTTATTTTAAGATAAGTGTTATTGTAAACTATTAAGCATTTATACTTGGGTATTTTGGCAAAATTACAGTTAGTTTTTGTGAGGTGCTCATAGTGATAACATCGTGTGCTTTGAGGAAGTTCAATCGGTTAGAAATACCTAAACGGAAAGAATTGAGTGCAGAAACACCATCGTTTAAAATTGCATAGCATAAAACTGGCAAAAGCAACCGCGAAACTGCCACAGAACTTAAATTAAATCAGTCCACCGTGGGTTATATCATCAAAAAACACTGCGAATGTGGAAGTGTGTTGAGCAGAATTAAAAAGGTAGACCAAGGGCAACAACCTCGGCAGAAGAAGAAAAGCAGTCCCAGAAATAAATGCTGTTCGTCCAAAACCCATAAGTTAAACGGCGATTGAAAGAAGCCGCTTCTATGCAATCAAAACAAGCATTTTGAAGTGGTCACGCGATCACCAAAATTCGACCATAGAAGACTGGAATAAAGTATTGTGGACCGATGAATCCAAATTCGAAATTTTCGGTCTTTACTGAAATTGATTGCCATTCGGCTTGGCATACTCTCTACAGATCGGCAATATTTTGCTGCTTAGAAGCGGATACAGTCTTTTTCAATCCTAAATATGGCGATTATGTCGACCAACCCGAAACCCGGGTTGGTCGACATTATTATTATCTCGAAACAAATACAAACAGGATATTTCATGTAAACTATGGCACATTGTAAATGTGCTACCAGAACTTGAAAAGTCAATCGCTCTCTTGAAGAAACACATGATGCAAAATAAAGTAATTCATTAATTATGTAGTCTATATTATTATGTACTAGATTATTTGAAGCTATTTAGCTTATGTCTTCACTGTAAAGATTTTATATCAAAAATATGCAACATATGTATCTGTACTATTGTAACCTCTTGCACGACATACCCCTTCAACTGTAAGATGTAGATGTTTTAGAAATCCGTTTTGGACTTTTTCAAAGCTTGTTCTGTGTATTTCATAGCTTGATTACAAAATTAAGGTTGCATATTCCAGTCTCAATCTAACATATATGTTAAGTGTGGTACTGTGATTGAGTAATTGGGAAATACGTATTAAAAGCCTAGCATTTTCATGACTGAAGCCGTAATTATTTTAATATGATCAATAAAGATGAACTGGCTGTCAAAATATACATTCAGATCTTTGATTGTAACACATTGATTCAAGTCAGTGTTAAAAGTAGTGGATTTAATTTAATATCTAATCAAACTAATAACATTACGCTTCTTTAGACTCATCTGTAGTTTTTTTGCAGTCAATTAATGATTCAACAGTTGTAAAAATTTTATTATTATCGGCAAAAGCATAATGATGGCAGAGCATTAAATTAACTAGATCATTAAAGAATAGCAGGAACAGCGTAGGGAATAGATTTGATCCTTGAGGTATTCCTGAATAGGCGTAAAGTATAAATATGCGACGAAAATATATTTTATGTAACACGCTGTGGTCTAAATGCAAGATATGAACGAATAAATAATAACGTTTTACCAAAAAGCTACTTCAGAAAATGCTGAGGATTGCATGGAGAAATATTAATAATAAATTTAATGATAACCTTCTGTTTTCTTTATTGATATATATATGTATATATAAGATCGATATTAATCTGTAATTTACATATTACATATATTTGGATTTTCTAAAAATTATTAGATATAATTAACCGGGTGCGAAATTAATGTCAATATGATATTATGTAAAAAAAATATTTAACGGATTTTAAAAGTTAGTATTTCTTTGCATTTAGTACCTGCTAAACCCCAATGCACGCTGCTGATCGATCATTGACAGTGTCAACTATGCAGATAAATAGCTGAAGTTAATTCTAACACTTTTTTAACTCTTTACCGGTTTAGTTATACATACTGAGCGACCCAAAACTTCCAATATTCCTCTTATACAAAATATAATATAATCTAAAACGTTACTGATAAGTTGAACAATTCTATAGTAATAATAGTAATGATATACTTTATTTTACTAACTCACACATTAAATGAAATAATAACATCGAGTGTTCGTGTTGTGTGTTATGTGTATGTGTGTATATGTGAGTGCACTTATGATTGATTGATTTGATTGATTTATTTATTTAGCATTTCTAGTTGCTGTTTAGTATAATACATAAGTATACAATTTCAAATTAAATATTAAAATTTTTCACAAAAAACATACATTAAATTAAAAGTATGTATCTAAATTCAAAAATGATTGGTACTTAACATTGTTTAAAAATTTCTCTTGACATAGTCAATACTCCTACGCATTTCATTGAAAACTTTCAGACCTTTATAAAATATAATATTTTGACAAAAACTTGTTGTCGCCAAAGGTAATCTATAATCGTTGGCGTTCCTCAAATTGTATGGTTCGACTTCAACTACTTTGACCAGATATCGCTGCATATAGTTTGGCATATTTCCTGTCTTAATTTTAAATATAAATAATAGAGTGTACATAACGAGTCGTTGATTGATGGAGAGCCACTGTAGCCTATTCAACATATCACTTATATGTGTTATTCTGTTGCATCTCAGAATACAGCGCATGATTTTATTTTGTAATTTCTGTAGTCTTTCTTTCATTTGCTGATTACGTAAGAATAATATCGTGGAGAAGTACTCAAAATGTGGTTTTATAATTGTATTGTAGATAATAGCTGCAGTGTCAAAAATGCAATTTTTTTCGATATCTTTTTGCAAACATATTCAAAATGCGGTATGAAACTCAAATCATCGTCCACTATTATTTCCAAATATTTTATTTCTTTTACTTTTCAATATTTTCATTTTCAATACATATGTTATAATTTGAATTTCCATTGATCAACATTGCTTTTGTTTTATTCGTGTTTAACTTTGTTTTATTCATTTTAAGATATATTTCAGTTTTTGCTGTTATTTACACATTTTTCTGGATTTACACCACACGTATAGATGAGTGTACCATCAGCAAACATGTAGAATTGTGTCCATGTCATTAACATAAATTAAAAATAATAGTGTTCTAAGCACTGCGCCCTGAGGAACACCTATGTCCATTGTTCTTGGTGTCGATATATATCTGCCACACTTTGTCCTTTGAGTTCTATTACTTAAATAGGTTCTGAACCATGACAGTTCTGTACCTTCAACTCCATATTTTTCCAATTTCTGTAGTAGGATTTCTCTATTGACAAATTCAAATGCTTTTTTTAAGTCTGAAAATACTGTCGCAACACAACTTTTACCCCCCACTTCAATCTTCCATTCAGATACGACGAGATTCAGTAGTGATTCACAGTTATGTCCTTTTCTAAATCCGGAATGGACTTCATATAACAGATTATGTTTTTCTAAGTATTTACTTAATTGACTATACGCCACCTTTTCTAATATTTTACTCATTGTTGGCAACATATTGACTGGCCTAATATCATTGGGGTTTAATGTATTTTGAACTTTCTTAATTGGAATGATTGTTGCTTCTTTGAGGCTATCGGGAAAAATAACATTTCTGAGGGATTCGACTACTAAGTGATGTAAATGTACACCAATTATATTAAATTTTTTTAACAGAATTTCAACTGATAGATAATTTTGATCTTTTTTGTTGTTCATTGTTTTCATTTTTGCCTTAAGTTGTGATATGCTTATATTTTCAAATTGGAAGCGTTCATGCAGGTTCAAATTAATATTAGATTCACATTTTGTGTACGGTATACTTTCTGCTATTTCATTAACATTATTTATAAAAAATAGATTAAGTTCTTCAGCAATTTGTCCAATTTTTTTATACTTCTCCACATATCTTTTTGGTTAGTACATTCATTGATTTTGTTTGTTACATATATTGCTTCACATTTTTTTAATTCTAATCGGTATTTATTTCTTATCAGCCTGTAATTCCTCCAATAGTGGTTATTATTGTGCCATACTGCTAATCTATGGGATTGTATTTTGTTGTGTTTCATAGATCTTAAATTCCTATTAAACCAAAATTTCGTATTATGCATATACGTACATGTAGGTATAACTATATGTATGCTGGAACTTATAAGTATGTTACATATAGTATTTGTACATTAAAAATGTTTCAAAGATTCTATGAATTCCTTAATTGAATAAAACCAATTCTGCAAAAGAAATGAATTTAATTGTTTTTTAAAATCTAGTGTCTATGTTGAGCAGGGGTAGTTACAATCCATTAGCAGGGTATCTTCTTCTGGGCTTCTGGGCTGGAAGAAGAAGATAGTACGGACCACGACCGCGGAAGTCTACGTACCAGACTATGAGCAGGGATTTGAACCTTATCATCTGATCTTAATTATAATTTTATTACTGTTTCTCTTCTCTTTAAGAATGGTAATTCTAACCTGGCCTGTAGTAACATGTATATATAATGGTATATATATATATATATATATATATATATATATATATATACCATTACATATACATGTTACTGCGCTGTATTCTGAGATACAACAGAATAACACATATAAGTGATATGTTGAATAGGCTACAGTGGCTCTCCATCAATCAACGACTCGTTATGAACACTCTATTATTTATATTTAAAATTAAGACAGGAAATATGCCAAACTATATGCAGCGATATCTGGTCAAAGTAGTTGAAGTCGAACCATACAATTTGGGGAACGCCAACAAGTTTTTGTCAAAATGTTATATTTTATAAAGGTCTATGTTGAGCAGGGGTAGTTACAATCCATTAGCAGGGTATTTTCTTCTGGGCTTCTGGGCTGGAAGAAGAAGATAGTACGGACCACGACCGCGGAAGTCTACGTACCAGACTATGAGCAGGGATTTGAACCTTATCATCTGATCTTAATTATAATTTTATTACTGTTTCTCTTCTCTTTAAGAATGGTAATTCTAACCTGGCCTGTAGTAACATGTATATATAATGGTATATATATATATATATATATATATATATATATATATATATATATATAATTATATAAATTTCAGACCTAACATCCTCCAATTTGGCTTTTGAATTTCCTCTAGTTCCAATTGTCTTTTCTTTTTGCTCTCAATTGTCCAAACAACTCTATCTGTTCTGCTTCTATGCCTGATTTATTTCTAAATTTACTGTTATTGTCGGATTTCATATTCTGTCTCTTGCTATAATTCCTTCTTCCGTGTCCACTATTTGCATCTTAACTTTGTTCATATAGTTGCTATCAATTTAACACTATTTGAATTTGGTCTTTGGTCTATTATTTATTTTGACATTATTCTTGCTATTCTTGGGCATCATCAGTTTCACGTACTTAACGATCCCATTTGCTTTATTACCTTCTTATCTGGACTTGTTGATAAATTTTTTCATTCCAAGTACTATACGCTTAGTATTTCGAATGTTTATTCTTAAACTTTTGTCTTGCAATGCGTCAGCCTTCAAGTCGTCTTTTTAGTGTATATTATCAAATAGTCTCCATTCATATTTTTCTAATCGAATTCGAACACTCTTGTTTCTTATTAGTCCTCTTCAGCCAATGTCAAAGTGAACAAACAACGTACGGCTTATAATTCTCACTTTAACCTTTTTTTTTTGTAGAAAGATCTCTCCGTAACTTCCGCACGTTTATATAAACTTGTTATAGCGTTAAACAGTCATTCATACCTATACTTTTTTAGCTATTCTATAGAGTTGTGTAGAAGATCGGAGACTTAATAAATAGCAAATAGTTCAAATATCCGTATATTTGAACTATTTGTTATTTATTGGGTCTTCGATCGTCTACAGAATTTTTTTATTTCCATTATTGTCAATTAAATGTTATAGTGTAGTCCTGCACATGTCTTGTCCTGAATACGTTCTGTAATTGTTCTAATTGTGTTTCTACTATTACTCTTACAACCAGAAGCACTGGTAAATTCGCCGTATTTCTTGCATCGAAGAATCATCAAAGTCTTGCTGACGAACGACTTTGCATACGATTGATGGTCCTTTTACCAGTTATAAATTTTTAGGTTTGTCTTTCCGTTATGGTTGTATTATACAAATTCTTCAGCATGTCTAGTCCCAATTTTCCTCATTTATAATGAAGTTGCTGCATTGAAACCCGTTAAAAGTAGCCGCAATTCTGTTAATGGCTCTCCTTGATCGCAAATATTTGGTAATTTAAAGCAATATCATTGCCTTTATTGATCATTTCCCGAGTTGAAGTTGTAAATAGTTTTGGTCACATGTCATCTCCGATCCTTATATCACAACCTTTCGACAGCGCAACTTTAAAATCTGTTTAATGCCCTAGCGAATAAACACTGAATTGCACCACAAGCTAAGTTGCATTTTAGGATTTCCCCATTTTACTTTATTCATACTTTTGTAATTTTTAAGTCAAATGCTAGAAATTAACCAAATTTCACCTGTCACTACAAAAAAGCACCAGAAAAAAATATAGTGCTAAGCTTTTCTGAAAGCTTATGCTACTAGTGCTGTTTCACTTCCCGTTTAATCATCCCTATAGATTTAGTTTTCGAAAGTTAAATTTCGTTCACTGACGGATTCCAAAAATGGTACCAATCTCTTCAGCAATGGTAAATAAAGACTATAAAATACTAATTGACGAAGGCAAGATAATAATAATAATCAGTATCACTCGCTTACAGTCTGAGCTCAAACCCATAGATATGTGGGACGAGTATAAAGTTTACAGGCGTTAGGCTATGGAAGTGATTGAAATCTACCCCATAATAATAATAATAATGATTCTTTATTATCCAAAATAATATTTATTTGTAGAACAACATAATACAATAAATTAATATACTGGAATAAAGAGACTTATTGTAATAACTGCAATTTACTAATAATAATATTAAAACAAAAAAAGAAAAGCTGTAGCCCTATTTAAACAAGATCCTATTCAAAAATATTTTTGCAGTTACGTTCCGAGAAGTTTGTCAGTAGCTTGTTACGTCATCATGATGTATTTTCGCGAAAAAAAAACACATTAGCACACATTATCGCTTTATTATAAGCCCTAGTATTTATATCTTCCATGTAAAACTAAAGGCCAATTATCCAAACCAGTATCATATTATTCTATTGCTCTCATGTAATTAATTCTATTTATGAAAAGCTTATTGTGTATGAGTTACGCCTGCGTTTGTGGTGTGAATTTAGATTTTGGATGTTAGCATTCGCTTGAAGAATGAGGGTAACGATAAAGAATCTTCTGGAAAAATAGGTCATCGGACACGATACCGAGACCCTCAGCGTTATAAGCAAGAAACTTACTGCTGAGCTATCTGCCGACTTCTAGCGGGGATTGTGATAGTGAACAAAATAAGATAATTCTTTTTATGCCGTTCCAAATATTTTTGAATAACGAAAGTTTATTATTGTGGAGTTCTGGATTCTCACAATGACACTAGTAGAAATAGCGATGGAGATGTCATCCGCACATAACCACCTGTCATACGTAGCGATAAATCGATAAGGAATAAAATACATAACTTTTCATCACTATCAATAACACATCTCCAACGATCTGAGGGGACCCGAATATCTCTGTTATAAAAGTTAGCTAATTTATTACCGAAAAACGAGTTTACGTAATTTTTTACAGCTTCTAAGAACGTGGAGTTTTATACATCTAAACTCTTTTATAACGAAAGGATGAAGTACAAATTTTACTCTGCTGAATCGAGAGAACAAAATGAACAAGAATATCCCAGTTTAATTCTCTGTCTTCATTGGGTTTGCATTATATATGTGGTTGCCCATTTTCGAGATGAAACATGATAACGGGTTATTTCAAATTGTTCGATGTGGAAAGAAGTAATAGGCCTATAATTTTACGAATGTTCTTCCTATAGTTAAGAAATCATGTAAGATCTGTAATATGTTATATTATTAGTTTGAATAGTTATGGATGCATATTTGTAAAGATTTTGTAATTAAAACTGTCTAAATGTTCAATGAATTTTCTAATAATATTATTACTACTAATTACTTATTGTTTACTTATTGTTATCTTTTATTGCACTTTCTTAGTCTATCGTCGAAAACGTTAACTCAGCTAGACATGGCTGATATTTTGTTGCTATTACAAATCATAAAACGGTATTTATTACATATTTTATGATGTATTGTGGGCCTACATGGATATGATTATTATTTCAGGTTATTGCCATTGTGGTTACGTTTATTAAGTAAAAAATATTCTTCAGATTATGAGATCTTCTACTGATTGAGATTTGAGACTTTCTAGCTATTATTGTTTTTATAATAATTGCTTTTTGGATAATTTTGTGTGTATATAGATTTATTTCTACGGCTTCTAAGTGACCTAAATAATTTTTGTTTAGTTACAGAGATTATAATCGGTACTATTGTTACTGCTATTTGATTCTAAAGATTTATTAGTTCCATTGCAAGAGGAGATATTTTGTTTTTCAGAAAGTTTCATCTATTATTCCCAGAAGTACAGGGGTCGCTTTTTAATAGATTTAAGGTATTGAGCTGATAAAAACATAAAATGGAAACAAAACAATGGTATATAAAGTTTTAATTGGTGCATAGTTAGCACTACTTTGAAATTGCGTGTTCTTTTTATGTACTGTTGGAATCATTTGATACAACTCTATTATCCTTTCTTTTATACTTTTTATTAATAGCTGTAATGTTTGTCTTGCTATTTGTAATCTATCTGTATGTATTGTATGACTTATAATTATTGTTTTCAAATATGCTTTCTGGTGGTATGATATCAGGCTTATTATATATAATCCTTTTGTTAGTATGTATTTTCCTAGTCCAGTAAAGTATGTATTTTGCATTTCCAAGTATGTTTTCGAGTATATACTGAGTGCTAGTATAGTGCTTGACTCTCCGTCTGTATTAAGCTATACTTTACTGCAAGCTCCAAATCATTTTTACTGGGGTATTGTGTATGTATATCAGTGTAGTCTGTTTTTACTAGTTTTTTTTCAGCTCCCTTTAATATGTTTTATTGTTTTGGCAAAGTCACGATATTTTCGGTATTTTTTTGTTTCTGATTCTGTTTTCTTTTATAATGTATTTTTAATAGTTCCCGGTCGCCTCACTTTATCTGAATAGTTACAGTGAATCCTTCTGTTCCAGCAAAAAGTTGGTCTAACGTTAACCATTACGTTATAATGGTTTCCATGGAAATTTTTGATACCTACATATATATATATATATATATATATATATATATATATATATATCTTATTTTGTATTGGCTGTTGGCGGAAAGTGGATCGTATTCTTATCTGCTGCTATAATTACATAGCGTAGTGGGGTGTTCTTGATTTTAAAATATTTTCTTAGGTTCTTTATTTGTATGCCATGTGTATTTGTAGATCTATGAGTCCACTTCTCAATTCCTTTTTGTTTACTGTTATTCTTTCAGTGGATGAATTTGGAAGTAGCTTTCGTTGTTCTATTAGTTTTGGTCTATTCAGACGGTGTAGTTTCAAATGTGCATTCGACCATTTAATAATACCAAATGAGTATGTCAAGACTAAAGTCGTTGATTGATTTTTTGGTGTAACTAGTTTAGTTTATACTTAGTGTAAGTCTCTGTGTGTTTCTATTTAAGTCGATGTTTGAAGATTTATGTACAAGTTGTGTTTGAAACCTAGATATTTACAAGTTTCTTGCGATGCTACATTTACAAGCATTTCCATCTCATCTCGTTATTTATATTTCCTTTTTTTTGTGTGAAGAATTTTGCAATTGTTTATTCCAAATTGCATGCATGTGAGTTGTTTTGTTATATGTATAATAGTAAAGGCTGCATTTTTGTTTTATTTGAAGTATACATTTTTATACCATCCGTAGAGTAAATGCTTTATAGAATATTGAAGATTTTCTTTTTTTTTTAAGGCGTATGTTGTCTTGTTCGGTAATATCGAAAGAGAAGTGAATAAATTACCTTGAAATATTTCTATGTTGATTTTAATGTTTTATTTTTTTATTTAATTTTTGTTTGTATTAAAATGTACAACATAATTATGTATTTTGAATACGCGGATATAGTTCTTGTATTATTTAGCTAGCTGTGTGGAATGGAGTCAAATGCCACAATTACTATTATACCAAAAATTCCTTGAAGTACCACAGATTGTGTCTGGTCAGCAGAATGACTTTCTAGGAATAGATTCGGCCATCCAGCGTGAAAGCTGGTAGACTAACAAAAACGCTGAGACGATTCTTGGTCAATATAGAATTACCAACGGCAAGTAAACGCATGCTCCTGATAAAAGTTACCTATTGTACTGGTGCGAAACTTGGATCGACGCTTTGCAAAAGTTTGGGATTTTTGGATTTTAAGCTTATACTGTACAGTCCTTGAATCGGTCGTGCTGATGACTGCGGAAGTAACTTCGATAGACCTATTGGCCTAGCAAAACAAGAGTTTACGATGCAGAGGAGGAGGTCAGGACAAGAAAAGTGAAGGTGGTAGCTAAAGCGCTCACCTGATAAGAATGATAAGATCGCCGGTAAAGCGAAACGGGATGACGGCGGACGGAGAGACTGATCCGTAACATCGCGAAATGGTTAGACTGGAACCACAGAAGAGTAACTACTACCTCAACCAGTTCTTTAGCAGATGCGGGTATTTTAACGCATTCCTAGCGAAAATGACTAATGCAAAACACGCGGATAGCCAGTACTAGAACTCTGCAGACAACAATGCTCACCACAACTTTTTAGAATACGAGAAGTGGACTGAGTACAGAGAAGCGCTACCAGAGACGTATGATGTTTGAGGACGACTACTAGTAGGAGATAGCAAGCTATGTAGAGAAAGTACTGAGGATGAAGCAGAATGAGACCCAAGCAACGGTGGCAGCCAATTCAGGCTAACTACGAGGTGTCATCCTGAAGTAGTGCAAACAGTGGCTCTGGGATGGAGTTTTCACCTAACTTAGTAAGGCTTTTTAGTTGGTGCAGACTCTACACACCGGAAATACGGGTCTCGTCCCGTCGATAGTGCGTTTATGTATTTTTCCTCACTCAAAAAGTTTATTTATATTGCCAACATTTTTTCGCACTTTCTCTGTTTAACGACGAGAAACTTTTGGCTCAACCCATATATCTAAAAGTTTGAGCTCGGACTGTACGCGGCCAATACCAGCATGCTATTATACGTCACAAAATGGTAAATTAATACAACGTTGATCATACTTTGTATCTTCATACAAAGAAATCTTATTTTTTAATAAAATTTTTGCATAGTTTCTGTCTATTATCTATTTTGATTGTGTTTCCTTATGTAGCGATATAATAACGCATGAGATTTGGATTTGTTGCGTTAGTTCACTGCATTCATTTTCGTAGCTTGCACTTAATTAACGATTTGGCGTCAAAACACTTTCAACAGTTAGAAGAGTAATGTTTTCTTCTTTTATAAACATGTGTACGTTTTATAAAATACAATATTTGTCTTCGAATATGTCTTATGATATATTATTATTTATATCATTATTCTTTTTATTATTTTAATTATTAAATATTCTATAATTGTCTTGTTCAGTTTGTTCCATAGAAAGGTGAGCGAATCACCTTCAAATATTTCTCTGTTGATTTTAAAGTTCTATTTTTTATTTAATTTTTGTTTGTGTTAAAATATCGACATAATTGTTATTATTTTAATTATTAAATATTCTATGAGAAAAAGTTATAAATTTAAATCATATAAAGGAGGCAACATGTTTTGACTACAACTGGATTTAAAATTTAAACGTTTCACTCTTTCATCCTGGACAGTTAATTTAATAATTGAAATTGAACGCCCAAGAGACAGCGCGTTATATCAGCGTTTTTGCTATATAAATCAACATGCTTGCATCTGTAACGGATGAATAGCAAAAACAAGTTGCGGTTTTGTAAAACAAAGCGGTCAAGTTTTTGCAGATCAGGATTTGTATGGGCTGTACATGTTCAGACATTTATTACTATATTTTATGGGTTAAATTAATATAAATTATTTGAACGTTGGAACACATTTGGGAGCTTTTTGCCCCGTAATTAATTCTAACTACCCTCGGATTATACCTTTTACCTACACGTTTCACTGTTTTCCTCTATCGACGCAAACGCTTAATTGTTTCTTCCGTCGTACCTGTAATATAGAAATCTCTATTGTTTCTGTCACTTTCGTTTTATTTTTTTTTTGATTGCGAGGTGGGTCGACTACATCGGTACTTCCTATTCTCTCAGGCGATACGTGTGGTTTTTCCTTTTTTCGAAGTAATATATTCTTGATTGAAGAGGATTAAATCGGTCGGTGACGTGCGTCACCTGCTTAAAATCGTCTCGTACCAGAATTTAATTAAGATACATTACGCGGGGATTCAGAATTTGTTGCAGCCGTTTCTATGCGATAAATCATCGAAGTGTTTTAAAACTTTTAACGAAATCGATTTACAGTAAGCCATTATTTGCGATATATTATTACTGGTTCAGTAAATCGTTGCGCCTCCTGTACAATGAAATATGCAATTATTTTTAAAATAAAGTATAAATGACGCAGTATTACCAAACGTTTATTCTTTTACATCCAAAACTGCAAAATATTATATGAAACATAAATTCTACCTTAGGTTAGTATTCTTATCGATTTCTGTATATCTAGTTTGTATCGAGTTTTTATATTTAATTTCTGTTTTGTATTTATCGTAATGAAGTGCCCCAAGATCTATGGAAACTGGTAGATCGGAAACAGGTAACGCTAGGCGAGGAGCAGAAATGAGGTTCTCCAGGCACAACCTAGATTTAGGAATAACTGAAAGTTTAATCTGAAGTTATAAAATAAATCGAATTCGAAAAAGATATCAAAAATATAGAGCAAATCACATAAAACACGTTAAGGAATTTGTAGGCGGTTTACTACTGTGGGCAAAAAATAGTAAGACTTTGTTATAATTTTTAAATTCTTAATTTATTCTTCCAAATCTATTTCGTCCCCCTCAAAGTAATCCCTCCTGGCCCCAATACATTTGTGCCAACGTTTCTTCCAATTCTCGAAACAGTTGTTAAAGTCAATTTCAGGAATAGCCTTCAATTGACTCAAAACGGTTTCCCCGGAGCGGTCATTTGAGTCTGCTGAATAGCCAGAAGTCACACGCAGCTAAATCAGGCGAATATGGTGGTTGCGGCACGATATTGGTTGAAAATTTGGCGAAAAACTCACGAAGAATTAATGCAGTATGCGACGGTGCATTATCTTGGTGCAAAAACCAAGAGTTGTCGGCCCATACTTCTGGCCTCTTTCTACGAATAGCATTGCGCAAACGACGGATAACACTCAAATAATATTCTTTGTTGACAGTTTGGCCAGTCGGAAGGAATTCGGAGTGCACCACACCTCGATAATCGAAGAAAACTGTCAACATAACCTTGATTTTTGACTTGCTTTAACGTGGTTTTGTGGGCTTCGGCTCACCTTTGGTACGATATTCGGCCGATTGATACGGGTCATAAGCGTAGATCCAAGTCTCATCTCCAGTTATGATGCCTTTCATTTTGTCTTGATAGTCGGAAAGCATTGTTTCACGACGCTGTTTTTCGACGAAATTAAGTGATTTTGGAACAAATCGTGCTTTCACTTTTCTTAGGCCCAAATGATCTTTCAAAATGGTTTTCACTGATCCTTTCGATATTCCAACGATGCCAGTAAGGTCTCTGACTGTTAATCGTCGATTCTCAAGCACCAATTCCTTGATTCTATTGACTTGTTAATCATCAGTTGATGTTGATGGTTGTCCTGGACGTGGTTCTTCATCAACGCGTTCTCGACCCTCTTTGAATAATTTGTACCAATAAAAAACACTTGCTCGCGACAAACAATTATCACCGAAGGCCTTTTGCAACATTCTGAACGTTTTGGCACCAGAAATTTGATTCCGTCACAAAATTTAATGGAACTTCTTTGTTGAATAATTTCACTCATTGTGAAAATCGCCGAATGCATTTTTTGTACTTCAGAAAAACAAGCGTATACTAAACACTAATGATTATTTTGATGTGACATTTGGCACATATTTCACTGACAGTCATACCAACCTAGAAAAAAATATTTCGACGAATGGGTTTTCGAGCGAAATTTGAATTAAAAAGTCTTACTATTTTTTGCCCACAGTAGTATATCAAAAAGGAACTAAAGAAATGCTGTGTCTGAGGAGAAACTAATTACAAATTATTTTGGGTTTCATGACTGATTATGAACTATTAAGAGAACATCTAGAAGATTGGTTGTATGAAGAATACTTTAAATGCAAACTTTACGATAAGAAATTCGAAACAAAAAGATATGTACACATGTATGTCTATTATTTGAAGAACAGAAAGTAAAGTCCGAACTATACACAACGTATTTTGCTAGTGACTTCAATAATCTGTTACAGAGTACTAGAACACTAAATACTGTAAGCCACGGCGGGTTCAATACAATATGCTTACAGATTGCAGTACTAGAAACTACAATTCTAGTCAGACGAAACTGACTAAAAAACACATTTCATATGAATACAATTAAAAGAGAAGACTGAAGAACACTTGGGACAGTAATATTGTGGTAATATTAAAGAATAGGAGACCGAGCTGACCTCAAGTCTTAAAGAGAAAAAGGTAGAAGAAAACGTCCACCTTAAAGCTACGTAGAGAAGATTGTTGGATAAGTTAATAAATAAAGTCGGTGGTTTTCAAAACGTCTCTTGATATTATTCTATAATTCGTACTACTGCACCTATGGGGAAGCGGCTATGTATAACTAATAGCTATAATTGTCTTAGCTCGTTCCGTCTTGAAGTTTGAAATTCCAAACTAAATCTTCATGAGGTATTTCTAAAAAAATCCTTTTTTTTCGACGCCACATATGGCTTCAATATACGAAATCCCTAGAATAGAGTGGGTCGATAACTAAGTCGAAACCAACTTCATTAATTTCTTGCAGTGTAGTCAAATTATCCGGTGTAGTGCCGCAGGCAGAGCACAGGATTCTAGGCCAATTATTGTCAATTATTTAAATTTTTCTAAATAAAAAGTGTAGTCAATTGCTAAAGAGCACACTCTTGGAAAATTCGAGTCCAATTCGTCGATTTTCTAAAAATTTATTACGGGCAGAATCCGGAGTGATCACAGAAATTGGCGATGTTCATCTTTAACATCTGATCTCTCCTGTACCCCAAATTCTACAATTTCTAACAGTTACGTATGAAAGACACTAGTCAACTATATTTTCTTTCATGTCAAGAAAAATATCCCTGCCTGATAACCCTTCACAAAATAAATGCTTAATAACTGATCGAAACGAAATTCTTTTAAAATATAGCTTGTCCCAGGCATACTGATGTCCAAAATTCACTGTTTTATTACCGTTCAGTTTGTGAGTGTCAAACTTTAATAACTTAATTGTAAAAAATCATAGCTGTAACCTTACCAATCATATTCAACTGACCTACTAGATTCTTTCTAAAGTAACTAGATATCTATATCCCTTGTATATATGGATAATAGTCGCAGTCTATTATCCGTAGCAGTATGCAGAATGATATTTTTCCGATGGAGTTTCACTTGCTTATAATTCCGCTATTCCATCGTTATTACTAATTGTTGAAAATTAATTAAAGATTTTCCGCCTTCAAACACTTGTGGCATATAAAGAGTCTCCAAACTTGCAACGCCCCGTCCTGTGCCTAATAGGACAATAAATAAACGCCCGTACCAAAACAATGATTTTTACGTTTGACTTCCAGGGTGCTAAGCTAGCCCAAGTATTAAATTCAGAGAATAGGGGGTTCCCTGTGTTTAAGTTGTAATAAGACACAACAATATTGCTACCCTGAAAACTTTAATGCTAATACTGAAGCAAAAGTAGGTTCGGTATGTAGTTAACTAAAACTATAAAGAAATTGGGTCCTTTGTGTAGAAAGAAAAAGATTAACCTCGATACAAGTTTATTGTATATGTATGTTCTTTTGTTTTTGATCTACACGGTATAAAAAAGATGTTATTCTAATAGGTGTTTAAAAAGGAGATGAGCTTATGTTACAGTTTAAAACTCTATTATAAATATATAAAAATAATAATCCCCTCTTATGCGTATAGTTAGTTCACACTTGTGGTACAAAGAAAAATCTGCAGTATACGTGCTACTTATTGGGTACTTCCCAACAACAATAAACAAATAAAATAATAGCAATAAACTACATAGGAAAATAATGTTCAGCCTAGGACTGAACTGACAATTAAAAAACTATTATAATTAACTGGTAAACTACTTAATTGTTAGGGAGCAAAAATAAACAATTATGGCTAATCGTTCAGCGAGCCTTTGATGAAGTTAGAGTTAGCAGTTAAAAAAAGCAATAAATGATTTGTAAATCAATAGCCACTAATTCGCTCAGCCCTTAATTAATGAAATTGAAGCTAATTAATTTTTGAAGGCGTATTCTAATAGTAAAGGCTATCTTACGAGTCAATAATTAGCTAAGTTTCTAAATTCTATGAAATGTATAAATAGCTTATAATATGAATACCATCTATTAATTTGCTTTGTTCTTAAGTTTATACTGGGGTTTAGATAACACAACACAGGATCTGAACGCTCTTGAGTAATCCCGCAACTTGACTGAATGGTAGCAAATAAACTGAACAGTTGGTTCCACAGTCTTATAAATTAAATAATATTAACAATAAACTAATATAAAATAATAATGAGTACAAGTGTCTTTGATCCCATGTTTTACTACTCTCATATACTCGAGGAGTCAGATTATAGCGTTATACCAAATGGCTTTGTTAAACCTTATTATCGCAGATTAAGCTCTATCTTCCTATTCAAACGAACGTTTGATCTTCATATACACAATAATTCTGTCCTTTCGACAACTAAAAAATTACCAAAAATAGTGGTAGGTAGGAAAAAACATAAAATTAATGTAGAATAATAGAGCTTTTAGGCCACATACCTCTAGTTGGTTTTTGAGGGTTAATTAACATGATTAAGATTATCCCTTCATTAAAATGCCAATATTAATCCAAATTGAATTTTTGGATCACGCATCGAGTTTATCGACTTATCTGATTTATCTCATTAAGTCGATCAATAAATCGATCTGCATGTATTTTCCAAAGTATTGGTATAGATATAGTAACTATTCCCAATATAAATCTATCACGACCAATAGTCCGAATTTGAACTTCTAATGGCGTAAATGAAGATACTTGCTAACTGACATAATGAAATTGGAAAAAGAGAACATTAGCCGACTATTAAACTTTTAACCCACTTAAGGTGTGACGTATTCACGAAAAATGTATGCTCATTATTAGGGCCACTAATTCAAAGCCACCGGGAATAACTTCCAACCAACATAAGGACAATAATCATACGATTTTATTAATTAAATTTTATTAATTAAAACGAAATTAAAATATCGGCAAGAAATCTCGCATGACCAATAATCCATAGTTGAACTTCTATTAATCTGGTACGTAGACTTCCGCGATCGTGGTCCATGCAATCTGCTTCTGGGTTTCCGGACTGGAACCGCGTCACTTATACATCTGTCGACGTTTCAGTGCAGTAGTTGTGCCCTGAAGATGTCCCATACAAATGGGTACGAAGCGTCGGCAGATGTACAAGTGACGCGGTTCCAGCCCGGAAGCCCAGAAGCATATTGAACTTCTATTATTATGGACATTAATTACAAAACTACCAACTTCCAATCAATATAAGGGCAATTATTATACGATTTTATTAATTCTATTCTATTAATTAAAGCAAAGGAAAACATCAGCGAGAACTATAATCGGTCGCAATAATTGTCAACAAAGAACAATAAAATATACCTAATCGAATACCAAAAACAAAGACCATAATTATGTTTGTAATCAACTATATTGCTTTACTGACTTAGCTGATACAGCGATTGTCTAGGAAACAATAGGTAAACTTTTAATTGATTATCTGCAATTTGTAATATCGATGGGATAGCAGGAAATGTTAATTTTTATTAATTTAATTTCGTTATGTATTTATGTAATTATTGTTATTATACGATTATATAATGATTACAAACATTAACATAGTTGTTCTTGTAATAAATAAAACATTCATTTTACATGGGAAAATAATGTATAAAATAAATTTCGAGTACTAGTGTCTGAGAACGCACCGATCTTTCATTTCCGATCTACATAGATTTACATTTCATTCAAATAAATAAACATTAAACACATAATGAACTGATAAAGTGATAAATGCCTTTTTATGTGAAATTAGCCATAAATATTCATTAGCTCATGTTTTATGTTTACAATGTATGTATATTACCTATCGAATCATTTTTATATTTAGAAACGAAATTATTCTAAAGCTAGCGATCTTGAGAAATTAGTGGAATTAAGTTTCAGTTTTAAGCACACACCCACACATACGTAATCCGAAAGCATAAATTTCACCTGAAGCATAATGATTATGAATATGCTGCGGCTCAGAGTAGCACAAAAAGAAATTAATATCGGAAATAAATTCTTATATGTAACATTTACTCATAAATTCGAAACAATAGTTAATCTTGTAAATGAACCTTAATTATGTATGGTATAATATTATTTAAATGCAAGTTATCAGTGTTATTAACAATAATTTATGCACCCATATATTATTAGTCATATAAAAAAGATTTCGCACGCAAATTCCACATTTTTCTCTCTTTGTTGCAAATGAAGTTATAATACAGCTATATTTTGGAGTTGCATTCGTGTTGCATGTAATAATGGCGTAATTTTTGTATTTATTTAGCAATCTACATGGTTATTATCTTGAAACAGCAATACAGTTATGTACCCTTTGTTTTAGAAACTATGTACATACATGTAAATGCCTGATATTAATGCTACATTTCATTTGTTTATGAACAATAGGATACTTGTTTCTTATGTTCACACCCTGTTTTTTTTTCAATATGAAAGTTTCCTGACAAAATATGGTTAGATGCGCTCTATATTGAGCGTAATATATTTCTTTTAATTCAAGTTTTCCAAATGTATTTGAAGTATATACGGGACACATACAAAAATTATCAATCAAAGTGACGACAAATATCTTTTGTTACACACGTATTTTATTGCCACATAGTTTCTCTCACCCCCAATATAGCATTCTTTGTGTATGCTTTAGTGTATGCGTGTGATCAATTGCAAATACTCCTGTTTTTCATACATGCATACTTCTTTTTTCAAAGCCAGATAAAAATCGTAAACTAGTTATGAATTACAGGCTAATCAATCCACTTATTACGATGTCCAAACTTTTTGAGACAATGTATGTAAGATTTAATCACCCAGTCATAAACGAAAATGTAATTCCACCATTTCGATTTGATTTCAAATAAAGGTATTCCAAATATAAGGTATAAATGAGGAAATGCGAGTTGGAGAATCCAAAATTTATTTTTAATGTTCTAATTTGTAATCTTTTGCCAGTACTTCATTCATATTCGTACTCAAAATTTCTTATAAATACGGGTGCAATTAAAAACCAGGGAATTAATTCTTTATTAGTTGTATAGTAAACATGTACAATCTTTGTTAAAAGAAAAGCAAGTGACAGTGTAAAAAATATATAATAATAGTGGTTATGTAAATATGTACTTATGACATTATCTACCATAGTATAAGGATAAATGTTGTTTATTATCAGTGATCTATAAATAGAAAATGAGTACGAATTTAAATGGAATTGTTAGTTAACTATCAGAACACTTGCAATATATATATATATATATATATATATATATATTTGTGTGTCATGAACACTGGAGAGTAAAAGTAAATAACCTTAGGCGCGTGTTGTACTGATATGTGAAGATTATAAGTAAAGAATCTGCTTAAATAGGTAACTTCTCTTGACATGAAGGAGAATGATAGAGTAATAATAAGGAGTTTAGAAATAAGTTATCAATTAATTTAAGGTAGAATTTACTATGTTTATTTAATACTTATACATGTAAAAGTAATTAATACTTTTTAAAAAACAGGTTAAGTAATATTTGAAGTAAGATGTTATAAATAAATGAATAGAATAATGTTTGTACAATATGAATTTAGTTTGAGAACAACATTTAATTGTATTATTATTATTTGAAAGATTTTATTTTATATTATAATATTCAGTTTTGTCAAAAGTTAGTTATATTTTACTTATTTCACTTAAAAGGAAGAAGATATTAACATGAACTGAAGCTTATAAAGCTATATTTCAAGGTACGATCTATTTTTTTAGAAAAATATATTAATTATATTTGATCAGCTAAATTGTGTCAATCTTATTTAAGATTTGCAAAAGAATCAATGAATTATAGTGGATGTTTCTAATGCCTTAACTAAACTTTCGTTTTTTCTGGTTTGTTAGGATTATAAACGAACATGAAGAGCAAGTACAAGGAGAACCAAAAAATGTTTGCTAAACCCTAAAACAATTGAGAAGTAAGGCAGAATACACAGGGAGAAATAAAAACAAGATAAAATTGATGGTGAGCTAACAGTAGAAGAAGATAAGATATTGCAAAGGTAAAGTCAACATTTAAAAAGAGTAGCTGAGACGGATCAAAATGAATAAAATAAAGAAAAAGCAAACACGGCAGCATAAAAGGGCATAAACATTAAATAAATGATATTATGGGTTGAGAATTAGAGGCTGCCGTAACAAAATTAAAATTTGTAAAAGCAACGGAAATAACCAATTATATCTGAAATAATCAAATATATGGAGAAATCGGTTAAAGAATTCTACTAAATGAAATAATGAGTGCAAAAAATACCTGCTATCACTCGAAAATGGTGCACAAGAGAATGCATTAACTACAAGAGCATAACCAAAAGACAATCAACTACTTTGTTTTCCACTATATTGTTTTTATTCTTATCTTATTTCTCTTGTCTATTCGAATGTTACCGAAGTCTCTTACTACTTTCAAAGGCATCTCCGAAATTGTCCACATTTTTCTTTCCTCATCCGTTGTCTATTCATCGCAGTCCCTATCCATTTTCAAGTAATTTATTTCGTAGATTGTTCCGTAGTCTCTACATCGATTATATACCGAATTTTTTACGAAAAGGTGCCCAAAAATAACCGAAATTTTTCTATAAAAGCCTGTATTTTATTTTTTTTTACAAAACAATTCTCTCCATTTATCTTTGTACACTTGTCACATCGATTATTCCATTGTTGGAGATATTACTCGAACTCGTTCTATTGTATATGGTTGCGAGCTGCTTTGTCGTTTTTTTCTTCTTCGTTAAAATGATGTCCTTTCAAGTTCCTCTTTATTCGCGGACATAAGAAAAAGTCCCACGAAACAAGATCAGGTGAGCTGGGGGCGTGGGGCAAAAGACTGGCTGTGCGAGCAGGTGCATTGTCTGGTGGAAACTACGAATCTGACCTCTTTAGTCACACACTCTGTTACGCAGTCTTCTCAGTACCTTCAAATAGAATGCCTGATTAACTCCAACATTAAAAAAACGACGAGCAAACGAAAATGCTTTTACAAAAAAATGCATTGTAACAAGACACAATCTTATTCGACGAAAGAACTGACTGCACCGATCGCAGAATAAGTTGCGTCACAATCACCTAGCAACAGGAATACGCGCTAGGTAAGCCCCACTCACAGCGCTGCCATTCCAACTATTTTTGGGTACACCCTTGCATGTACAAATGAAGTCTATACATGTACAGAAGAAGAGTTTTACTATTTGCTGAACGATTCTTTTTACCATTTCGTATTTTAATGTCACTAGAAATAAAGTATTAGCTTTAAGTGAAGTTCTGTGGAAATACTGTATTTATCAACAAATTTTTTATATCATAAAATATTTAGTGAATAATAGAGCTTAACTTTAGTATACTTATATCTGTAAATATTAATATATAGTAATAATATAAGGAATCGAATATATATTGAAGAAATAATTTTATCAAATCATAGATTATAAATGTATATAATCATCCCATTGGTGTTAATTCCTATTTCTTTATCAATTGTCTCCAATTTCCTTATCTTGCGCTAACTTCCTTGCTTCAATCAATGTTCTTCCATTCTTCTTAAGTATTTGGTCCAGTACATGTTCCAACATCTGTTGCGGTCTACCTCTCTTCCTGTTTCCCATCGGTTTAAACTGCCATACCATCTTCACTTCATAAATTGACTTTATTTTTAGCTCGTCCCTTATTTCCGTGTTTCTAAATCTGTCTCTGCTAGTTACCCCTAATACTCTGCTTAGATACTTCATATCTACAGCATTTCACTTTTTTCTCATTTGTTCAGTACCTAAGATTCTGCACCGTAAGTTAAAACAGATTTGTCTACGTTTTTGTATACATCCTTTATAATTTGTCTACTTATTACGCCTTTATTTATAAATCATAGATTAATAATATCGTTAAATATGTTGTATACTTACATTATGACTTTGTTAAATAATTATTGATGATAATTTTTAAATTAGTATCGATTAGTAATTAATAATAACAAAAATAATTCCAAGTCATTTCAAAGAACTTCTTTTAATAATAAACAACAGTATTTCTATTAACTTAAGTAAATAGTGAGGTGTGAAACATTTGAATAAATATTTACGCGGTCTAAACCAGATAGAATGCCAATAAAGAAAGTAGCAACACAAAGAACGAATGTAATTCAATAAGAGAACCGGTGTAATTGTATATCTTACTTGTTTCGTTTCTTATCTTGTTCCTTCTTTCCACTTTTATACTCTTGTATGTATGTCTTAATTTTGGCTGTTCTCATGCGTTGGCTGGTTCATTCATTGACCCTAAAAAAAGCTAAATCAGCGCTCTAAAGCTAACGGAGCATCTAAATTTACCCCTATCTCGTTTACCGAGTAATAACGAAAATCACCCGCTGGCGAAATACGCTCTCCTCTTCTCTTTTTTTTTGTTAGTGAAGTGCTTTGTGATTCATAAATTTTAAGAACGCTTAAAGCTGTTACCTCTTGAGTATATTTACATCTTAAATAAACCTAAATAATATTATAGAAACGGTCTACATTTTAATTACGTATACATAATATGAGATGTAAATTACATGATATTATTTTATGTAAAGCAGTTTATACGATGTTAATAAATCTTTTTCAAATCAAAATAAATGTGATAATTTTGTTATATTTGCAAATTACACTAGCGACATCTATGCAAAAGATTCCAGGTGGTTTAAGAATTTCGAAATAGTTAAAGGAAAATTTTGTCTAGAAGACTCTAGATTTGCTTGCATTACAACAGCTTTTTGAATTTAG
Organism: Dermolepida albohirtum; assembly: GCA_031893035.1. Lineage (NCBI taxonomy): Eukaryota > Metazoa > Arthropoda > Insecta > Coleoptera > Scarabaeidae > Dermolepida > Dermolepida albohirtum. Next base: position 114,470 of record JAVIWB010002368.1, read on the forward strand.
AATTAAATATTAGTGACTTAGTTCCTTCATCTTCTGGTATCGTAGTGTAATTATGTTAAACAATACCGACTTCTCCATATATTTACTTTTCCTGATACCAATTGGTTCATTAAGAAATCCAATCCTGCAGTTAATTAAATTTTTACTATTTTAAATATAATAATAATAATGTTTATTGGTCTAAAAGATTTACAAAAATTTATTTATCTAACATATCTACATACATTTTGTTGTGAATTTTCAACTCAATATCATATGTCATTTTGTGAAATATGACAATATTCGATGTACATAGTGTGCAGTAGGGAATTTAAGAAATGTAATTACATTCATGAAACATTAAAATCTATTGCAAAGTGATTTAGTTACATTGAAAATACAAATATTATTAAATTAATTTGTAAAGTTTTAACAAAAGGACTAGAAGAAATAAGTAAGATGGCGCCAGAACGTAGAGATTTCGTTCTCGCTGACGCGTCAAGTACGACAGCTTTTATTATACGTATTTCGCCCAGGCTTATCCAGTGATCAATCGGCTATATACAAAAGAGGAGATATGGAAGATTCGAGAGGAAAAGACATCGATATTTTAGTATAGTAACATTTCGTAAACAGTTATGAAAAGACATTTTTAATTTAGTAATACCTCATTAAAATAATATTACTTATTTTTTTATGCGCAAGGTTTCGAGCGTCTTTACGTTTCATCTAGGGAGCGATATTGTTTTGTTAATTTAAATTACTACTTGCCATCATTTTTAAAATTTTAGTTTACCGTATTTTCTCTGATTCTTTGTTATAATTTTCGGGTAATTCAATTGGTTGATTTTAGATTACAAAAATTAATAGATAGAGCTAAACGAGGCGGATAATAGCCCAGGGGCTCCATATATGTACCTGTTTAGTTTTATGCGTTTTAAAGTAATTTCTTATTTGTAGAACTTATTTGATGATCACGCAAGTAAACGAGAGGTGGACGATAGCCGACGTCAATTGAGTAATGAAAACTTGTAATAATTTTATTAAATTCTCTTATGTTATAGTTATGAAAAAAACTTTAATAAGAAATAATAACTTTTCTTTATTTTAATTTCAGCATCATTTCTGTATATGAAATTTAAATGTATTTACTGTAAGCATTTCAAGTGTTTGACATTTAAATAAGGCTGAATTAACGTCCCATTTAATTATTTTCTTAAAATATATTTTATGTTCGAATGGAATATATTTTACGTATTCTTATATATAAGAAATAGTATTACATACTTTCTTTACACGTCCAAAAAGTTTGGATGATGCCATATGGTTGTCATATTTTACATGCGTATTTTTAAAAGGGTCTAATATTTTCCTTACTTATTGAATAAATATTTACGTTTAGTTTATGAAGAATATTTGCTGAACCAGCTTTTAAATGTATTATAAATCTAAATTTGAAATTCAATATATCTTAATATATTGTTTCGAGATTATTCGTTTTATTTGCATGAATGTCATGTTGAGTGGGAAGCTAGGCCTAGTTAATTAAGATCCCTAACCTATAAAATTTAAAGAGAAAAAAGTTCCAAATCTGTAGTTAAAAATGTTCTGGAAAATGTAATATTACTTATTGACTCAAACACACACACACATACACGGAAAACCCTTTATATATATATATATATATATATATATATATATATATGTGTATGAAGTAATACATAGTATTTATCTTATTGTAATAGAGGACCTTGGATGATTTTAATGCTGAGCGTAGTACTATAAAATTTATTTGATCAACGAGTTTAAGTAAGTTTAATTTATAATGTGCAAGAAGACATTTTCCAAGAATAATAAAGGGAATTCAACTGACCAAACTCCCTTGCTCAGGTATGACCAAAGATATGCAAGTTGCGTCTGAATTCCTCAGGGGTTAAATACCATACTCTCAGCTGTAACATAACTCTCGATAAGTTTCTATACATTTTAGTTTAGGTTTATCACGGACTTCTTGGCACGCTCGTTCATGTACTCACATGCTGTGAGCTCTTGAGGGATAAAGTAACCAGACAGACAACTACCTTTGATGGCAGTTGTACTAAACTATTGCAACAGCTTTTGGGCGCGAAGACATATTCCATGTCTTCGTGCCCAAAAAATAATAGAATTAAACTACTAAAAATAGGAATAAGTAAAGCTAAGATTATATGCAAAACATATATTTGTTGTTAAAAGATTTCGAAAAGAAAGGTCTATGTCAACAAGATCGTGGTTTTTTTTGAATTTACGAAGTGTTTCCATTCTTCGACAGCCCAGTACCCGTATGTTCTCGCCCAGGCCAATCTTTTTTGTTTATGTTGTGCAGACAGACGTGGTTTTTCTTACAGCTACTCGACCTCTAAGTCCAGCTTCAGCTAAAGGGCGTTAGGTTGTTGTCATACTAACCGTGGCTTCGTGGTGTGGGTTATATTGTGCTTCTATTTCCAAGGCTATAAGGCGACGATTGCGCAAGAATATTAATTTCGGATATTCATCTTCTCTTTTAGTAGTTATCCTCGGCCGTCCACTGCGTTTTCAGTCCCCGAGTTGGCCAGTTTCTGCGATTTTCTTTATAGATTGACGAACATAATACTCGGACACTTTTAGTTTTCGGGCGATTGCTCTATTAGAAAGCTTTGTTTCGTGCAAAGCAATAATTCTTGCTCTTTGTTCAAGAGTTAGTTGCTTTCTCTTTGCCATGTTTTAAACACAATTAAAAAAAATACGCTCGCTCGATAGCACTTGCTGACACTTCATTAATAACGTGAATACTGAGTACTCACCATGTAATGGACATAAAATATACCCTTACAAGCGCACAAATATCAGGTAAAGACTGGCTATTACGTCCACGTAATAAACCATACAATAAATAATTCCGAGTAATGGATAATCTCCATGACACCTTGATTATATTTCTTATCTGAATATTATTTCTTGAAATGAAAAATAAGGCGTTTATTCGTTTATTCAAAATAAATTTAAAAAAATTAAATAACGTGCAAATATGTAAAATAATTTTAGTTTGGATAAAATTTCAATATATTAACTTAAATATCTTATTTCCTTTTGCAATTAAAATTATCTGTAGTGCGATTAAACTTATGGACGGTAGTGTATATATGTACATATATAAATTACTTTGGAAATAAATAATAATAATAATATATATATATATATATATATATATATATATATATATATATTTACAGAGAGTTTAATATTGCTTAAAATATTGCCAGTATGTTCGATGCTCGTCATTCCAACTAAAGCGATCATCAGTTTACGTCTTCCTTAATTATTATGTTGTCTTTTTAAATAAATAAACGTAGAACATATCTATTAGAAGTTTATAAACAAATAAAATCATTTCGAAGACATAATATCCCAGAGACCTTGTACTGATATAGTTAAAATATTACAAGAAAGTTTTATAATTAATTCTAAAGTCAGTTAAATTTATTAAAACTTACGTTGGGAGATTTATGCTTTCCAAACTAAACACAATTCATCTACTAATATGAACTTCACCGTATAATGCCTCCCTCATTATCTGTGGAGATATTTTTGAATATACAACGAGCCCGGTGAAATATTTCGCAAAACCAATTTGGATAGTAATAAATTATGACTGCTGCTATAATATATAGACATGTACACCACGCTAGTTAAAGGTTACCATCCATCATTCAGTTTGGGTTTAAATATTAAAAAGTTCCCGAGCCTTGTCGGAGGCAAGTTTTACAAGATACTTTTGGGAATTTCTACAATGTTGTCGACTTTCTTGGAGTCTATGTGATGCGGACGCGTTATAAATAAAATAATATAATATGTACATTTGTTAGTAAAAAGGGCCCCTGTCGGAAAGTTTATTTGACATTGAAGTAGGACATTTTCGGCAAAAATACAAGAGTACACATATTGTTCGCATAAATGTAAAAATGAACTAAAATATTAATTTCATTTGTAACTTATAATTTATTGTTTGTTTTTTTGTTATTTACAAAGAAGTGTTACAGCAGGACGATTCACAGGGAGAGACAGAAGATATTGTTTATCAGCCCGGTTCTTCCGAGTATAATAGTGAATATTGAAATGTAAATGTAAATATATGTTAGTTTGCACATGTATATCCTCATCTTAGTTTCTATTTAATCGATATAGTACATCCCGTAGATGTCGAATATCATCAAATGCAGCGCCGGTCTTAAGGGGAGTGAACAGAGCAACCGCCCGGGGCCACGTTCAACAACCCGGAAAAAAGTTAGTATAAAAGAAGCGTAAGTACCACTATCATATACAGAAGTATTTTGCATTTTACGTATTTTGCACAAAAGGTAAGGGTCTCGCAAAGATCTGCCACCCGGAACCTCGCAACCGTTAAGACAGCCGCTGATCAAATGTGAATATCCGGCTATAATAAAGCATATTTACTTCCATTTAACAACGTTACAAAACTCTAAAAATCTCTAATAACAATATGAAATCGGTTATTATTTACAACTACAAAAGAATTGCTAAATATTTCAACATCGAATTTCACAAAAGTTCGGAAAATACGTTCATAGAATCACGTATTTTTAAAAATAAACAATTGATGCTTTTACAGAGATGAGTTGCAATGTAAGCAATGTCTAGTGATATGCGCGAGTTAACAATACTACACAAAGAAAAAAACCAGGGCGAATAACTAAATTTATGGAAAAAGCGTGTTTTGCAGTGCATATTGAAAAAAAACATTCAAAATATCCTGAACTGTAGAAATTATATCGAGAATAGGCGTCCAAATATTCTAAATGACCGCGATTAGAGAATTGTTTCATTAAGAAAACAGAAAATTTGAAGAAAAGCTGCACATAATGAAAGAGTGCCACGTAAAAAGCCTTTCATTAGTGACTTTAATACTTACGTATATGCTTTATGGTTTACAATAGGTAATTAACGACGCCTAATGAAAGGTCTTTACGTGATATTCGTCCGCTATAGTCAGTTTTTCTTGAAATTCTCTTTGTTTTGTTAATGTATTTTATTAGCATCATATTCCATTTATACGACTATCCTTACTGCACTTACCCATGAATTTTAACTCGTTGCACTTGTAACAGTTCTTTGATCGCGTTCATTTAAAACGTATTTTTCGGAATAATTTCAAAAGTTCAGAATTTTTTTCAATCTACCTGCCTCTTTAAGAAATTTAGCTATTTGGTCGCAGGGATTTTTTCTTTGTATAGTGTTCTTAAGTCGCGCATATTAAGAGACATGTGTTTAATTTTAGAACTCATCTTTGTGAAACAAACGAATGCTTATTTTTCACAAATACGTGAAATTTAACGAATTCAGTCTAAATTTGTGACTTACAGTAGAGAAATATCTTTTGTGTCATTCGATGTTGAATATTTAGAAAATTGTTTTGTAGTTTTAAATAGTAACAGCCGTCATATTGTTATTAGAGGTTTTTAGAGTTTTTAATGTTGTTAAATGGAAGTAAATATGCTTTATCATGATCAACGAAACTAAAAAAAACCTACGTAAATTTTCGTACTCTGTATATTTATTTAGACAACAAAGTTGTCATCATCAGCATATTATTAATCACAGTGTCGCACTTGGTAAAGCTCACACAGAAAAAATTGCACATACTGATTCCGCCAAAATCAAACACATACTAGCGTTGACATGAAACCCGTAAGTCAATATGTTCGAGTTGGACCTTTTTAACGGCCATATCTTCCAGGAACTCATAGAAGCCAGAATATAGTGTCGGACCCTCGTCCGCATTGAACGCATAGTTTTTATTTATCTCAAGAGATGCTGTCGTTGCTGTCTAATTCACGGTAATTGTTTAGATTTTCAATCAAATGTAGACAATCCGCTATTACACTACATATGTTACTTCAAACTAGATTTCTCAGGTTGATTAATCTTAATGTATGAGATATGTTCTTTATACCAGGTTCCTATTGAGCGTTTCGTTTAACCATTGTATTTTTTGTCACAATCTCTGCAATTTATTTCATTTATTCCGAATTGCTGATTTACCTTTGGCATTTTCTAAAAGACATTTTATATAAAAATTTTACTTCTGTACTGTAACTGGGTGAAACGGTAAGCATATAAATTGTTTATCGCGATTACTTTAAGGTGATAAGCAAGTGGTAATCACACACAAAGACAATCCTTAATATCACAATTCCTTGACGCAATCGATTTTAATACCACATCATACTGCGCCACATATTGCTTAAAGAAAACGATAAAGTAGAAGTTCAGTAAGGTACAAACAGTAAATATTAAAATTAAATTAAAAATAAAGTTATTATATGCATTTACACTACTTTTTGCCTAGTAATGTTGTGCAGTTTTAATTTATTTTTACTCACAAATTTCTCTCAAGAGAACAAAGCAGCACATATTATTTTTTGGCCATCATATTTCAAGTCTGTGAATTTCCTTATATTGCGGTTCTACTAATTGTAACACTATCACAACCTTCTGATATTACGCTATATATGAAAGCAGTAATATCAAATTCACACCGAGCTGACTCGATATACTAAATTCACTCCATAAATGAATTAGGCACAGACATCGCGACTCCCAACAAGTCTCTTGTGCCGCCGTTTATTAAGATAGTAGTGGCAATTTTCTTTTCCGTCATGCATAGTTTTGGTATTTGTTCATCTCAACTACTGTTCATTGTATGCAAGTAGAATTTGTCACTCCTCTTAATTATTTTGCTTATAACTAATTACTTATATTATTTATCATTTTTCAATTTCCTCTGGCTTTGAAGTTTGGCCTTCGTTTAAATTTCCCTGGACTTAGGACCTGGTATTCGATTTCTAAATTAAGACAGATCTACACATATCCGCGGAAGCCCTTTTTGTCCTTATGTAGCTTATTAAATAACAATATAGTTATTTCGTAATGTGCGGATTAACATACGCAAATAAAGTACGCCCCGAACACTAATTTAGTTTGATTTACAAAGTATCTGTATATTAAGATTTTCTTGAAGCAGATGCACACATATACAAACACACTCAAATAGGTATGACATAGACGTATCAATTAATTACGATTTTTCCTGCCAAGTATTCGTATTTCACATAATTATTTATCCCATAACTTCTGTAAATACATAGGTGAGGAGACTTGATCGAATTTAAGAATCTTTATATACAAATCGAAACCAATTAATTAAAGAAATTCCAAATAAGATAAGCGAAGAACTCTAGTAAATCACTGTAACGTTCACATAGATAATTGCGGCCATCGGACCTCCGGAGTGACCGGATCAAGGAACGTACCGAATTATTCACTTTCTTTATGTATCTCGAACAGAATTTATGTAGGTTGTGTATATACATATATACATGAAGAAGTTTTACTTGTTTCTACGGGAAATCGATTCGGAACTTTTGCAAGAAAGTCAATAACTTTTTTTTTCTTGAGATATGGCAGAAGTAATACATCATTCAAACGTCGGTTTAGACAAGCAGAAGTGATAAATAGAAATTAAAAAACTAAGTAATCTCGTGAGAGGTTTTTTTCAGAGTACTTAGGAATTAGAAGACAAGTGGGAAATGTTTAAGTAAGTTTAAAATGATGTTTCGGAAGTTTTAGAGTAATTTCTTTTTAATGTACATAATCATATTATTAGCGGTATACATATTTTTCTAATTGTGTTTTGCATTTCATGAGATAATATACTTTTTAAGTGAATATACAGCGAAAATGAAGGATTTTGCTTTTTTTAAGTATAGTACTGCATACATAGTATGCAGTGATATCTTTTCAAATTTTTCCGAAATAAAACAAAAGCAGACACATATTACTAATAAACAATCTTTGTAGGGCATATTTCATTAATATTTTGTTAAACCTCCTTTAGCTTTAATGACACTAATTCTATTAGGCATACTCAGAATAAAAGTTTTTTCCATTTCTTGAAGTTTTGCAATTCCTTGCCAACGTCTGTGATTATTATACTTTAGAACTGCCACTATAGGATTCCGGGAGAAACGTGTAAACTTTATCAACACGCTGCATACATTTTCGATAGAATTTAGACAGGATGAGTTTCTGAGCCAAGGTAAAAGGGGTATGTTATGCCCTTGAAAAAGATTTTTTATAAATTTCGTTGTATGATACCGTGCTCCATTCTCCATGTATGTGTGTGGTCCTTCTTTATCTAGAGAGTTTAAGAAACGCAAAAATACAGTTTCAATAATTTTTTTATTTTGCACCAGATTATGATTAGTGGTGGGTGTTTAATATTTTCTATACAACTTCATCACTGAAATGTTCTTCTTTTGGATTTTCTTTTTCGAAATTAACACTCTACATCATTACTTCAAGTAGTGATTCATCGCTGAAAATCACTTATTACTAAGAGAATTTGATTTGGAAAAATTAAATTGCTATAAAAATTAATACCATCAAGAAATGATTTATTAATGATAAAATCTACACCCATTTATTCTACTCTGATCTTCGGCTGTAAAATTTCTGTAGATTTTTATTCAATACAGGCGTGTTTTCTTCGTGTTTGGTATCAACTTAGGCTTTTAGATCAGATATGTTTATATTATGCCCTTATAATTTATCTAGCAACTCTATCGCAGAAGATTGTCTAGTTTCGTGTACTGTTTTTATAATTAATAATATTTGCTCAAACTACTGCTATTTGGCTGAGGGTATAATGAGAAACTTTTTGCATTATTACCATTTGTCGTTTTGAGTACATACCTGTTTTTATTAAAGACTTTATTTGAATTCTATAGGCGCTGAATAATCTTTCACTTTTCCCACTCCGCATAAATAACAAAGCTTAAAAAATTATCAGAGCGAATAAACTAATCATAAGATCAACATTATATTATTTAAACACTTTAATATACTTTTTAGTAAGTTTTGTCGTTCGATAAAAAAACACGATTTTATTTTTTGAAGTACATTTTATTATTCAATATATTCTCTGAACTTCAATACACTTGTTACGGTGGTTTTCTAATTTATGGTTTCCATTCCTGAAGTGACAATCCAGAAGACAGCCAAAATATGCTTTCACGACTGCTATTATCTCTTCGTTCGATGAAAATCGTTTTTCACGCATGAACGTTTTTAGATGTGAAAACAGCCAGAAGTTAGAAGAAGCTAAATCTTGCAGAAACTCATGCTTTATTTCACTGATTTTGGCGATGGTTTTTTGAGCTGTGTAAGAGGAAGCGTTGTCTTGATGAAAAATGATTTTGCTTCTGTAAACCAGGTCTTTTCGCACGAATTTTTATATGCTGCTGGTCCAAAAGATTGAAATTTATTGTTTTACCGGTTTGGGGATAATCCACGAACAAAATTACACCTTCTTGGCCGATTTCATGGCCTTCCGAAAATAAGAATTTTTTTACTGTACGATATTCAATTTTTTCCATTGTAAAAAAATACTATGACACGTCAATTTTGAACACCTGTAAATATACGAATGAGAAAATATAAAATGAGGAAACTTCACACGCAGTATAATTTTTAGAAAAATAAAATGACGAACTTAATAGCGTCATTTCTTACTGAACGATAAAGCTTATTGACCAACCTGATAAATAGTTCATTATATGTATTTAGATCCTAATAAGTATATAATCCAAAACCGATAGTAAAGGGATTTTCCTAATAACATAATGGTTATTTGTCCAAGGAATACATACTCTTTAAGCAACTGAATGCATTTGCAATCGAAAATTTGAAATATATTTAAATACAAACGATTTGTAGTACAAATTTCTTGATATAATTGCCAGGTACTGTATTCGTCAGTATTATTAGACAATAAAACATTGGAGAAATTTATAGTACAGTAGCTCCCATTTTTTAAATGTTTGAGTCGAGCTGAGGCCGAAAAACATCACGGTGTTAAGATTATACCAAGTTCGATACGGATATCAGCTATCTAGCTTTTTTACATCTCATTAAAGGTCTGGTCTTCTGCATAATTCCTGTATTTCTTTATTTGTTACGAACGTGGAATACTTCTTAATGTTTTATGTTCCTAGACCACCAGTTTACTTTCCTCCTTCTTTGCAAAAGTCTATGTCTGGCATGCATAGCTAAGTGTTGGTCTTTGTATTGTTTAATCCAATCCTACTTTTGTTACTTTTGCATTCTGTTTTGGTTTTAAAATCTTTGAAAGCATTTCTACTGTCAGACGTTTCTAAATTCCTTTCCATTCATCCCCTTTACACGTGAGTGTATTCCTAGATATTCATTTCGCTCCACTTTCTCTACAGTATATTTCCTATATTTTTCACAATTAATAACTAGATTAGCAGACCGCCCTCTATTACCATCTTTTACCATATATATATATTTACCATATTCTCTTACTTTTCTCTTTAACAACTTCAATACCTTTACTACTTCCTCTTTGGATCTGGCCATCAGCATAATGTCATCGGTGTAGGCTAGGCATTGATGTCTGATTGCTATATATCGACCTTTACATATAGATGCCACTCTTCCTCAGATCCACTTGCTGTACTAGATTGAAAAGAATTGATAGATAGATAGTCGATCGTCTTATCTCAATCCTTTCTTTACAGCATACTTCTCAGACTCCATCGATTACGATTTTATTTTCTGATCTAATTTCATCTCCAGTAACTTTCTTAACTTCTTTGGGACTCCTAACTGTCTAATTGATTAGAATAGCTTTTTCCATGTAATGGAGTTATCTGCTCACCGATAATATATAAGCAGCAAATGCAAGCCAAAATTCTGGTCATAGGTATTTTATTCGATCTGCTCCATGATGAATATCTGATCTACAATTGAACTTCCTGCTTTGAATCTTCCTTGATATTCCCTTACTTATTCACTGTAGTATTTCTTCAGTTAGTTTTTAATTATCTTCGCTACCACCATGTATGCTACGTCTTACAGAGCAATTCTTCAATAATTACTGAACATCTCCTTCGCATGCTTCTGAGAAAGACTGAGCAAATGTTGAATGACAATATATACCGTGAATAATTTTATTGGAAAATTTCGATGAAAACGACTAGGGTAATGCAAACATTCACTGACGTTTTTCCCTCCATTGAAAATTCGACTCGATTAGAAATATTATGGCATAAATGCGCTCCACAAGTCTATAATTATAGGTCTATTTTGTCTAACTTTTCCGAAATCTACGAGAGCTTACTAAATTGCTTTATAATAAAAAAGCTAAGATCGTATATTTATCCATTCAATCATGGTTTTGTGGCTGGGCGACAAACTATTACAAACCTTGTGACGATCACTCAAGATATTACATTAGAATTGGATAATGATAGGCAAATTTATGTTATCTATATAAATTTTTCACGTGCAAAAGTTTATCTCTTTTGGTATATTGATTTCCCCCTCCTTACATTATTAAAAATTCCATATCTACTGTGTGTTTGCATCCTATACTTGTTTGGCTAATTCTAGTGTATCCCAATAATCAAACCTTGACTCACTCTTGTTTAATATGTTTATTAATGACTTGATTACATATATTCCTTGCTTAGTGATAATTTATGCAGATGACTAAAAAATCTATGATATCAAGCTATTGGCGATTTAGACGATAGTATTGTTCTGCAGTACCGTCTTGACATGATAGTATATTGGTGTGTTATCAATAAACATAATATTAACATTGACAAGGAGAGTGTTGCATCATAATGTGGAAAATTTCGCCTTGTTTATGATGACGTTATTCCAACGTATAGCTTTTACGCTATACCTGTTTAAAATCTGTCACTTAACTTATCATGGGTGTACTTATATCAGACCTTAAATAATGCATTTGGGCGTAGTACACTGGAATACGGTAGTATTATCTGATGCCCTTGCTAGAATGTACATTGAAATTTAGTTTAGTATGTGCTGAAAAAGTTTTAAAATATCTTCTTATCTCGCACGCGACATAGACTATAAAACTCTTTTAGAAAGTCACTCAATGGAGTCATTAAATACACGTAAAGATGCTTTAAGTGCGTCACTTATAAATAAATTGGTCAACGATAAAATTGATTCGCCTCATTTACTTTCGCGTTTATCTTCTTCTATTCCAAAGTTGTCGTCCAAATACTCAAACACTTCCTGCATTCCACGTATTCGTAAAAACTTTGTGAGGAAAGTGCTTATTTTGCATGTATGTTTGATATACTCTAAGTCTTAATTATTCCTCATAACATTATATATATACATATACATATACATATATATATATATATATATATATATATATATATATATATATACTCAATGACATTAGAAGTGTTACACCTAGAAGGAATAGTTTCCTGGACGTGATGTTTTGGTAATGTGATAAGCTTAAGTCAAGAATGAAACGATCAGATTTCCATGAAATTTTATTAACATTAATTTGAAAAAAAATCAATAATGTGTTTGGCGACCCCGTAGCTGTAGACACTCCTGTACACGTCTAGGCATCGACAAAATAAGATGGTCGATGTCTGCTTGTGGCACCTCGTTCCAAGCAACTTGAACTTGGTGGATTAACTGTGCCAGAGTTTGTGGAGGATGGTTCAAATTGGTCAGTCTTCTCCCCATTATGTCCCACACATGTTCGATGGGATTTAAATCCGGTGAACGGGGTGGCCACGGCAAAACATTAACGCCAGCTTCTCGTAGAAAGTCCATAGTACGACGAGCAATATGTGGACGCGCGTTGTCTTGCTGAAAAAGGACGTGTGGACGGCCATCTAGATAAGGCAATAAAGTGGTTTGTAGGACGTCATCAACATAACGCGCAGCTGTCATACTGCCCCGAATAAACAGAAGAGGTGATCAGCTTCCATATGCAATAGCCCCCCAAACCATTACTCCAACAGTCCTGTGCACATGCCTCTCAACAGCAAATCCAATATCACGTCGCTCTCCACGACGGCGTCTTGCCCTCTGACGTTTGGACTGGTGCAGAGAACGGCAGCATTTGGAAGCAGAATGGCATAATGTCGTATTCAGCGACGAATCGCGATTCTGCCTAGGCATGCATGATGGCCGTCAGAGGGTAAGACGCCGTCGTGAATTGCATATGGAAGCCGATCACCTCTTCTGTTTATTCGGGGCAGTTGCGCGTTATGTTGATGACGTCCTACAAACCACTTTATTGCCTTATCTAGATGGCCATCCACACGTCCTTTTTCAGCAAGACAACGCGCGTCCACATATTGCTCGTCGTACTATGGACTTTCTACGAGAAGCTGGCGTTAATGTTTTGCCGTGGCCACCCCGTTCACCGGATTTAAATCCCATCGAACATGTGTGGGACATAATGGGGAGAAGACTGACCAATTTGAACCATCCTCCACAAACTCTGGCACAGTTAATCCACCAAGTTCAAGTTGCTTGGAACGAGGTGCCACAAGCAGACATCGACAATCTTATTTTGTCGATGCCTAGACGTGTACAGGAGTGTCTACAGCTACGGGGTCGCTAAATACATTTTTGATTTTTTTTTCAAATTAATGTTAATAAAATTTCTTGGAAATCTGATCGTTTCATTCTTGACTTAAGCTTATCACATTACCAAAAAATCATGTCCAGGAAACTATTCCTTCTAGGTGTAACACTTCTAATGTCATTGAGTATATATATGCAGTTTCTTTTCCTATATTTATATTTAAATATGTATCTTTTTATTCCCCGCGCAACAAAGACTATAAATTTACTTTGGAACGTTACTCAATGGAGTCTTTAAATTCACGTTCAAATAATGTGAGTGCGTCATTTGTATATAAACTGGTCAATAAAAAAATTGATTTGCCTCATTTCCTTACGTGTTTATCGTTTTCTGTTCCCAGGTTGTCTTCTAAATATTGAAACACTTATTATTTACATTATTGTTTATTCCTTTTGTGTATTACATTATATTACGTGTAACATTATTTTTTACTTTTGTCTTATTAATATATGTATTCAAAATCTGTTGGACCAATACACGTTAGTATTGTTTTGATACCATAGTTGCTCTCTCTCTTCTTCTTTAACATCCACATTTTCTAAAATTGTCTATAGTTCGTGTTTGTACCATAGGACAATTGTGTCTAACAATTTATATTTTTTCGAGATGTATGTATTACTTTATTGATATGTTAATGTTATAAGAGGTTTTCCAATACGGATAATTAGGTCTTTTAATACGAACGGCTGTGCGTGCTACAGTCGATAAATTCGGGTCAAAATATTCACTGTTGAATATTCCTGTATCAGTGAGACATCGCACCGGTCGAAGTACAGAAAATATCGTAGCCGTAAATGCTTCAGTTCAAAATGAGTCAAATCAGTCGATTCCGCGGCATTCACAGGAATTTAAAATCTCTCAAACCACATTGTAGAGAATATTGCGTAAAGATCTTGGCTTACACCCTTACAAGATCAAATTAACTCAAGGACTGAAGCCTCTTGGTCATTCGATGAGCCGAAAGTTTGACAAAATCTCTCTCAATTTTAACTTAATTGTTTTGTCGATAAGCAAAATATACGTTATTGGGCAGCGACAATCTCACATGTGCTCCATGAGACTCCATTACAACCAGTAGCTGGGTGGTGTGGATTTCTTGCCGCAGGTGTGATTGAGCCATATTTTTTCGTCGACGAAAACGATCCCTATGTTACGATCAATGGAGTTCGCTATCGTGCCACGTTGAAAGTCTATTTTTGGCCAAAATTGAATAGACTTGATATTATTGATATGTGGTTCCAACAAAATGGTGCCATATGCCACACAGCTGGTCAAACAATTGATCTATTGAAGAGGAAGTTCGGTAACCGTGTAATCTTGAAAAATGGTTCGGTCGTGTGGTCATCTCGCTCATGCTATTTAACGTTAAATTTCTTTTTATGGGCTTACGTTAAGTTGTTGGTTTATGCTAACAAACCAACAACGTTAGAGGAGCACAGGGACAATATCGAACGCGGAATTGCCAACGTTCCAGCCGATATGTGTGAAAGAATGGTGGAAAATTGTCTCCAAAGAATCTATCGTTGCAAAAGTGCCCGCGGTGATCATATGAATGAGATAGTATTCCATAGTTAAATGTAAGATGTGTACTGCACCTGGAATAAATTTCAGCCAAATTTTTTAATTATTCTGTTTTATTTAAATACGAAGTTGTTATATTCTTATTGAAATATTGATGTATTCTGTCTGTACTAGGTTTGTAAGTGCCTCTGTAATATGTTCGATGTTGTTTAATGTAACATTCTAGTGTTTTGTTACATTAGCTGTATATGTCTAGCACGTCGTCTTGTTTTATGATATATTTGCTACAGTTGAAACCTATTTATTCATTTGTTCTTCTTATTATTACGAAATCCCTGAATGACTATATATACGAGTATATATACATATATTTGTATTCGAAGCGGATGCTATATTATCTTTATGACTTATTTGTAGTGTAGCTTTCGTCTACCATTAATAGAACTTTTCCTTTTGGCTCATATGTGAATTTGTAAATTATATGTTTATCTAAGTGAATGCCAACACGAGAAGATTTTAGTTTATTGATTTTATTTCCCCATATTTAAGCAAGTTTGCACGTTACTCAATGTATTTATCAGCAACTGAATTTCTTGTTCTCGACTTTTCCTGTATTAATGATGACTTTCGTACTTTATTTTTAATCTGGAACTGCCTCAGTACTCTGTAATAATACTTAATACTCTGCAATAATGAATGTAATGCTGCTCTTTATAATATACAGGTGTTGGATATACGTATATCTTGATATACTGCTAAACATTTTGAATATTCCGTCATACTTATTATAATAAAAATTAGCTAAAATATTGTGAAATTTATTTTCAAAGTAATATTAAATTCGTATTTACAAAATTCATTTATTTATAATCGCGTTAAACTATTTAGCGTACCCTTCTTTTATGTTCTACATATTTCGTGCTTACAAAAAAGCCGACTCAACAGTTGTATAACTACTTTTGTAATTGTTAATTACAATGAAGAATGACATAGCTGGGGTCGATATAATCAGCGTATGTATAATAAAGGAAATTCTTTTGAAGTGTTTCGCGGTAACTCTTTAACAATTCTTTACGTGTGTGTTGCTATTGGGTTTGTAGATCCAAGGAGAGGGAGGACTATTAATGAAAAGTTTGAAGTAATACAAACAAAGACAATTAAATTACGCAGACACATGCGAAATGAAGTTTAGAAAATTGCTGTTGTTTAGTACATTCCCACTAATATCCTCGAGTGTAAGCCAGCGGCTAAAGTGGGGGACAGTGGCGTAGATCCTGTTGGCCCGCCTGCATAATAGGCGTGGTTTTAAATCTTTGTATTTTCAATGTGTTCGCATACTTATTAATACATGACCTGTTTATTAGACTCATGGATGCGGAACAAATTGGTCCTCTTAATAACTGAATGTTTTTATACCAAATACCTTCTTCGTCTTTATCTGAGTACAGACTTTTTCAAGTCACGATAATCAAATCAGGCGTATAGTATTTGAATTAATATCGTTTATCACGTGATATTTATTGTCAACAGTCGACTATGATCAATCGTTTCTTAAACGTAAATAGTCATTAATTTACCATGACGAATTCATTTTGACCAGTATGATATGTGAAATCGTGCACCATCTTTAGATGTAAATTAAATTCTAAATTTACATACAATTAAGCCGGATCTTCGGCGCTCTACAATGGGGCACTTCTTTCGACTGTTCTTTTGTTTTAGTTACATTGTAATTTAAACATTAAAAGGTAACTTCTTACATGTAATAAGATTTCAAATTTTAATGTCTGGAAAAATATGTTTCTTGTCAACAAAATATGAAATGTCTATTTTCAATATTAATAATTCTTCTGGTAATGGTAAACAATATATTTACGAAAAAATATTTTAAATAATATGCTTAGCAAAAGTTTATCAAATATTTTTTTGCTAATAGAAATATATACATTTTGCATTAAGTTTAGTTAGTTTTACAAGAATTCAAAAGTTAACACTCTTTACACGTAAAATATTACCTTCCTCCTGTTCGCTAAAATAATTTATACATATTATGTTTGAAGGCAAAATTCTAGGCATAACACGAACTTCTAATATTTTTTTATGATGTTTCTTTCCTTTTGCCAGAATAGAGTAGCATTTCAAACTTAACGGTACCGAAATACGTTTGCGAAGCATTTCTTTATTATTAGATTATATACTTTCATCTCATCTATTCACAGAATATTTCTCTGTTGTTCTATTATAGAATTCATGTTCTGCCGCGCCCATTGTAGTTTCTTAAAACAATATCTTTTGCACAGAATATGTTTTACTATGTGGCTGTATAAACTTCGTTTCTGGCACGTCTGGTCTAATCACACAAAGTCTCCAACTTTGTCTGTTTATTGATATTTATGAATTACCTCATTTACTAATTATTCATGTAAGTCAAATGTCTCACTTACAGATAACTCACTAATTGTATGCCTGAGTAAAATTATTAAAATTATTAGCTGATTTTTCTAAACATGGTTTTTGATTCAAAATAAATAATTATCTGGATCTATCAAGTTTGATGATCGAAGAGACTATTAAACTAAATTGGAAGCTTTAAGAAAAATATGTAGTATATTAGAAGGTCTCTAGAAATGGGTAAATAGCTCTGAGCACTTCTTATGTCCACATGTCCTAATTACATCTGAAGTTTTTTAAGTACCCTTGAAGGGCTCATCAAAAGTCACCCTGCTTACAATTAGTTGGCTTTGTGATATTTTGTTAAAATTACTTGTGTTGACAATAATATAGAAAATTATCCTCTGTTGGCAAGATAGACCGATCTATTAATTACTGTTATAAATGCAATGTTTGTTCTTCAAATGTTGGCCAAAACCGTTGTAGTCACAATTTCTTTTTTATTTAATTCCAGTTTTATTTACAATCTCTGCAAGTAATACAGTAAGTATATGGTGTGGTCTATATTATATTCATGACTTGTAGAAATTATCTCTGTAGCGGGTTTCACTTCAAATACAATAATTAGAAAATTTAAGAAAATGTGTGGTTTACTTAGAAGGTCTCTAGAATTAGGTTGCAAGCTCCAAGAGATTCTACTTCTTGCGTCCACATCTCCCAATTAGATCTGAAGTTCTTTAAGTACCCTTAAACAAAATTAAATGACAAAATGTGCCTTCTTGACTCTACGTTATTTTACTAAAATTAGCGGTTTGTGTTGACAATTTTTATAAAGATTTTGTTTGACTTCATTTAACAGGAACTTGGATATCATCATCCTCGGTTAACAAAGTAGATCTGACCTGATAGTCTTCCTCAATAAATGTAATATTTGTTCTTTAAATCAACAAAACACACCGTAGTCAAGCAGTTAGAATGGTTATTCAGTCTCTTCGTACATGCCAGAGAAGTTTTACGTTCTCATTCACAGTATTGGGCTCGGATGACTAAAACTATAAAGACCTTGGTGATCAAGCGGAGAGCTATGGATTGAAAACTTCTAACATTTCGATGTTGGAGCTTGAAGCAGGTCCTTAGAACTCAATCCCGTAGTCACAGAAGTGTTTTAGATTTACCTTGTGTATAACCAACTTGTTTTCCAAAGTTAGATTTGATTTTGTGTTCCATTCACCAGTACATTCTGCTGAGTTTAAGAAAAGTTGTTACTTAGTATTACAAGAGTAAATGTCGTATGTCCGAATTTATTTTCTTCTACTCTGATTCAACATTTGCGTAACCACCGCGGATTCTTCTTAATACAAGCTCGAAGCTGTAGTGAAACAAGAGCAGGATTTGCATGTAATGTAAGAATAGCAGCATCGTAATATTTTACAATTTACGAATATAAATGATAAGCATGTATTAGATAGCTACGAAAGCATATACATTTCAAAAAAGCAAGAACCATGTGCTACACACCGATAAGGGTCCAAGAAAATACGCTCGCTTCTTGGAATTCCTGGAATGGAAAGAAAAGTGGTATTTTACCACATAAGTGGTTAGTTTTAAGAATAAAATACATTTTAAATTATGTGAAGCGAATCTACAGTGTGTTTCTTGTGTGGCATTTGACGGTCTGGCACGGACTTGTTTCTGTGCGTGGTTTGTCGCGGATCCAGATGCATTACTGACATTAATTATCTGCTGATGATGATAATTTAGTTGTCGACATGCATATAAAGAACACGAACATTATTATGGAAGATAGTTTTATTTACCTAGTTTTGATTAGAACAATAAAGTTATAGCAAATTTTAAAGCGCCAATATTTTATAATTCTTAACTGAAATTATGTGTCGAACATACAAGAGTATTGTAGTTATATTCATTTAAAATCAGCCTTATTACAGCCTTTAGTTTGTTTAATATCTGCATATTATAATGTACCAATTTCTAAGTATACTTCTAATATATTCTAATAAAGAATGTAATACATTTTTCTACCGGTTGCTAGTACTTTGTAACCTATGCATTTTTCTTATTTTACACATTTGTTTACATTTTACATATTCGCATATAATGGTTGGAATAAAGTGAATGTAGTTATGATAGAAGTCAACTAAAAACACCTACTTTACCATACAAAATGTTTTGAACAAGAATCAAAAGAGAAATGCACGGAAACAGAAAGAATACGTGATGTAGACAGCGTTCTATTGTAGTATGTATTCTTTGTGTTCGAACAAATACAAATGTGCTTTTGTTTCACATTATCTAAAAAATATCCGAGAAAGTCAGATAATAACAACAAATATATTTGTTAATGGTATATCAAGAAAACATATTAGCTTTTACTCTTATGTTCGTTCTATACATTACCGAAGAAATATCGATGTTTGTATTTGTTTAATAGCGAAGTGTGATCCAACCACCTACACATGCAGATAAGATTAAACGTCAGCGTAAATTAAAGCAGCTGCATTGTATACTTACATGTATAGTAGACACTTCTAGGACAAAGACATTTCTTTAAAATGTAGTAGAGTAGGACAACTGTCAATTCTTGTGCGTATTTTTGCAATAAGTTGAAAAAATATGTTAACCGCTATAAAAGAAAATGATAATTGGAATGTAAAGTTAAGGAAATATAAATAATTTTTATCACAAGCTTTTTTATTTCCACCCCATAATCTATTTTAACCCTAGATATTTCACTGCTAATTACGCAAAACGATAATTTTATATAAACGTACAAATTGAACCTTAAATATTCCTACCTGACCAAGAATTGATGAATAAAATGATACCATCAATAGTATTCCTTTTTTAGAAGTTTTCAGCCCAACAGAGAAAATTTTTGCTATCGAATGCAGTTTAATTTGGCAATATCCTCACCTTGTACGTCTATACAATTCTCCCAGCGATACTCCCATCTCTTTAGTCCATGTAAATAGTCCTAATAGTGAAATAGTGAACTACTGCACTGAAACTCAGTTTCAGTGCAGTAGTTCAGCCCTGAAGATGTCCCATACAAATGGGTATGAAACGTCGGCAGATATACTAGTGACGCGGTTCCAGCCCGGAAACCCAAAAGCAGATAGCATGGACCACGACCGCGGAAATCTACGTACCAAATTAGTCCTAATAGTAGTTAGCATTTTGTTCTGGAAAGCAGACTTTTATGAATGTGATGGCTGTCTCATTTCATGAAAATTTCTGTCGTCCAAGCAAAATTTGAGCCTAGGAAATAGAAAAAATCTCTGGGGTCAGGTCTGACCAATCAATTCGAACCTCAATTAGTGAATTCTTGCCATGGTGATCATTGAAATGAGAAATGTTGCTTATGTATTTTGAAGAAAGAGAAAATGATTTTAATTTAGATTAAATTAATCATTTCTTATGAAAAGACATTCTTAGATTTTGCAATTTTATGAAACCCATTTCTGTTTTCACGCACAGTACAAAAAAAAAATACTTTGGTTAGAGTTTTTTTGTACGTTTTCTGTAAGTGAAAGACTTGTAAAAGAATTGTCTGTGGTGATATTTTGTCCACAACCTAAATATAGTTCTGTAAGTTTAGAAACAACAACTTCGCTTAAGGGAATGTTCAATCTTAGGTTTTTATCCTCGTTTAATCAAGTGTTTACACTGCTTATTTCTATCATCGGACACTAGCTAAAATTTGATGTAATAATTGTCTATTTTATTCGGCCTGGTTTAGGTAAATCGGTACGCTACTTTGATGGGACAGAACTGCTCATCGACTCTTATATTTGCGCCATGTTAAAACAAGCCCGCTTATTTATAATTAGTTTGTATCATATTTTTGAAATCGAAGCAGAAAATTTGTTTTTGCCAATTTCTCAGTACTTCATTTTTCATATCTAACATATGAAACAAGTATTTCTATAAATGTAACTGTAGACATTGTTTATAAAAAAAATTGGGTTAGCACATCTATTCCTCTAGAATACTAATATAAATTGATACGAAGGCCCATAATTATGACTTTGTTACTGTCTATTTCTTTTTTAAAACTTTATGAGCTTCAAGTTGCGTGCATTGTTTTACATACACCTTTGTCGATTATCAGTTTAACTTATTACTTATAGTATCAAGAATAATATTTCTTTGAGCATAGCCAGTTTAATCTGAGACGTCTTTGAATATGGTATAACCCACTATTCTAGCTGAACCTCCATTACCTTTCAATGCTTTGTATAAAGTCTCCTCAACAGCTCTTTAGATTAAAATCTATCCATTATCAGATGCATCAGCGGCAATTCACTTTCGGTTTCAGTGTTGAGAAGAGTATGAATCCGTTCTACTAGGAGCTATATAAAGATCATCGTCACTGCTCAAAAATTCAGTTCTGTTTGTTTCTTTCTATATTTTATTCTCATTTTTACATATATAGCTCGGTGTCAACTGAATCAGATTCGTTATCCAAATGATCTTATTTAGATCAACATTTTAGCAATTCAAAATTTTCTGAATCTTTTTTATAAAAGCAATCCAACGAAACTAGAAGTGAAATAAATAACTTGTAACGCGTAGTTCACTGCGATTGATAGGACAGTAAATAAATGCACGTATTCTTACTTTAAGTGATTATTTGCTCGACCTTCAGGGTGCTAAACCTGGCTCAAAAAGAAACTCGGAGAGTAGGGGGTGCTTCCTTGTGAGTAAAGATTTTAAGACAAATGAAGGCCACAGTATTGTAACCCTGAAAGCCGTTTGTCAGTATCGAAGCAAAAGGCATCCACAAAATATGTTCGCTATTTAATTACCATAAAAGGAGTTCTTTTTCTTTGTTAAATAAGAAAATGCGCGTAGAACTAAAGTTACTAACTAGTCTGGAAGAAGATAAAAAAATCTCAATTTAACAGTAAATACTATAGGTTTGTTGTGTCCATTAATGACTCTTGACATACACTATAGTCAGGCATGTAGAAAAATTAATAATAAAAAGAAATCTTACAGAATATATATGTATTCAGTGAAATGTCTAAGTAAATAATTTGGAACAAGAAAACTGATTATCCTCACCTATACGTTTGGTTCACATTAATCATATACAGACAATTGTTTACTAGAGCACTTAATAAGCTTAATAAGCAGTCAAAAGCTCGAAGCTGTTGAAAATTGAACATTTCGATGATCAGTGATTAAAATCATTTAGATACCATATAAGTGCAAACACAAGAATTATTATATGTCAAACCTACGAAAAAAGTAATAATCATCAGCTGTTTATAAACTAGCATCAAGGCTATTTAACAATTGCAACGTCCTGATAATGATCAATTATTAAAATTAATATATATATATATATATATATATATATATATATGTATATATATATATATAATTACGAATTACCTACTAGTAGGTAATTCGGTCTGTGAACTGAAACATTCTACATTCTAACCAGACCACTGGTATTCAAAATAAATACCATAAATTAATTAATAATATTAATGATCCTCAACAAATTTCTAACTTGACAAAAAAAGGATTACTGATATACAACTCATCTACACCCAAACTATACTGCTTACCTAAAATACATAAGCCTGAAATCCCGATGCGCCCGATAATTAGTTCAATTAACTCGACTACATACAAGTTATCAAAATTTCTATCCAACATTCTCGTTACTTCTTTTTCAGAGAGAACAAGTTACAACATAAAAGACACTTTTCAGTTTGTGAACGATATTGAAGGTGTTGTTTTGCCGGTTGGTTTTGTTCTGGTTTCCTTAGACGTGGTTTCATTATTATATACCATCACAACTGATGATGCACATATTGACTACGGGGTGGGATTTGGTCGAACCACATACTACACTATCACGAGAAACTTTCTTAACTTTATTAGAATTTATTTTCGAGAACTCGTTTTTCAACTTCAATACAAAATTCTACTTACAAGTGTTTGGCACACCAATGGGCTCACCCATTAGTCCGGTCCTAGCGTTGATAGTTTTGGAGCATTTTCTTGATTGCATTATCCCGACACTTCCTCACAAGTTGCCCTTTATTTTCAAATATGTTGATGACATTATATGCGCAGTACCTTCTGATAAAATTCAGGATAATTTAAGAATTTTTAACAGGTTCAATTGTCATCTTCAGTTCACTGTAGAAACCGAGACGAACAGATTAATCCCATTTCTGGACAAGAGGGTGATCAGAACGGAGGACAATGCCATTATCACTGATTGGTACAGGAAACCGACTGCGTCTGACAGATATATCCACTACCTTTCAAACCATCCTGTCAATCAAAAGCATAATACTGTGATAGCAGTAAAGAACAGAGTCACACACATCAGCAACAATCTGTTTCTTAAAAAGAATCTAAAAGAACTATTTAATATCTTTGTGAGAAATGGGTATCCGAAACATATTTTAAAAATTCTCATATATAATACCAACTTTTATGATGGACCCACTGAGGATGTGACCCACCAGTTTGTTTATCGTAGGCTACCTTATGTACCGGGCCTTTCGGAAGACATTGTTAAATTATTTAGAGGTTATAAACATTTAAAGATTGGGAAATACATCACCAATCTAAACACACTGTTCACACTAACAAAGGATAAAATCCCATTAATGATGAATATCAATACAATTTATAAGATCGATTGTTCGGATTGTGATGGTTCTTACATTGGTCAGTCCTCCCAGTGGTTGAAACAACGTGTAGCCCAACACAAAAGTGATTGCCATACAGGTAAGATGTCATGTGCATTGGGCCATCATAGCATTAATTGTGGGCACAGGTTTGAATTTACCGATGTTAAGATTTTGTAAACTGAAAGTAACTATAAAAGGTTATTCTTAGAGATGTACGACATTGGCAAGCATGGTAATTGTATAAACTTCAAATAAGATGATAGATTACATATCATTTACTGCAACATCTTAAATATAATGCGTTCTATTGATGGATAGCGTATTGGTGATTAGATTTTTGACCGACCCCTGTTTGTTTTCAATTTAGTTGACCGTATTTTACGTTATTTTACATTTTTACATAGCACTTTTTATTGTATTCTTAATGTGTTTATTGCAGTGTTTGTTTATCTCTGCTCACGTTTTTTTCGACATGTGGTTTTTTTGTGATGTCGTTTTGCGTTAGAATACAATTAAATTATTATTATTTAGAGTCGCGATAAATTGATTTAATAGGTGTCAAGGTTAGATGAGACAACATATAATGTTCTTCGATCGTGACGGTATATGTTGTGTATTGTTATGTTTAGTTAGTGTGTGGCTTTGATAATTTTGTAAGTATAATAGGTATTTTGTACCTGTATACATTTATTATTACTTTTAATTGTAGCTTGGTTCTCCTGAAGTAGCGAAATATAGAGAGAGTCTAAAGAAAAAAATATCATGTCTTTCAGTTCACAGACCGAATTACCTACTAGTTCCTTGTGTATTATATATTGTACGGTCGTTAAACCTTCCTTCATATATATATATATATATATATATATATATATATATATATATTTAATATTTAATTGATTTTAATAATTGATCATTATCAGCTGATGATTATTACTCCTTTCGTAGGTTTGACCTATGATAATTCTTGTATCTGTGAATATATGTTAATTTGTTACTATAAAATTTAAAATTATGGAGGAAGATGCATATTACAATTTCATTATTACAACAATTAAGTACAAATTACTTGGAATAATGTTAAATTGAAGATGTCAACAATTGAACATGTAAAATAGTCCAGAATAATTAACTGGCTCACCCACGAGGTGAACCGTAGAATCCTAGAGAAACATTTATAACAAAATATTCAAATTAGTTTCAATGACATGCGAATTAAGAAATATGATATACAGCGAGGTTCGCAAAATATGAATAACAGATTATGATATATATACTCTTGCCAACTTTAAAACTTTCTCTGTAATTATATTTGAAGCAACTAATTGACGATAGAAATACTGAACACATATACCAATAAGAACGAGTTGACAGATAAAGTAATATCTAGTAATTTCGGAAGCTGGGAGACCATTGGACAACAACTGCAGAAGTCTGCAGGACAGATTAACCCACAAACTAAGTGTCTATTCCGATGAAGCGATGTCAGTACGTAAATATCAATAGAACTCTTTCATTTTCTCTCACTAAGCAAATAAATTACTAGTTATTAAAAAATACTTTCAAATAAGACGATGTACCGGTAATTATTTTGTCAATAGATTTGACGTAATGATTGATTTTTTTATGTAAAGTTCCTATTGGTTTTGGCTGATTATTATTTAATGAGGTTTTAAAGGCTAGTTATTTGAGAGTGAAGATTTATAGACAGTTCTTTTTAGAAAGCGTGATATATGTGTCGAGATAATTATTACTCTTTTTTCGAAAAGGTCATTGCATGTGAAACTTACTTATATAATTAGAAAATTGAATTAAAGATTACATTTAATTTGTGAGGCCTTCGGAACATAATTATATGTAAACAGTTGTAGTAAATAATCAATTAAAATGTGTTTAAATTCAATTAAATTAAATTTCGTAGTTATTAATGTTTTGCATAAAAGTAAAGAAAAATCAAATGTTATATATTATTCCATTAATACAAAGGGTACTAAGAAAGTTTTGCAATATGACGCAACAATGAATTGTAGGAAGCTGCTTGATGTTGCATGTTGAGGCATGTTCATACGTGCATAGTAGCCGCCGCGCCATGTCGATGGACTCAGTTATTCATTAGCAGTGAGAGTGTAAAGTACTTGCGATGGCATCGTGGTCACGAAATGAGATAAGGGTAGTTTTGTGTTATAATTTCGTGCGTGGTTTAAATATAGACGAGTGCTTCGAAAAAATGACTCTTGCACTAGGTGATGTTTGGTGGTATAGAGAATTCCAGAGGGGAAATTTAACTGTGGAGGATGCTGAGAAGCCGGGAAGGCCACGAACGTCAGTTACGGAGGAAAACGTTACTACTGTGAGGAAAATGCTTGGCGAGGACAGGCGAGTGACCTACCAACAGATAGAGGGTACTTCAGGCCTAAATGTACCAGCAATTCGTTCGATTCTGCACGATCATTTCCACGTGAAGAAACTTTGTTCTCTCTGGGTGCCGCATTGACTGACTGAAGAGCAGATGACACGACGTGTGACTTGGTGCCGGGAGATGCTAAAAAGTTTAATAAGGGACAATCTCGGTATGTGAACAGCATCGTGACAGGTGACGAGACTTGACTGTACTATTACGATATGCCGACCAAAGCTCAAAACAAAATTTGGGTTTTTGATGATGAGGACACACCCGCAGTTGTCAGAAAATCCCGATCTGCAAAGAAGAAAATTATAGCTGTATTCGTTTTTGCTGTATCGTTTCGGATCTATGAAGAACTTGCGGCCAAAGTCAAGAATTGACACCCGGTTCCTCCATCACGATAATACTCCAGTTCACCGTGCCAATGCCTGCACCGAATATTTGACCACGGCAGGATTGAAACTTCTCGAGCACCCTCCCTACAGTCCAGATCTTGCTCCCTGGGTCTTTTCACTGTTTCCGCATGTGAAAATGAAGCTAAAAGGGAGGCAATTTTCCAGTGATGAGGACCTTCTGCCTTCTTCGGACAACGAGTGTGCTTTACTCCCTAGTGAAACTTGGCGAAAGTGATTTAAAGATTAGTTTCGGAGGATGGAGAGGTGTATTGAGTGTAGAGGAAATTACTTTGAAAAAATTAAATAAACAAAGCTGTATTGCAAAGCTTTCCTAGTACCCTTTGTATTTAACAGAAGAACCAATAGGTTCTCAGAATATAACATCTATCCAAATTACTACAATTTGCTAAGACAAAATTTCATAAACAGGAGTCTTCTACATTAAATCATAAACTCACTCTGTATGAAATCAATAAAACTACTATCCTTACCTGAAAGATAAACTGTACAAACGCACTATTTCATTTGCTTCCTAGTGTTGTATAGAAATGATCCTGTGCAGAATCCATTTCTACATTTCCTAATATGAATTATTTGTTGATGGATAGTTATTTTCAAGTTTATTGAAATAAGCCATACAAATATATAAGCTATTTGAAAAATTATTCTTTCATTGTTTTAACCAATTCCTTTGTCGATGTTGAATTAGTAAAAATCTCCTCTATCAGAAACTGCAAATGAAAGTTTTTTCTAATAAACGTATGAAAAGAATTTAGAAAGATCGCTAAATCTTTTTACAAATCGTTCTTCGCTGCTTTTGTTTGATATTGAGAAGTCCAAAAATCAACTAATCCGATACATCATCAAATTGTGTTCATGACTTTGTAAATACTTATTACTAACGTATCTATTTTTTAATAACTGAAATTTTCGCACAGCAATTGGTCAACACTAAATCTGTAATTTTTTTGACATTAGTCTAGGCTTTAAGAAATTGTTCATGGATCATTTGAAATAGATTATTCGCCAGAAAAGGAACTTGCTTAATATAGAGAAGACAATGCCTCTAGATCTACTAATAATATTTTCTTATTATCTGTCTGGTTTGTTAAAGGCTTTACAGGGTTTCGATGTTTAAGTTTTAAGTTACTTTATAATTAAATAAATCGAATTCTGAAGAAATCGTGGATGGACTTTCTGTTGTATTCTCTGACATTTACCAATCGAATGTTTTAGCTGATGCCTCTACCTTAACACTTTCATCAGACACGTACATTCTCAATTATTTTTCTGTAACTCTCGTTTTTAACGCAAGAGATGCTTTCTGCAATAAAAAGTATGAAATCGAATTCTTATTGTGGATATGATGGCATACCAAATTTTTTCATACGTAATTGTGCCATTTGACTTTGTAAACTATTAACAATGAACTTCCATATGTCTCCATACGTCTACTTTTCCAGATACTTGGGGAGAGGAGGATTACTCCTATATTTAAAAAAGTTAATCAGTCAGATATTCACAATAACCGGTCTGTTGATATTCGTTTTAGCTGCACTAAAATGTTTGAGAAATTACTTTATTCGAAAATATATACTTGTGTAACTTACGGAAGGTCAATCTACGCCCACTAATTTAGTAGAAATAACTCAATTTATTAACGAATCGATGCAGCAATACCTTAGGGCATTTCGTACTTGCTTCCAAAATGAATGCACTTAGATTTTCGATTGTCATAGTCCTATTTTTTTAATAGGACTTGCTATGTTACAATGATTTCGATTCGAATTCATCTGGTTCTTCATCGGGTGTTCCGAAGTAATTAAATTTTAGATCGTTACGTTTCTGTATTTATACTAATGTTAATAACTTAAAAATATTTTCTTCCATTACAATTACATCTTACAAACGTAATCTTGATATTATATGCAATTAGTGTGATTCAAATAAAAAAAAGTTCAATGTTAGCAAATGCCGAATAGTTACGTATTCTATTGCTACAATTTTCATAGCTGATAAAACTTATTTATCACATGCTATTTTCAAACATACTGTTAAAACTTTTTTACATATACAGTTTCTTCAACATTTTCATCCTTTTTATGTGCATTTATTCGTTGATAACGTGCATATATCAAACAGTATCACTGTGTTAAAATTAGGTATTGTTTAAACAACCCAAAAATTTTTGCTATATATGTGAAAAATATGTTTTTAAAGATTGTAGGAAAAATATTTCTGAATTTGTTGATAGTACATATTTACTGTATTTCGGTATGCTCCTGAATAAAAATGACAAGCCCTAGGCTCCCAATTGTGTTTGTAAGTCCTGTGTTGAATACTTAGGTTTATGGAAAAGCGGAAAAAGAAGTGGCATTAAATTTAGAATTCCAATTATTTGGCGAGAACCGAAAAATGATCTAGGCGATGGTTACTTTTATAGTGTTGATATAAAAGGTATGAATAATAAAAATCGAGATAATGAAAGTACCTAAGAACTATGTGCAACATACCGTGCAATATTCAGTTGATGTCTCAGTTACATCGATTTCCATTACTGAGAAAATACTGAATTATAATTATGAACTAAATTTTGATTTAAAATCAAAATCATAAATAAAATATACTGACCTTTAAAGTTTACCAGATAATAGACTCCAAGGCTTGCAGGACGAGATGAATGATCTTCCAAGAAAATAAAGTTGGTGGCATCACTGCTGAAAGAAAAAAATTGCTTAGTCCAGTATCAAAATTACTTTTTAATCGGAAAAACAAAAAGAGTTATGGAGTTATTTTGTCCAAGAAGACTATTTTTCTTTTTATTCAGATATTAAAAGTTTGTTAATAAAAATAGCTTTGCACATTATGAACCAAATGAATGGTGTTTATTCATTGAAAGGTCAAAAGCAAGTGTTAACAGTACGAAGTCAAAGGAAGAAAACTATAACATCTCATTAGTTAAAAATAAAATTTATTATCAACACAAGTGGATAATTTGTGTTGATTTAAAAATGGTGAACATTCTTCTCAGTAAATAAAGTAGTTACTAAGATTCTCTATTTTATATGTCTCTGAGACAGCAGAGCTGGACAAGATTATTAAGAAAGAAAAAATTTGCCGTTAAAAAGATTCGATGCTTTTTAGGCAAAATATAGTTCGCAATCCATTGGTAGTTCGTCACAAAATTATTCTTCACCGTTACATGTAAAATTGGGTATCATGTAACAGATAAATTTATTGATGAAAATGTAAACTGCTTTCTGTCATTTACTGAGCATTTCTTATGGAAAAGATTAAAGCAGGTACTTTTTATGGTACCCAAATCATCATTTTACGAAAGATACCAAACTGAAAAATACATTGGATGACTAAGCTTGAATCAAATGTTTGGCCAGCTTTTGTCTTAGTGATGCAAAACTTTCTTGGAAATCGAGAACCAAAAAAATATATTGAGCTAGTAGAAGATCTAATTTTACATTTAAAATATATTGAATATAATATGAGTAATAAATTCCACTTTCTCCGTAGTCACCTCGACAAATTTTTCAAAAATTTAGGAGATCTGAGAAGCAGGTAGAACGCGTGTATCAAGATTTACGGGTCGTTCCAGGGTTTCGGGGATACGCACATGTCTAACTAACTGGCTAGTCCTACATTTGTCATTTTTCTATACACAAGATTTGAGCTTTAAAACAGTTTTTTTTTTGGTACTTAATAATTAATCTTATTTTTAATAAATTTTTTCTTACTAACTACATGTTTTTCTTTTCTAAACATGGGTTATTTGTAACTAGAAAACTAGATCTGATGAACAGAATCGATTTATATATTTGAAAAACAGCTAAAATATTTCAGACAACATATATTATTTAAATTAGTGATAATTATTCAGATTAAATGAATCGATTCCATTTGTTAAGACAAACCGTGTTAGAGATTTAGATGTTAATTTATGGTCATCTAGTCGCGAGTATATGACAAATCTGGCTTTCGGAGCTAGTTGTGAAATGTCATTTGAACCTAGTAAGATAATGTCATTGGCATATAAAATTATATCGTCTTTTATTGCTTTAGGAAGATCATTGATATAAAGGGTTTTCCAATAGGAACTTGACAATTTTTAATTCAATTCGTAAACGCACCCTTTCACTAATCATCGAACTGTCACTGTCAATTTATTCAGTAAACTTAACATTTTCATCATTTAAAAGTGCACGAACGAACAACGTCTGCAAATTATAAAAATTTACTATAGAAATTCGGAGTCGGTGACCACTACTTTAAGAGCGTTAACTCCGATTTTCGGTATAATTCTCGCCCTAGTAGACAGGCAGTAACAAGTTTAGTGCAAAAATTAGAGTTTACATATTCGTTGTGTGATGTTGCCGTGCCAGTGGGACAACGGGTTGGTCGATGTGTCGAAAATATCGCTGCCGTTGAAACGTCCGTAGCAAATGATCCAAATCAGTCAATTCCACGGCGTTCTCAAGAGTTGGGCATCGCCCAGAGCACTTTATGGCGAATTTTGCGTAAGGATCTTGGTTTACACCCGTACAAGATCAATCTGACTCAAGAATTGAAGCCGATGGACAATTTAAAGCGACGTACGTTCGCCGATTGGGCTCTGGAAAAGATGCGCCAAGATGATCGATTTCATCGCAAAATCATTTTCAGTGACGAAGCTCATTTTTGGCTCAATGGGTTCGTCAATAAGCAAAATATGCATTATTGGTCGGGTGAAAATCCACATGTGCTTCATGAAACACCACTTCATCCACCAAAAATAACTGTTTGGTGCGGTTTGCATGCCGGCGGCGTCATAGGGCCATATTTTTTCGTCGACGATAATGATCGTCATGTTACTGTGAATGGTAATGGTTATCGCGCCATGATTACCGATTACTTCTGGCCCGAATTGGAAGACATGGACTTGGACAACATATGGTTTCAGCATGACGGTGCCACAAACCACACAGCATATGTTACAATCGATTTATTGAAGAGTAAGTTTGATGAGCGTGTTATCTCAAGAAATGAACCAGTCGATTGGCCGCCTCGTTCGTGCGATTTAACGCCTCTAGACTTTTTTCTTTGGGGCTACGTCAAGTCATTGGTCTATGCCAACAAGCCGACAACGTTGGAAGCTCAGAGCCAACATTGAACGCGAAATAGCGGCCGTTTCGGCCGAATTGTGTGGCCGAGTCATCGAAAATTGGGTCCAACGAATCGACCGCTGCAAACGTGCCCGCGGCGGCCATATGAACGAAGTCGAGTTCCATTCATAAATATTTTGATTGTACTTCAACCCGATAATGAAGTTTTTGAAGTATCTCAAATGGTCTCCATTTTATTTTGAAAAAAAATTTGTCAAGTCCTTATTGGAAAACCCTTTATAATAAAAACAAAGTAGATCCAAGTGTGAAGCTCTGCGGTACATCTATGTACATCCTTATTTATTAACGACGTCCTCACTATATTAATTTCAGCTACCTGTTCACGGTTCACGAAAGATATGACCAAAACCACTTCTATGTAACACCGTTTATGTTTTAAAAATCTTTGAAATATCAATCATAATTTCTAAACAGGGAGGGCGATTATAATTAATTTTTGCCAGTAATTGAAGCAATGCAGCATCAGTAATTTTCTTACGACAGAAACCATGTTAAATTAAATAAAACAACTTAAAAGCAGTTAAATAATTAATTAATTTTTTATTTATAATGAAGTTATATACTTTGTATAATACAGACGAAAGACACCCTTACACCTCCCATAATTTATTACACTTATTACGCATTACTTTTCTTATTTAATCAAAAGAAAAAAACAGCTGAAACTCATCTTTTGCTGGTAGAAACTTACGGTGATCATGTTCCAACCATAAAAACATGTGAAGCGTGGTTTCGACAATTTAAAAGTTGTAATTTCGAAAAAAATGAAACAATTAGCAAAAGCGTTAAATGTGTCCCTAGAAACGATTAGTGACAGTTACGAACAATGGGAAAAATCAAAAAGATGAGAAAATGGGTACCACATCAATTCAATGACAGGCAAATGGAAAATCGAAAAATCGTGTGTGAAATGTTACTTCAAAGGTATGATCGGAAGTCATTTCTGCATCGAATAGTGACGCATAATGAAAAATGGATTTATTTCGAAAACCCTAAGCGCAAAAAATCATGGTTATCACCTGGCGAAGCCGGCCTAGCGACTCCAAGGCCCAATCATTTTGGTTGTGTGACGATGCTGTGTTTGGTGGGACTACAGTGGCCTGGTGTATTACGAACTATTGAAACCTGGTGAAATCGATAATACTTATCGTTACCGATAGCATATTATCAATGAACCATGCATTGATAGAAAAATGTTCAGAATGGCACTTAAAATACGGTAAAGTGATTTTACAGCTCGATAATACAGCGTCACGTATAGCAAAACCGGTCAAGGAAGCGTTGAAAACACTTGGATGGGACATAATATCACACCCGTCGTTCTCTCCAAACCTTGCCTTGTTCGACTATCATATTTTCGCGCTTGCAGAGCAGCACTTTGCCAATTTCGAAGAAGTTTTTTGGGGATGGCATCAATAAATTGCCTGAATAATGGGCGAGATGTGTATAATCAAATGATCGATACTTAAATTTTTCCATTTTTTTGAAAATTGTGTTTTTTTACGAAAAAGACCAGTAATGACTTTCCTGGTATACTTATTCTATACAACTTATTTGTATATGCATGTATAATACACTGTCCACATCATACAGAAGTCTTGTTCATGTAAATAGTAAATAGTTCTGGGCGCTTCTTAATATATTCTTTTTTTTATGTCATACGGTTGAACTAAAGATAATAATATAATAGCTTATTCATATTTTGAGGATGGCAATATAGAAAACGGTAACTCGAAAAAATTATATTTTACTGAGAAATAAAAAACTGTGTATGTCATCAGTCATCACAGATTAAAGATTCCAGTTTTCCCTTATACAAAGGATCTGCAGCTAGAATTATCGATAAAAGGTAAACAGTATATCATTAGAGACCGATTAAGGCCAGGCACGGTCTTAGTATTCCTTGTTTCTCCTAACCTAACGTTCGTGCTCACCTGAGACACGCCCTTTAAACTTTTTATACGAGGAGAATCCATAATCCGCAATTGAGCGGAATCAATGCTCGATTATATTAAATGTATGCGCAATTGATACTTATACATTACGTGCAGTCGTATGGACTCCTAAGACTGGCTTGGATATATTTTTAGTATATATTAAAATAATCAGCATTGTATATAAAGTGCATACGAGCATGCTAGAACGTACTTTTGGGGCGAAAATATTTACCTGCGAATAAGAATTGACATTTTTACAATAAACCTATATATATTTAGCGGCATAGGTAGATTCCTCTTAAAGATTGATAAGTATATATGTATGTATATGTCATGGTTATTGAAACTACGAACTATCGAAGTATATTTTTGGTTCTACATGTAATTCTTATTTTTCTTAATAAATGTGTTAAAGATTTGCGAACATAAATAGCATAAATTCGTTCCCTTAAAAAGCAAATAATATAGTATTTCATTCTTTACAAACAAAAGATTCGCGTTTATAGAAGCTAATCCTCCGACTCGGCTAACACGCAAGTTACTCAAAACAGAATAACGTAACATAGTGCATTCAGTTGATTCATATTCGTACTTAATTTTACGCAGCAAATTATCTTAACACAAATGAATGGATACTCACATATTTACTTTGTGTATTTATTCAACTCCCTAAAATCATTCCGGTATATAGAATTTATAATACGGTTAAAAATAATAAACCTGAATACGTAAATGTAGACTTCGCTGGTGGTTAAGTATGTATAAATTAATACTAATATTAATTTCTTGCCAAGAAATCTGTTAGGGCTCAACCTTTTGATTAACAAGTTTCGAAGCTATTTGTGCATGTATGTATGTATACTGTATAGTATTACTTCGTAACAATCTAATGTTTGTTGAATAAATAGAGTTCTCATAAACAAAATAATAATGATCGGTTCATCTTCAAGGTACAAGAGTGTTATTTCAGAATGTAATATACTGAATAATATTTAATTTGTACATGTAGGGATAGGAACATATTTTTACGAAAAATGAAAGCCAACTCACGATCATACTTATCCACGGAAAATGTACATATTGACATTATACCTATGCTTGTAATAACAATGGCGGGCGAGCCTCTTATAAATAGTATCCGGGAATCAGTCTAAACAAAGAGTCTGAAAATAATACCGTATTCGTACCTACTTACATACGTACATACATATATCTATCCATACATTAAATCTCCTCACTTTCTTTCAATTGTCGAAGTACTGAATCAACAACGTGTGTTTCTTTAGGCGCTAGTGAAGAGAGATTATTATGGCTGATAGTGATGCAGTACGTGTTCGAGATCCGTAGCGTTGAAACTGGTCGAAGGTTTTGTTTATTCAGGCCATTTTAAAAGATACGGATATCGCGTCGTATCGTGTGACACCTTTTGAGGGATCGAAATTTGATTCCCAACATGACGATATCTTACATCTTATTCTATAATGTATACAGTATGATATATACAGTGACCCAAATAATTATCGATTCGGACAGTATCATAATATGAGGGTAAAACATTTAATGTGAGAAAATAGGAATTTAATTTATGAACGCCATATCATATTGTTTAAATTAATAATACTATAATAATAAAAGAGAAATAAAATTAATACTATGGTACGAGAATCGTTTTAATTTAAATTAGAATTATATTTACTTAACAAGGAAATCAAACAGCAGTTATATCATCTTACATGGAGACAGGTCAGTAATTGGAGAACCTTGTGAAAGAGAGCAGAAATAGTGAAAAAAATCTTTACTTTTCAACTCGACAATACTATAAAATATATAAACATTTTTGTTTAGTCCGTTCATAAGGACCTTATCGGAAAATGAACTGTTTCGATTTGTTTTGAAATGTATAAAAAGTGGAATACGGATCAGTTCCCATTAAAAAAAAAACGAAAACAATGAAGTCGAAACTAAATTGAAGGTTGTTAGTAGGGACCAATATTTATTGTCTGATTTCAACCATAAAATGCCGCATACCTGAAAAATTTTTTCTGCTTTTATATCATATCTGATCTTTCAATAATAAAACAATTTGATATTTAAATAAAACACAGATTGATTGAGATATTGATCTGAAACTTATTCCAGGTGCAGTGCGCATTTAACTATGGAATTCAATCTCGTTCATATGACTCAGCGAGCACGTTCGAGGCGATCAATTTTTGGAGCAAATTTTCCACCACTCTTTCACACATATCGACCGGAACGCTGATAATTTTTAGTTCGATATTGTCCATTAGCGCCTCTAACGTTATTGGCTTCTTGGCATAAACCAATAACTTAACGTAATCCCATAAAAAGAAATACAACGGCGCATGAGCGCGGTGGCCATTCGACCGAATTTCTCTTTCTATAGATCGACTGTTTCACCAGCTGCGTAGCATGTGGCACCATTTTGTTAGAATCATATGTCACTGATGTCAAGTCCATTTAATTTTTGCCATAAATAGTCTACCAACATGGCACAAGAGCGAACTCTATTCACCGTAACATTACGAGAGAAGTTTCAGCCCTTCAAATGATAAAAAGGCTTCAGTTCTTGAGTTAATTTGATCCTGTTAGTGTGTAAGCCAAGATCTTTACGCAAAATTCACCACAGTGTGGTTTGAGAGAATCGCAATTCTTTTGAACTGCGTGGGGTGTTTGACGCATTTTTAACTGAAGCACTTAAGACTACGATATTTTAGGTACTCCGACCAGTGCGTTGTCTCACTGGTACAGAAATATCCAATTGTGAATACTTGAACTCGAATTTATCCACTATAGCACGTCAGCCTGTCTGGTGGGCGGATTATTACGACCGAAAATTGGGGTAAGCTCGATAATTTTTAATAATTTTCATTGCATTTCATTGCTCATTTGTGAACTTCACCACGATAAGAATGTTAAACTTAATCGACGTTTTGGCGTTGACAAATCATGAAAAACGTTCACATTAAAAGACAGAAATGTTAAGTCCCTAGTAGAAAATCTGTTATAAACGTTGCATATTTTTTTTGAAAAGATTCTCGCTCTGTGATGAGACTGGAATTTACGATCTCATGCTTACTGGGCATATGCCTTATCATTCGACCACAGAGAACGTTGATATTTTAATCTACTAACATGCCATAGGTTTCATTATGGAACAGATATTAAGTGAAACCCACGTTTTTAATTGTATATAATTTCGCACTTTTTTCATATGAACTGGAATATTCTAATACATCGTATATCCCCTGTAAAATAAAAAAAAATTCTTACTTTCTGACAATTTATGATATATAAATGGAATTGAATATCTTCTTTTTCTGTGGTCCAATAGTAAGATACATGTCTGAGTAGAAACTATAAACAACAAGCTCGAAGTGTACAAGCCGAATGAACTTGTAATACATCTTGTACACAAATAAGTATGTGTACTCAAATGAAGGTAAATTATGGATTTTACAGGTTTAGGTATATTTGCAAGTGAACAAGGAGCATATACAGTCCAAATATTACAGCAAATGTATGGATTTTCTAAACCCTACTATGAGAGGAACGAGTATTTCGAAAAAGTTCGAAATGTAGACTCCAATGTAGGTGCTTCGTTTTGGATATGTACCTATAGTTTTAAATAAGAAAGAAAATAGTACTTTAGCAAAGGGCATTCTTGAATTTTTTTAAATAAAAAGTTGGATGATCTAAAATTGAACTATCAAGAATTTGTTATGCCCAGAATTCTAACAAGTCACGAAAAACAGTCGGTCTTATTTTTGGCAGATGTCTGAATAGTTTCAAATGATAAATTATTTCTAAATTGGAATAAAAAGGCAATAGACAGATAAATATAAGTATTTCAACTGTCTTGAAATTGATTTCTTAATAGAAAAACTACTATTGCAATTTTCATTCAATGTTTTCAAAAATAACAAAACAATCAGTTGACATTCTTATACAGCCTCTTTTTACCAAGCTTATTTACAACCAACGTTCCAAGTATATAAAATTCGTTCTAATTTTTTTTAAAGGTTTAGAAAAGAAACGTCGTCGAAGGCGCAGCTATTAAATTATGTCCATGAATTCATACTCACAGTCTAAATTATTCTCCAAAGAGCAAATATAAAATTTTATTTATTTAAGGATGAATCTTGGAAATTGTTTTTTTTATCACAGCAAGAAATGCTCGGGGTTCTCTATTTGTTCTGAAATTATTAGAAATTTATTATTAGATCGATTGGGTACGAAAGGTAATAACCAAAGCAATATAATTGGAAAATTTGATCGATAATAATTGAAAAGGAAATCGATTTTCAATATTCACTCTGATAATTTTATGACGCTGCAGAACCTTCACTCAAGTTACTCATAGATAAAAATCAATAGTTCCTTCTTACTTAGAGGAAATCTAAGTAACGGCAACATGAAAGGTTCCGCATGAAACATTTACACAATGGTCGTAGTTGACCATTCTATGACGAGCAGTTCGCATTTATGTGTTATCATGGGCACGCACTAATTTAAACAGAAATGTATGGAGTAATTTTTATTTTGCGATTAGGAAAGTTATTTAGAGGATTATATAACCCATTTCTTATTATTTGGCTTTGGCAGTCTTCATAATTCTTCTAATCCAACAAAAATTGAGAAAGCGGTAAGTGGAAGTTGGGTAATAGTAAAGTAAGTGTTCGTAGCTTACAATTCTTAGTCTTTCATTTAAGCTTTTAATTTTATTAATTAAAATCGCTTCGATGTTTGTAGTATAGTATATTTTTCCTACGATCGTTATTTTTATGGAAAGATCGCTTGAAAAGAAAGTAATTTTTGTATATGACAGATCTATGCAACGAAATAGCATAACCGTGTATAAAACAATTATATGAATAAAAAGTCTGATGGAATCCATGTAGTGCGCAGCATGTACATGAAGCAGTTTTCTCACTCGTATAAGAAGTATCGTTTTGCGCATTTGCTGAAAAAATTACTGTTACATGTTTCAGTTTGCTTTAATGTACTCAATTGTTTTATACAAGTATTGTATAAGTTGCTTTTGGGAGAACATCAAAAAATATACTTAAATTTGTCCAATCGATTAATCTAAGTCTAAATTAAAAATTTTGACATTATGCAGATTAAATTTAAGAAACAGAATTGGATCAACTTGATAAAAAATGTACAAGAAATCAATTTTCACTTTTCGCCCTGATAATTTTATGACTCACTCTGTAGTTATATAAAAAAAGAAAATTGCTTACGCTATACGGACACGCTGTCACGAATTAGTTTCTTGAAGGGTGCTTTCGGTTATTTTATTAACAAGGCGTTAAATGTTAACAAGTTCGTCACCAGGAACACGACTGATTTACATATAAATTCACCTCGGGTCCCTTCATATCGTCCGCATTTTTCGAAGAGAGTAATTTGATATTTTATTCTAAAATGTGTTGAATAAATACTGCATTATGCTCTGTTGTTATCCGAGAACTCTGATGATATTATGCAAAGACAAATAAATGAAGGGTAATGGATATATATAGATACAACTGTATAAACATTGCAGCTACAAGTAATATTACACTCGGTGACAGATTTATGGTTTATGTTAGAAGTGTATGAACATATTTATATGTACAAATATGTTTGTTACCGATATTAGACAATGACGTATACTAAAACTTAGGTAAAAATTAAAAAATACATAACACTAACTTGATTGTTGTAGCTGATAATACCTGTTCTATTTCCTACCATTACATTAGGAACTGAAAACGTTTATTGACAATTCTTTGGCATATATTTATGAGCCATTTTAAGAAAAATTTAATTAGGAAATATTTTGTTTATTGTTTGATATATTCAAGTTACAAAATGAAATAAAAAGTTGGCAATTTTTGTGTATTTATATATAATTTAGTGTAGAAAAAATATCAATAATACAAATTAGCAAAATAATCAGTAGTGAAATACTGATGCGGGCAAATATGCTCTTTTGTTCAATGGCAAGTATAGTCGAATTTAACAAGCAATTGATATACCATTAATATCATAATTATAACATTTTATTGCCAAAAAAAGAGGGACTAATTTTTATTTTAAAAAATTTGTCTTCAATATTTATTAATCAACTAAATAACTACTTCATTTGTGTAGTTTTACTTACATGTGGCTTTTATATCTATACATAGAAACAAATCGTTTAAACTATTTTTTTAAATAAAATAAATTCCTATTTAACCTTGATTGGATCACTAAATTCCTAAAAGCCTCTGTTGTCAATTATTATAGAAGCCGCTATCATTTCTGCCAATAAGTCTTCATTTATATTTGCCGAGCTATTATACTTAGTTCCTTCATTTATATTTTATGAATTGCTCTTATCAGAACGAACCAAGTACTGGTAATTCTAGTGTAGAGCATTTTCGTTTTTATAAAATGCCTATAGCTTTATATAGTCAAAGGGGTTAGTCTCTGCTATAAGATAATTACCTTGGGATGTAATCCTTTCATTGTGAGAGTACTCAAATCATACCTCCATAGTCGACTATTCTTCACAGAATTGGATAAAGACAGGTCGACAATCAGATTTATAGGCGCATGGCATCTCGCAGACTCATTTCAGTGCTTCGTAATTTACATATCTGGCTCTAATTAGATGTATATTGGTAATTTACATCTCTTCCAGAAACAAGGAACTTATTCGTATAGTAGATAATTTCAAAACGCCACAGGTGAGTTCTTTGAGCAAGAGACCTGTTTAGGCTTCATAATTAATAAAAGCAAGTGCCAGGCCCTCAGAATTACTAGAAAAGTATATCCGCTCTACAACATTTCACTGGTACGCGCTCAGTTCTTTCACAATTCGAGTTTAAGAACCTGAGCGTCTATTTTGATATCACTTATCTATCAGCTAAGAATATACTTCTTATTCTGCTGTAGCTCACCAATTTAATGAATATTTGAGACAAAAGGCCTATAAGCCTTTCCTGTGATCGATACGTTCCTATGTATGCGGTACTGGTTTAATACAATTCAGTCGAAACGCATATCAGAATATTGTAGATTCTACAGAATTCTTTCTGTAGCCTATTGACAGCAATCGACCAGGTAGGAATTTGAGTATTCCTCGTTTAAAGGATGATCTATATACCCTGGCCGCGGGTAGATCGAATATCCGAATTTCCAACTGATTAAATCTCAAGATTGACGGCCACCTAGCGGAATACCAGTTCGCCGGTTCGACTATAATACTATACTAAGACCATAACACTCTACTGGATGTAATGTGATGGACTAGTTATTAGTCCGAAGGAAGAGAGACAATAAAAAAGGCTTGCTACTAATATTAACAGAGTTGATGAGAGAAATTGAATGAAACATTTTCTGCATCGCACGAGGCTTGGATCTACATTTGCGGTCTTCTCGAAGGCCACTCTAATAGTTCAGCTATTGAGAAGTGTAATTTCTTATTTTAACAAGCCATAATTTACATTATGGAACCATGGAA
Organism: Dermolepida albohirtum; assembly: GCA_031893035.1. Lineage (NCBI taxonomy): Eukaryota > Metazoa > Arthropoda > Insecta > Coleoptera > Scarabaeidae > Dermolepida > Dermolepida albohirtum. Next base: position 156,022 of record JAVIWB010002368.1, read on the forward strand.
ACGGATTTTAATTAATTACAAACCGCAGTGAAGTATTGAATGCTTATACAATTATATATATATATATATATATATATATATATATATATATATATGTATATAATCCTTCTTATGGCACTTAAGCACTTCACGATGCATTAATGAAAATTAACTTTTTCCGCCATTATATCGTTTCATTAATTGCAGAATATTTAATATAAATTATTTATGGAGTATTAAAAAGACTTAATTGTTACACCGCTCGACAGCATTGTAGAGCGGCTCTCCGGAAGGCAGATGCAGGTTCAAGTTTTGTCCGATGCAGACATTTTTTTTATTAAATTTTATATATCTAATGAAACGAAGTAATCGTGTAATAGTAGGAAAAATTTATTGTCGTCAGTGCACATCATGATGCTGAACATTTAAGACAACAGAAATTATTGTCTTGAAATTCAAATTAAATTTAAAAAAATTCTATTCCGAAAGTCATAATGTTTAAAATATATCTATAAATTAAGATACGTGCTTGAAAGTATCAGATTTGTTTTAAAATTAATTCTAATTCAGAGTTTTGGACAGTAAAATAACCAATGATAGATATAATAATACTCATAGTTAATAGATATATCTATGTATGTACCTAGTCAAGTCATAAATACTGGTACACAATTGAACGCACACATTACGAGTGCAACACTAGGCGCATCCATTTCGTATTGATTGCGATTTCACAGTTGACATTTAGGCATCATTGTGACGTAAAAAGTTTTTGACATTAATTGTTTACAATCATGTGGCGACATCGAAAATCGTATTGTTGTAGTTGGCCTACTAAAATGCGACATGGAAAAAGGCGATATCTTTAGAATGTTGCGACCGCTTGGAATCACTCGCAATTTTGTGTATCGTGCCGTGAAGTTGTTTGAGGATACTGGTGGAGTACGAGACCGTCAAAGATCAGGCTATCCGCGCACTGTGAGAACTCCGAAAGTGATCAAAGCCGTGAAGAAACGAATCGACCGAAAACCGCTGCGAAAACAGAAAATCTTGTCGCGGAAAATACAGATTTCGCAAAAATCCATATCTCGCATTATCAAAGAAGGTTTGGGACTCACCGCGTACAAGCGACACACTGGACACCAGCTTACGGCCGCATTGAAGTAAAAACGCAAACGAAAATCGAAAGCGTTACACAGCCGTTACGCGAAGAACGCTCACAGACGAATTCTGTTTAGTGACGAGAAAATCTTCACCGTAGTTCAATAAACAGAACGTTCGTGTGTATGCTCGGTCATCCAGAGAAGCATTCCAACTCATCCAGAGGGTTCAAAGATGCCACCACCTCGCGTTTGTAATGGTATGGTGGGGAGTAAGCTATGATGGCATTACCAAACTCCATTTTTGCGAGAAAGGAGTAAAAACATCAGCCAAAGTATATTAATCGACCGTCTTGAAAACCATTGTGAAGCCTCTAGACCAATCAATATTCACCAATAAGTCATGGACTTTCCAGCAAGACTGCTCCAACTCACAAAGCAAAAACGACTCAACTGTGGCTCAGAAACAACGTTCCGGACATCATGTCAACGGATGATTAGCCAGCTGGTAGTCCAGGCCTCAACCCGTTGGATTACAAGTTGTAGTCCGTATTAGAGAGCATGGTTTGCTGTACTCGACACCCAAATATTGAGTCGTTGAAGCGAGCCTTTGTCCGTGCAGTGGACAGTTTCCCTATGCATGAAGTGCGTCTCGCGGTCGATGAGTGGTCACATCGTCTCAAGTCGTTCTGGAAGGTAAATGGAAGTCATTTCAAATAAGTTGATCTAAGATTTGTAGCCATTGAATAACCCAATAAAAACAACAAACAAATTTTTTTAAATATTAATTCGTTTTCATTTGGCGTCGATTTTTCTGTGTACCAGTATTTATGACTTGACTAGGTACATAAACATAAATAGATCCACAAATGTATATTATAAACATTTATATTTCGTTAATAATGTAATTGAATGTAATTAATTGCAGAGGGATTTTTCGTATAGCCTTGCCTAAAAATCAAAGAAAAAGTGTTAATGAATCCTCATACAATATTTAAAATCATCTTAGTTAAGTTATAATTTGGTATGAAAGATAATTGGGTTGGAAGAGGTCAGAAGAGTTTTGTTAATTAAAGTTAGAAAGGATTTGAAAGTAATAAAACATAGTTAAGGAGTTGTATACAACGTAATTATAATTGAAAAAAATAAAATAAAAGTTAATTACATAGGTTTATAGGTAAATAGTTAATAGTTTGTTATCAAAATTGAGAGCAACATAAAGTTTATATAAAAGAAGTTTATATATATAAAAGTATATCAAGATAACATTTACAGAGATGATTAAAATACGAGGAAGAATTTTTAATTTTATAATATAAAATTATTGTTAGATTTGCTAATTTGATAGCAGAAATTCTGAATATGCATTTTATTTTCAAAATTAAAAATAAAATTCGATGTTCGATTATTTTTTAAAATTAAAGAATCTCATTGGATGACTTAATTCCATTATATGAATATAAGTGCTTGAAACAAAAATAATTATCCATTGCTGCAAGAGAATACACAAGAATGTTATAAGAATTTAATACTAAACATTATAGAAACAAGTAAATTATCCTTCGAAAATTGTCAGAATACATACAAGGAGATGTAATATTGAAAGCGGTTCCAGATAGTAAAGAAAGATATGGAGAAATATTCAAGCACTGATCATATTTATAAATAATGTTAATGAAAATAGTGGTAAAATAAAAAATAAGCTTGTAAAGTGGTACAATAATGAACTAAGAAAATACAAAGGATTGCAAATATATTAAAAATTAAATTGATGAAATTTAAGATTCCTGAAAATGATAGTTTTTGTACGTCATTGGAAATCGTAGTACACAACCCATAAAGAACATCAAAACGAGCCAGATATATTGTTCAGAATGCAGGAAATGGAAACAAGCACGTTCCAGGAGAATCTAAAACATTTTCTCAAAAAAAGAAGATTCTAATTATTACGGTTAAATGGTCCACACAGTCCTTTTTTGAATAGTACGAAATTCAGCCCCTAAAGAATTTAAACTTGATAAGAACTTTGATTACTATAATATTTATTCAATATTAGTAATAATATGTATATGATTCGAAGAAGAATTATGTACAAAGCAATTGTAAATTATATTTAAATAAGCCACCAAAAACTTATGTCGGTGATGCACATGCAGCTGAGTATGATCCACATGTATTCCTACATGCTACTGAATTTTTATTCTTATGGAGTATATATGGGGTATTATAAAGAAATAAAGAAATACATAGTATAATAAGCATATATGAAGAGATGGTAGGGAATATAGTTTGGTACAGTTGCTTAAATTTGTAGTATTTCTTCTATAAAACTGACTAAATTGTCTATCTGATCATCTGCATATAGGAGGGTAGTTTGACAAGTAGTGAGAATGGAAAAGAAAAACGAATTTTTTAAATACAAAATAATTTTTATTTTTCAATATATTCTCCTAAAAGAGCAATAAATTTATTCCAACGGCGCTCCAATGCCCTTATGCCATCTCTAAAATGCGATTCCGGAAGGCTTGCAAAATACTCATTTACGAAGATGGTAAGCTCGTCGCTAGACGAAAATTTTTTTCCACCTAGTGTCGTTTTCAATTCTGGAAACAGGTGGAATTCGGAAGGGGCTAGATCCGGCGAATGAGGCGCATGCGGTACTAATTGGAAATGTAAATCGTGGATTTTGGACAACGCAACTGTGATGGTATGCGAGGGAGCGTTGTCTTGGTGAAACAGAATCTTTTTCTTTGCCATTCCTGGCCATTTAGCACGAATCTCAACGTTTAATTTTTGTAGAAGTTCTGCATAATATTGTCCGTTTATTGTGGCACCTTTCTGAAGGTAATCAACGAGCAAAATGGCCTTTGAATCCCAAAAAATTGATGCCATCACGTTCTTTGCCGATAAAGTGGTTTTCGCTTTCTTTAGAGGTGCAGAACCACGTTCTAACCATTGTTTCGACTGTTGTTTAGTTTCGAGTGTACTGTAGTGTACCCAAGTTTCATCGCAAGTAACAAATCGCCTACAAAAATCAAGCGGATTCCGCCTATAAAGGTCCAAACACTCATTGGAAATGCGCGAATGAGTGAAATTTTGATCAGTCGTAAGCAATCGCGGCACCCATCTTGCCGAAAGCTTGGGAAGGCCCAATTCTTTCGTTAAAATGTGGTGTACGCGTTCTGTTGAAATGTTTACCATGTCTGCTATCTCTCTCACTTTGAGTCGTCGATCTTGCGTAATAATATTATGGATTTTTATAATCATTTCCTTAGAAGTCACGATTTTAGAGCGCCACTTATGTGTCATTCTCACTACTTGTCAAACTGTCCTTGTATTTGAAATATTGAGTAGTTTTTTAAATAAATCAAATTATATATATATATTAACGTTCTTGGAAACAACGTTAGAAAAATGGAAAACGTTTTTCACTATTGAAAGCCTAACCTAGAAAATGAGTTATACATACATATATACCAATTATTAAAATGATAACAACGCATAATGTTATGTAGCAAGTTGTCGATGATATGAAGTAACTCCTAAATAAATTCAACTATATGTAAAAAGTTACAAAATTCCTACTAAAAAACAAAGTGGTTTTGTAGGTATTTGAGACATGTTTTTTAAGTAGAAATGATCACAACTTTGTTACATAACTTTATTGGAATTGAGATTGATTTATTAATTTTAAGATAAATAGTTGTAACCAATAGACACTATTTACAATATTTTCAAATAGTACCATTAGTACTAATAAAACAAGTAAATTATACACGATTTATTTCTTTTGCCGGGGAAAGTATATCATTCGGAGAATTTCGCGACAATAACTTGCGTGATCTTACTTTTGGAAATTGATTAATATTGTCGAGTCTGTATGTGGACCTGTCTTTTCAGACCGAAGTTACACTAATGAATTTTCAGGAAGTAATTCTGCTTTTTGTTGGAACTTGAATTGAATTGGCGCGAGCTTCTTAATGTTTAAGGGCGTCTTTGAAACATTACTCATGTACTGGGGTCAGTAATGTAAGTAATGTTCGATAAATCAGAGCGTAACATGTTTTGGTTGCAGTTCGTGTGAGTTATGTTCGTGGAAATTGTTTCCCTTTTGTTCCCAATGATTATTTTCATGTATTAACTTACCTTTGCCAATAATCTTTTTTATTTATGTTATTTAATTGCTATTTCGATGGTTTCCCATATTATCTGCGAATAGCAATTATTTTTCTATGTATCGAGTGTTTCGTTATTCTTACGTGTTGTAGCAAGCTTGACAAGATGTTTAATATCAAAAATATTTAGGAGTATTATGTATTATATAATATAATATCTGATTATTTTTGTCCTAAATCGGCTAATGAACAGCAGTAAGTTACTGGCCCATAATGCTGGGAGAGTAGTTATTTTCCATAGGTCTTCTCGTTTAGGTAAATGTTGACAGCCAAAAATCTTAAGTGCACCGCAATAATTAGTGGTCTGCTAATGTCACTTGTAATTGAGCATATTTATTATTATTATATTTATAAGAACTAAAAGACTAAACTTAAAATATTTATATGTTTATTTGCAGTATACTTTTTAAAATTTTCAAGCCGTAAAATACAAAATTTAGGTCTTTTATAACGCTAAAACGATTATTTCCTGTATCATATCTAGAAAATGTTTCAGCGAAACAATTTCTGTAGTTTGTTCACCAATTATATAAAAAAATATTCTAGTTCTTCTGCAACAAGAACAATGATGACGTCTGTGGATCTGTTTCAATGTTCCTACAACATTGTTGAGGCAAACTTGTTGTAATTATTTGGATACTCATTTCCCTCAATTATTCAACTTAATAATTTTAAAAAACCAATGAAATTGACGAAATTGCTGCTCTAAAACATATTTAGATTTACTTTAAAAAAGATATAATAAGTTTTATTAATATTCTAGCGTGGTTGATTGACATAAATCCAGTTATTAACAATTCTAAAAATAGAGATCGCTAATTTATATCATCCTCATATTAAACAATAATATAAGATAAACAAGGTGGTTTTGTCTTTCCGAAATCTCGCGCTCGTATTCGTGGTCGCTGTTCGAGAGGATGACTTTTCGTGGTTTTTCTTCCCTTCTATACAGTTATTTAAACTTTTACTCAAACGCAAGCAACGGAACTATTTTGGTTATCTATTATTATTATTATTATAGCTTAGATTTTTCTGGCAATTCTCAGCTTAATGTCAGGAAGCACACCCATATTGTTAAGGACTTTAAATATTTTCTCGAAATTTGTATTTAGTTTATTACTTTCGCATACTTGTATTTTCCTATATTTATTTAGTTCATTTATTGTATATGTACTGGTCCAAAATGCCAACATATATTCAACCGAAGACGTCCATAGCGTGTCTGCGTAAGCTGCAGCTTGCAACGTTACATATTTTACCAATGTGAATGTGAACTCATCCATTTGATAGATGCGACCAGGAAAAGACCATGTTTTAAATATGATAAAGTCAAAATCAACATGGTTTCTTCCTCCTTGCCTCGCAGTATATTAACATTTATACACTTATACAAGGGGTCTGTAGCTAGAGCATTAACAGAAGACAAATAAAACTGACATTTTTAATAGAACGATTTGGGGGATCACGATTCGAGTAAATTTTTCAAGGCTTGAACAAGACAGCAGCAAAATAGATGCTACTACTTTACTCGAACGTTCATACTACAACGCTTATTGAATTAATTAATAATTAAATTAATAATAACCGGAAAAATTTTGGTTAAACGTAGATATTAATGATGATTACATATATTCATAGACTAGTAAGATAGTGTTTTGGATTAACTTTATCTACTATAATCGGACATGTATCTAATTTGCTTAGTTTCGAATAAATATTTTCGCCCCAAGAGGACGTTCTAGCCTGCTCGCTGCATTTTATTCTATTCACTCGCTGCACCAATAATATATATATATATATATATATATATATATATATGTATACATATATAATTATGAATTAATGGGTACTATTTATTCTTTATCGAATAAAACTTAAGAATTAGTTTTGTTCTATGGAAATATTTTTGTTTCAATAAATGCATTAAAACCAGGTTTTTATTTAGAAATACAAGCGTACCTTCAAAAAGCTAATAATACATACGAGGATAGTTTGACAAGTAGTGAGAATGAGGTGGCGCTCTAATTGGTAAAACAAACGCACTGTAATTTAGGTTGCCTATTTATATGTTTACATTTCGATATTTAGATAAATCAGTTGATTAGTTTTTTTTTTTGACCGCTGATTGAAAAAGAAGCAACACGTCGTTTTGTTAAAATGGAAAAAGCAGAGTATCGTCGGTGATTAAAAACTTCGTAATTAAGGGTATGAAAGCTACCGACATAAAAGATGAGTTACGGGAAACATTAGGTGAATCTGCTCCATCATCCGCCACAATAAGTAGATGGATAAATGAATTTAAACGTGGTAGACAAAGCTGTGTTAATGAAGCGCGCTCTGGAGCACCCAGAATCGTGACTTCTAAGGAAATGGTTATAAAAATCCATAATATTATTACGCAAGGTCGAGGACGCAAAGTGAGAGAGATAGCAGACATGGTAAATATTTTAACAGAAAGCGTACACCACATTTTAACGAAAGAATTGGACCTTCCCAAGCTTTCGGCAAGATGGGTGCCGCGATTGCTTACGACTGATCAAAAGTTCACTCGTTTGCGCATTTCCAATGAGTGTTTGGACCTTTATAAGCGGAATCCGCTTGATTTTTGTACGCGATTTGTTACTTGCGAAGAAAGTTGAATACACTACAGTACACCCGAAACTAAACAACAGTCGAAACAATGGTTAGAACTTGGTTTTGCACCTCCAAAGAAAGCGAAAACCACTTTATCGGCAAACAAGGTGATGTCATCAATTTTTTGGGATTCAAAGGGCATTTTGCTCATTGATTACCTTCAGAAAGGTGCCACAATAAACCGACAATATTATGCAGAACTTCTACAAAAATTAAATGTTGAGAGTCGTGCTAAACGGCCAGGAATGGCAAAGAAAGAGTTTCTGTTTCACCAAGACAACGCTCCCTCGCATACCAGCAGAGTTGCGATGTCCAAAATCCACGAGTTGCAGTTCCAATTAGTACCGCATGCGCCTTATTCGCCGGATCTAGCTCTTTCCGACTTCCATCTTTTTCCAAAATTGAAAACGGCACTAGGTGGAAAGACATTTTCGTCTAACGACGAGCTTATCATCTTCGTAAATGAGTATTTTGCAAGCTTTCCGGAAACCCATTTTAGAGATAGCATAAGGGCATTGGAGCACCGTTGGAATAAATGTATTGCTCTTTTAGCTGAATATATTGAAAAATAAAAATTATTTTGTATTTAAAAAATTCGTTTTTCTTTTCCAATCGCAGTACTTATCAAACTATCCTCGTATAATACTTTATTATTTACAAATAAACGAATTGCTCTAATGAAATTAGTCTTCTGACCACACTGAATAGTGACGTAAGTGCGCTTTCATTGATTTAAATGTTATAGGCAAGGATAATTTGAAAGCAATTAATTACTTAAAAGCTATCTTTGAGACATTCAAAAGTGTTTCCAAGTCAGACGTAATTTCATAAAAAGACGAAAAAGAACACCAAACAAAATTGAATTTTTAGAATTAATTAAAGTTATGCAATCGACAACTTCGAAAGTGTTTCTCAAGTTAACGATTACTAGGAATTCTTCTCCAATCGATGTAAACAGAGCAAGTGATTTTAATTGCATGAAAAGGCACGTTCTGCAGCAAATAACTTAAAAACTCCATTCTTTTAAAATTACGTAAAGGAACAAATTAAACATTAGCGAAAAGAATTTATTTTAAGAGTTTAACTTGAAACTCGTACCAATTTCGTATCGTTCCCTTTGATGCGAATTGATAAGAATGTACAATTAGTAAAAATATTTCTTTGTTTAAACAAAATATTAAGTCGTGAGAGGCACAAAGAAAAAAATTATTAAAATTTCCATTACTGAATATTGCATATGCTTTAGATAATATATACATATGTATATCAAGGATAGCAAATGTAAATTACAAATCTACGAAAGATATATTCAATTTCTATGTATTGATCAAAACGAGACCGAGACTAAATCGCAGCGATATTTTAATCAATTTCTATAAGAACAGTTTTCAAGTACATTTTAGTAGTGAAACCAAACTATTCTTCCATCTTCCGAACAGAAACAGAACTACCTGAACGAAGTAAGGTACAGAAGACACATTTATCTCGTAAAACGAATAAGTTATTGCTCTAGGTAAAAACACCAGGACTAAAACATGGTACGAGGGAGCGTTTTTATATTCGCGGAATGGGGGACAAGGGGTGGAAATAAAAAAACCAAATTATTTTTCTTTTTCAATATATTCACTTGCAAGACGGATACATTTTTCACAACTTTCAATTAATTTATTTATACCCTCATAAAAAAATGATTTCTCTTTATCTGCAAAATACGCCGAAACTGCCTCCTTGACTTCATCATCGGCAGTAAATTTTTTACCCCGCAGCTCTTTTTCCATTTTCGGAAACAGGTAATAATCACTCGGGGCCACGTCTGGGCTGTAGGGTGGGTGATTCACAATTTCGAAGCCCACCTTATGCAGGGCAGCTAACGCAACGCGGCTCTTGTGGACGGGCGCGTTGTCGTGCAAAAGCAGAACACCTTTTGCCAATTTTCCCCGTCTTTTCTCTTTAATGGCTTCTTTTAGTCGCTCTAATATTGAAGCGCAATATTCTCCGGTTATAGAAACACCTTTATCTTTATAATCAATCAACAATATTCCTTCCGAGTCCCAAAATACCGTTGCCATAAGTTTCCCAGCTGATTGTGACACTTTAAATTTCTTGGGAGGTGCTGTGCCCTTTTTATGCCACTGAATGGAGTCTTGTTTGGACTCAGGTTCATAATGATGAAGCCAAGTTTCGTCTCCAGTAACAATTTCACTCATACACCATCCTTGTCTTCATTACAGAGGTCCAAAAATGCACGCGAACACTCTACGCGCTGTTGTTTTTGCGGCGGCGTGAGCATTCTCGGCACCCATCTTGCGCTGACCTTAGACATGCCGAGATGATCGTGTAGGATTTTAAAAATTGTTGTATCGGATACTCCAACCATTTCTGCGAGTTGTTTCTTCTTTAGTCGAGCATCTTCGAGTACAATTTGTTCAACTGTTTGGATAAGTGCTGTCGTGGTCACCTCAATGCTCCTGCCCGGCCTCGGGTCGTCTTCAAGGGATTCCCTTCCTTGTTTAAATAAACTATGCCACTTGTACACCATGGTTTTTCCTGGACAAGAGTCGCCGTAAACCAATGACATCTCATTCATTATGGTCGCGACTGATTTTCCTTGCCTGGTAAGGAACTTTATAACGGCACGATATTCGATTTTTTCCATATTTCACTTTTCACTCCTGATTATGTTACTTGATTGACGATAGCTCAAAGACTAACTGTCTAATAACAATGAAACTTCGTATTTATACTAATCATGAGTCGCTGCACAGGCCACGCCCCCAATGCGCCTACTCACTCCTCTACAACCCGCTCATTCCGCGAATATAAAAACGCTCCCTCGTAAATACCTTTTTTTTTTGTTCCTCATGGTTGTCCGCCTAGAGATCCAAGTTAACTGAAGAGCTTTTAATAGGCGAAATTCATCTTGATCATTATCTCATCGATCGAAAATAGAGTTATTCTTCATATATAAATTTTATTCATTTGTGTTAGAGTTTTTGACTTTTAGGAATAATAAAATACTTAGTTCATATTAGCGACGTTTGGAGAGTCTTTGCTTCCCTTTCAAGTCATTTTAATTTCTTTTCTTTATTTTTATTTTAGTCTACAATATATTACTTTTATATATAATTAATTAGTAGATTTTTATATTTTTTATATATATTAATATTTATAAATACCTGGATTTTTTAATTGAATGTATGTAAAACATTTATACAATATGTTGCCATTTTTGTAAATTAACAAAATTTTGTGGTGTTTCTGTGGGTTTATACTTATATATAAAACTCACGGAACTGTTATGTATAATTGGTAAAGGTCTAATCTGCAAGCATGTGTTATTCCTTTTTTTCCTTTTCCGAGTGTCAGGTGTATGCACACATGGTTTTCATCGTCGAAAAAACGCCGTCCAAGTTTGAATTCACTATACCAACGATATACTGTAGTTTACAATAGCGTTTCATCACCATATCAAGAATTCAGCTCTTTGATACATTATTGGTGAGATAATCCACGCCTAAAACTATGAAAAATAATTGCACGGAAATGTGAGCGTTCCAATTTTCGCTGACATAAAATTTTCAAGTTATTGTCAACAATTAAAATAGGGCCCGGATAATAAAACTGTCAAGGTAAATATATTGTCAAAAATGACAAACTTCACGATGCAATCATCAGATCGGAGGCAGCGCTAACGGAATTGGCAGTTCCCGATATATAAACGGCTACCATTGATCGAAAACTCGAATAGAAAAGAATTTTAAGAATAAAATGAGCATCATATAAAAGAATACGTGCAGTAATAGCTTAATTAATCATTTTACCTTCGTTCAGATGATTTTCTTTTTATTTGAAAGGCGGAAGAATAATTTCTTTTCGCTAAAACTATATGTAGTTAATAGGCGAAACGCGTTTTAATCAATATCTCGTTGTCCTGTATTCAAGAATATTGTAGGAAGGAGGGCATTATTTGGAAAAGCAATAAAATGAATTCCTTAAAAAATTTTTTTCTGAATATCCTTGGCATGTTCAAAATTAGTTTCCATATTAAAAATTGGTATAAAATTCATTAATTTATGCAATATTCGAAAACGAGGTAGGTAATTATCACTCAAAAAGAGATAAGTTACTTCGAAACTACCTAATGCTTAATTTTAATACTTTCTCAAAGAAATACTTCGGTAATTGTTTGGATGGGAAATGTCTTGATGGAGATCACACTAGCGAACGTTAAATGAGAATCGAGCACGCTATTATATAGGTAAGAAAAGTTTAGTGTAAAGTATTATCTCGAAGTACTTCAAAAGTTACGTTCTTGTGAAGTTACCGTATCCAATTGATCAATGCAATCATTTTGTAATATCAAAAAATTGTTGTTGTAAAAGTCATCTTAGTAGAATTAAATTTTAAATTGAAAACTATAAAGATAAAAGATTATGAAAGTATTCCATTGTAAATTTTTAGTTTTAAGCCGTCCATTTTTGTAGGATCTCTATATTACTTTTAAGAGAAATACTTTTGAAAAATGTAAAGAGGAATTAAGAATTCTTTGTTATTCTTTTAAGAATTGGCGAACGTTTTTAACAGTTTTAGTTTCAGTAAATATTAATAATAACTTTTACTTATCCATAAGGAAACCCAATTACAGGCTGGCAAAAATTTAATATATATTTGAAACTAACAAAAAAAATAAGTAAATAATAGTACATAATAAATAATAATAGTAAATTATAAAGTTCTGTTATCCATGTTTACCACAATTTACACTATTATAACAGAAGAATAGAAACCATAGGCAAAGACTATTAAATAAAAAAAAATTGAAGGAAACTCAAATAAAAAAAAATATATCAACTAAATGTGTCTACGTAGTACTTTCTACATTATAGAATATAGTGGTCTAGCCAAAACATTAATGTGAGCAGTTGGTACAAAAAAATAGCAAGAAATCAAGCCTTCAGATGCAGTACATTATACTCATCCCTGGATAGCAATTCTGGCAATCAATTCTATGAAATCGCTAAATCTGTTCGAAAATTGCTCCGACAGTAACTTGAGTTCTTCAGCATATTGAACATAAGCAATATTTTCATACGCACAGAGCCTGATGAAATGGTAACTGTGACCAGACAGTATCTGTGCCTCCCACAAGAGGATTTTGTTCTGAAACGCTTTCAAATGACTGTAAAAATCATTTACTAACTGTCCTTGTTTTTGAAGTTTCAAATTTAAATCATTCAGATAGCCTGTAAGGTCGACCAGAATTGCTAAGTCACATATCTATTTTGGGTCACTCAATTCAGATAGTGGTTTATCTTTTATTTGCATAAAGTCTGCTATCTCATTTGTAAGCTCGTAAAACCGTTTCAGCATTTTCCCTTTGCTTAGCCATCTGACAATAATATGTTACGTCGTCATATTTGGTTGATATTTTATCCAAAAACGCCTTGAACTGACGATGGTTGACCCCTCCGGATCGAATAAAATTGATGGTTTTTGCTACCTCATTCATAACATTCTGGAGTCGAATAGACTTAGAACACAAGTTCTGTTGGTGGATAATGCAATGAAGGATTATCGAATCATTTTTTGCACATCTAATTAAGTTGCTTTTTCATTCAAAATTCCGTAAGTCGACCATAGAAAGTGCACTATCTGTGCATATTCTAAGTAATTTTGATACTGGCAAGCCGAAACTTGTGAATACCTTTTGAACTTCATTAAGAATATCCTCTTCTGTAGTGGTTCCTTTTAGCGGCTGTAAAGCAAGCAATTCCTCAGTAACAGTGAACTCTTTATTGACCCTTGAATAAATATAGCCAGTTGAGCTGTGTCAGATAAATCGGTGCTCTTGTCTAATGCTATGGAAAATGATTCAAAACCAGCCATATGGTCAGTCAATGTTGTTTTTATATCATTAGCCATCATTTCTATACGTTGGACAACAGTTCGTCTTGACAAACTAATTTTTTCAAATTCATTTTTCTTTTCAGGACACAAAACACTACAAACTTCTAACTTACACTCCCTGATAAATTCTCCTTCGGCAAATGGTTTTAATGACTGCTAATTTTGAACTAACTATAAAACTATCTTTCATAACATTATCAAGTTGTGTTCTTTGTTTATGAAACATTTGCTGCTGTTTTTTCTAATTTTCGGTAAGGTTCTGGATTTTGTCTTTTCTTATTTGCCCTGTCAGGAAGTGCAGTGTAGGATGCTTAGTTGAGTAATGCCTCTTTATATTGAATTCTTTCATCACTGAAATGGATTCATAACACAGCAAACAAATAGGCTTACCATTGCGTAAAATAAAAAAAATCTTCAGTCCATTTTTCTTGAAACTGGCGACCCTCTGCATCTACTTTTCGTTTCTTTCCACCAGACATTATTTTCTTTTACTTTTCGTTCGATAAACTTAATAACAAAATATAGGTAATTAGTAGGCACTTAAGATGCACACAAAGTCACAAAGCAAACTGACGGCACTAGCAGTTCGCTAGGATATCGCTTGTCGAACTTATCACCTCGGTAGCTCAAATAGAACTGAACTTCGGGCCATCCACCTGCTTATATAGGCAAAATGAAGGAATGATCTAAAATCGTCTAGTGTCGAATAATTGAGAAGTAATAATCTTTTATTGCGCCGCTTCGCTCTTTAATGATCGCCGCCTCTCGGCTTGCTCGCTCACTTGATTCCATGAATATGAGTAAGTAGTGTAATATTTTGTATAATGGGTTTTTCAAAATGTCTCGCGGGCCGGTTGTTGCCCACATATGATTTACTTCATACTAATATATTTTTAATTTGTATTTACAAGGTATTCCCCTTCACTGCAGTTGGAAATGCACGAATAAATTTTTGAATCAGCAGGACAAGTTAATGATATTGAAAGATAATTTATATGAAACTATATCGAAAATAATAATGGTCTAATATTTGTACTCTGAGCCACTCTAGAAATAATAGTATATAATTCATAAGATGCGTGTCCATTATAACCGACAAATATTTCTTCGAGATATCAATTTTAAATGAGTTGACGAGCAACCCAAGGAGTTTAGTTCAAATATAACTATAGCGTGAATAATAGTGTCAAAAAAACGCCTACACATAATGTCAACTTCCCAACGATTATTGAGATATCCACTTATATACTGAGTTACGGCGGCTAAATTAGTAATCATTGAATGAGGACATGAAATCTTCCTAAAGAGGAGACAAATGAAGGTGTACACTATGAGAATCCTATAAAAGGACTGTTCGCGAAACTTAGCAAAATTGTAAGGGATGGAAATAAGTCTATAATTCCCCAAAAATGTTGACAGTCCTCTTCTTCAAAATTGGAACCATCCCATTTTTTTTTGTTTTTTGAGAGAATACGCTAAAATGTAACAGACTTGGTGTTCGTGCAAATGCGAATCTTCAATATTTGATAATATAGGAAGGAACAGCATCATCACCAGAAATGAATTTCATGGAAAAGTTAGGCATGGATTAGCAATACAAGTTTAATTTGTCGTGTTCCAGACATATAAGAAACAATGCTAGTTTAAACCTAAGTTGAGTCATTCCGATCAAATCACCGTCGTATTTGAATGAAAGGTATTTCAACAATCTGCTTGAACAAGTTCCTTTAGTAAACCATACTTTCAATAGCAAAGACGCTATATTATTGAGGTCTGCTCAAAATAGGAGCTTGTAAGTCTTAGTTTAGGAAAATTGGATCCCAAAGGAGATTTAGAAATTGCCAATCAAATGGTAGTTTGTGATATAGCAAACTTCATCCACAACCTTATAGTCTCGAAGTCAGCAAGTTTCTATTAATATTTGCAAATTTCTCGTTAGGTAGCTGATCATGCTCTTAAGGACTTAATCCCAGACTTTATAGTTTCTCTTATTGCAAAATTTATAAAATGACAATTAAATGGTGATTCGTAATTAGGAAATTTCATAAACACTTTATAGCCTTAAAGTTAATAAGTTCCTGTTGTGATGAGATTTGAAATTGCTCATCAAAAGGTGGTTTGTGGTGTGGAAAATATCATCGGTGACCTTATAGTCTCGAAATCGACAAGTTTCTATTGCGATGGAATTTTTAAACTGCACATTAAGTGGTGGTTTTTGTTATAGAAAACTTAATCAATGACTTTCCTAAAGCCAGCAAGTTGCTATCATGGTGGAATTTACAAATTGCCCATTAAATATGCGTCCCATAATGTAGAAAACTAAATATGTGATTTTATATCCTCAAAGCAGCTAAATTTCTAGTGCGATGGATCTACAAACTGTTCATTAAAAGGATTCATATTAATATAATACCAATGATTCGTTTACAGTTTTGAAGTTTTAGTAGGATTTGTAATTGTCATTAAATGAGGTAAAGTTGTTTGTAACAATAGAAAATATCTTATCAATTAATTTTGTTGTCTCAATTTCTAAATTAACATTGAAATTAGATACGAGATTTGATAAGTAAGTATTGGGACTAGACAAGAAATCACTCACACATACTTGTAACTACTTTGAGAGAGCCCAATCGGATTTTCGTAAAGTGTAAAGACATGGATCATCCTGAAGAAAAAGCACTCGTTCTTTATATAAATTGGGTCTTTTTGCTTGTGTAGTTGATTTAAAAGTGGCTTATAATATTTTTAGTTAGCTTTTTGAATATCAAAGAACAGTTAAAATTATTTATTAGTGCCGTCCTCTTTCATCAAACTCACTAATTATTGGTCTACCCTCGTATATTATCGTTCCATCACAAATTTATTTACTTCATGTTTCAGTGTCTCCGTATTTTTATCTATATGAAAAAATAAGATGAAGTCTTCTTGACATGCGGTTATGGTAAAAGGAAATTAACGTTTTCCCAGTATCAGTAGGGAAAATAAAAAGAAAAATCGAACAGAATTTCCTTTGACGGATGCAGAAAAAAATTCGTTTCCACAAAGGATAAACTCATTTCCAACGAACGACAGAGCTATCATTATAACTTTTCCTAAACTAACATTACGTTTTTGTTTCATTGTGCAGAACATAATCTTCCCACATTTGTCAAAAAGTGCGAAAGTAGAACCACAATTAAACCTTAACAATAACAAATCTATTACTTACTACAGCAGTTTTTCTATAGCAAGAGGAAAGTGACATCCAAAGCACACTTCGATAATTTTTCTTCTGTTACAGACGAGACAGGTCTCTATGTCACTGTCATATACACGTACGGGAAGCAGACTGAATGGAGACCTGAACAAGAGAACCGCACATTTTTTTGTAAACAAATGAGTATATATTTCTTATCCCTGTAATAACGCACACATACACACACAGGCAAACACATTTATCACTTAAATAAATTAAGAATTAGCGGACGAAATTAAAACATTTTTTCATTTCTAACTTTCATATATGTTGATGAGAACACTTCCTATGTATGAGATGTAATTCACGAATGAAGCTGAACAGAAACATTCCCTGGTCCTTGGGGTTGTCGAATCGAATCCCGATGCGGTCATTTACGGGTATTGCCTTTAAAAATGCCCCGGAAACATACGGTAATGGCTGATGGAGCGGTCGGAACGTCTAAAAGTTTCTCGGGTTCACCAGTAAATGAGTGAATTTATGTTTAATACCTTTTACAATTTCCAGGCGACGTTGGAAAATCATTGTTCGGAAGATTCGGACGTTTAATATTCGTAATAAAAAAGTTGATTGACATTAGAACCGGGCCGCTTCAATTATGTTTTTGTTAATTTTTTTCATGGTGTAATTTGACAGGCTGACTGACGTAGTTGAAGTGTTTTTTCCGGTTTTCCGGGCTTCGATACTGATAATTTCATAAACTGAGTTATTCTGTTCGGTTTGTCTAATTCATCATACCGAAATTGTTTTAGGAATGTAAAGCTGTTAATGATATATACTCAACGAAAACCTTCAAAGAATGACTCCCGGTCACTTTCTTATGTATTTTTTAATTATACATAATAAGAAATGCAGAAGTAATTTAATTATTTTGTTTTGTTTTACCATTAAGACTCTCTTTGTTTTCTTTAAATCCCTATAGAATTTCAGACCCTTCGGTTTCTACATTATTGCCATTTACTTAAAGAAAGGTACATCTGAAAACTTTAGCTTTCATTTCTGATACTTTACTTATACCGAAGCTTGAATAAAGTCCCTAAATATATACTGTCCCAGACAATGTGCTTACAATTGAGATCTCGTAAACTGTAAGAAAACAGTTGGATAAATGGAATAAAATGTGCGTGAAGTCATGGCCTATCTAAACAAAATCGAACGACGGTTCCTATTGGGAAAAAACGAATAGTATTTTAAAATCACTAAAGTATATTTTTACATAGAATTCGAATAAGGTATGGAAACCTATTAGTTTTACGCGTTTCGAGATTTTTATGCAAACTTTTTTATTTTAAATATAAATTGTAGGTGGCTTTGGTCGCATTAGAGAGAGCATAATTTGCTGATTTGCTGAGGCCATACATCAGAAGTAGAGATGAACTTAAAAGTAAATTTTGTTGGAGGCTGTTATTAATTGAATTAAACAAAAAAGCCAAAAGACTCCTTACCACATCAATGTTCGTACTCTATATATTTATTTTGACAACTAAGTTGTCCCTATCAGCAGACTATCCATCACAATGTTACACTTGAATCCACGGCAAAATTTACACAAAAAATTTCGCCCATTACTTCCGCTAAAACTAAAAAAGTGCGTGTTGAGTTTTACCGAAAGCATAGTTTTGGCTTAAGTTAAGATGGTTTTCTACTAGTTTGTGCGTGCCCTGAGAAAATCCTTAAAAGCAGTATGTCATAAGAATTAATTTGATGAAAGCTTGCTTTTGCAATCTTCTTTAATGTTTTCGTTCTAGTATGGTTCTCGGTTAAAAGTAAGGCATTAGCACTCAAATATGTAAACGATCTGTTGGTTTAGCAAAAATATTTTTGGCAAACAATTGTCGATCTGTACTGTCGAAAGCCAAAACGCACACTGTATATTCGTTTCACATAATTAAAAAAAAAATTGTTAAAATTATGAGAAACGAATATACAGTGTGCGTTTTGGCTTTCGATGGTACATATCGTGTATGGAATTTGTTTCGTGCGGGTTTTTGCTGTAGTTTTCCAGGTGCGACACTGATCGATTATCTGCTGATGATGCCAACTTAGTTGTCGAAATACGTATACAGAATATGAAAATTAATGCGGAAAGAGGTTATATATCAACCTTAAATGATTAAGGAAAAGTAAGTTTGGGGAATTTTTCGCATATAACATTAAGATAAAGGTGAAGATTTTATCGATCATTTCAGGTGATTGTGTCCTATTATCTGTCTAGTAGAGCTGAGCACTGTTTCAGTATTGTGTTACATAGTCCATAGAAAGCATCCCCTGCAAATTCCAAAAACCTTGTAGCCATTACTTTACCTGCCGGTGGAAATCTCTTAGGTTTCTTTAATGGAGGTCTAGCAAGATGTACCCACTGGGATTTCTGCTTTTATACATGAACAAAGTTTGTTTTTGTTAAACAGTTTCGAATAATGTTTGTTGCTGGTATTTTTACATGTTCTTGATCACAAATCAAAATTCATGGCACACTTATATCGTAAAATGTCGGGTTAAACAGTTTTTGCATTATATATATTACTAGGGTAGTTTGACAAGTAGTGAGAATGGAAAAGAAAAACGAATTTTTTAAATACAAAATAATTTTTATTTTTCAATATATTCTCCTAAAAGAGCAATACATTTATTCCAACGGTGCTCCAATGCCCTTATGCTATCTCTAAAATGCGATTCTGGAAGGCTTGCAAAATACTCATTTACGAAGATGATAAGCTCGTCGTTAGACGAAAATTTCTTTCCACCTAGTGCCGTGTTCAATTTTGGAAAAAGGTGGTAGTCGGAAGGGGCTAGATCCGGCGAAAAAGGCGCATGCGGTACTAATTGGAAATGCAACTAGTGGATTTTGGACATCGCAACTATGCTGGTATGCGAGGGAGCGTTGTCTAGCTGAAGCAGAATCTTTTTCTTTGCCATTCCTAGCCGTTTAGCACGAATCTCAACATTTAATTTTTGTAGAAGTTCTGCATAATATTGTCCGCTTATTGTGGCACCTTTCTGAAGGTAATCAATGAGCAAAATGCCCTTTGAATCCCAAAAAATTGATGCCATCACCTTGTTTGCCGATAAAGTGGTTTTCGCTTTCGTTGGAGGTGCAGAACCAAGTTCTAGCCATTGTTTCGACTGTTGTTTAGTTTCATCGCAAATAACAAATCGCCTACAAAAATCAACCGGATTCCACTTATAAAGGTCCAAACACTCATTGGAAATTCGCAAACGAGTGAACTATTGATCAGTCGTAAGCAATCGCGGCATACATCTTGCCGAAAGCTTGAAATGGCCTAATTCTTTCGCTAAAATGTGGTGTACGCGTTCTTTTGAAATGTTTACCATGTCTACTATCTCTCTCACTTTGAGTTGTCGATCTTGCGTAATAATATTATGGATTTTTATAATCATTTCCTTAGAAGTCACGATTTTGGGTGCTCCAGAGCGCGCTTCATCAACACAGCTTGTTCTACCACGTTTAAATTCATTTACCCATCTACTTATTGTGGCGGATGATGGAGCAGATTCACCTAATGTTTCCCGTAACTCATCTTTTATTTTGGTAGCTTTCATACCCTTAATTATGAAGTATTTAATCACCGCACGATACTCTGCTTTTTCCATTTTAGCAGAACGTGTATCATTCTGGCTACTTGTCAAACTATCCTCGTATTCTATTCTTCCTGAAGAAATTTATTTTGTTATTTTTTTTGACCTAATTTCATGTCTTGAGTTTTCCACTACGATATTTCCAACAACTTTATTCCATGTCTTCAAACCATTTTTACATGCTCTTCATTCTTTGCAGGTGTTATTCGACGCTTCTAATCTCATTAGTTTTAATTCTACCTGTTCTTGTCACCGTCGTCTGAGAAGCTTAATTTCGATTGCTTTGATTCTAGTCTTCATTTTCTATGTCAGCACACAAGATGCAGTCATAACTTAGTACTGGTCAATAAGTAGTTTCAAAAAGTATTCATCCCGATTTGCTTTAATATTTATTTATTGTTGAATTTGTTATCAATTGCATAATATATCTTTATCGTTTTCTCTTTTCTTGTATTTTTATCTGAATCTATTTTCCAGCATTCCTCATTTCATGTACTAAGCTTTTCACTAATAATATTTTCAACCACTTTATTATATATTTGTAGGTCTTTCTCTTCTCCTCAATATTTGTGTCGTTATTTCCCAAAACTTTAACAACATTGCATGTGTTATTTGTCGTTCGCCTCTAATCCCATTACTTTGAGTTCTATCTCTTTTCATTATCCACGTCTGGAAAATTTAATTTCGATGGAATAGACTTTAGTCTTCGTTTTCCATGTTAGCACACAAAATTCGCATGCATAACTTAGTACTGATCTACACACAGTTTCAAAAAATATTTATTTAAGTTTGTTTTAATATTTTTTAATTAAATTTGTAGTTAATTGCATGATATCTTTATCGTTTTCTCTTTCTTTCTATTTATTTCTGAATGTTTATTTCCTATTTTATCTATAATACTCCTATGTAGTTAATTTGATTTATCATATTCGGTTCTTCTAATTTCTATATTCAGTTATTGGAATTTCGAGACCATAAAATTGGCTTTTATCATTCTCGCTTTCTAATATTAGCATCTGCAAGGTCTCCACCAGTTATTTTTACTACCTATGCGTACTCTTTAATGATTTTGTCTGTGTAATAGGTTCATTAATGATTTCGTCTATGTATATTGTATATATGTCTGACAGTAATTCCCTTCCTGTGTCTCAAGCCATCCTTTACTGTCAATTTTTGTGACCTCATATGTGGGCTTAGTTTTTGTTTCTCTTATCTATTCCCCGTTCAATTCCGACCATCTTGTTTCCTACTCTTTCACTTTCCAAACTTTTTCACATGTGTTTTCGTGGTATGCTGTGAAATGCTTTTTCAACATCAATAAATGCAAGATATATTTTCTTTTCTTGCTGTTTTTTGTCAAATCTTATTTTAATGTAAATGAAGGTTTTTTTAATGGAAGTAATTTTAAAGTTTCCAGATATAAAAATCTACATTTCAGCTACATTAATTTTCTATTAAACATATTAATCTTTAAAAGTAAATAAATATATTTTAGATCTCTTCGCTCTATGTTATTACATTGTATTATTCACATACATTTCTCTACGTAATATACTGTTATACAAGCGCCTTTCGTGTTCTAGAGAATACACCACATTGTTGGATGTACTTTCTAAGTAAATCAATACTGTACCTATCTCATTCACGCCCCGATTATTTTCATTGATAGTTCTCCAACAATCGTTTATAACATTCAGTTGATGCTTTGCATTATATATAGAACCATTATGTAGGATGTTTTCGCACGACCACCCTTTTCTACGACACTGACATGAACACTTTCGATTTATTTATTTATTGCCTATTTAAAGTGTCTATCATTTTATTAATGTTAACTGTACATTGTGGAAGACCGGGTGTCAATAGGAATGCCATCGATTCGCATGCTCTAAAATTAGTTGGAAATATGTATAGACAAAGCTCGCAACAACGTTTGCATTTCATAGGCGGCGATGGATAATTTACTCCCAAAGTAAATTTATTGTGTAACAGTTAAAACGTCAAATCAAATCTCATCGGGCGCAGCCGTGTGCATTTTATTTTGATTAACATTTAGTAAACACCGTATCCCGGCGTCATTTCAACAGCGTAGAATATGTTTCTAATTACAAAATCTACTTTGTTCTTTAGATGATTTAGAAATAGTAATGGTGCTGATTTATGTAACTCACAAATGAAGGCTCCCAACCTGAAAATTAGAAAAAAATTGAAACTGTTTTCCACTCATATAATATATAACATATCTTTTATACACATGATACATAGTAATATTTTATTTAACACGAGCGAATATTTTAAAAGAAAATATGTATAATATAAAATCTGTATATACAGGCGTACACTTTCAAATTTTGAATATAGCTTTCTCTGTAATAATAATAAATAATTTATTGTCTAACAGATGAAGCCCTTCACAGGGCAATACGAATAAGTAAATGATCGTTTTTGCTACCGCAAATCACATCAAACTTTTAAATCTGTGATACCCAAAAATATCCACACCCAGTGAATGAATACACATACACATACTCAAACCACCATGTACACTAATATTCGCTCACAATTTAAAATATTAAGTAATCATAAGTAGTTTATTAACCAAAGTTGCAATCAAAATGATCAGAAAAAGGTATAAAAATGTATGAAGGGCAACTATATGGGCAATATCAGAAAAAAGAGCATTGGTGATTTTCAACATATGAGTCAGCGGCACTGTTAACTACGATAATCGCTCTAGTTCTGTTGATCAAGAAGGTATCTCTGGAATATCATGGATACGTCGGCACTAAAGAATCCACCGCTGAATGGAGACATGAAACATCAATACGATTTTGGACAAGTTTACATGGAAACTCAGCATTTGCTAACTCTCTTCGAGATATTAAACTCTTAAATCTAAAAATTGTGGAAATCTACCAGTGATTCTTAATCAGTTCAGTGTGGTAGATAAATACCTTTGATTCTATAGAGCAAGTACTTTAGGATCTCTCCTGCATCTTCTCCACGACAAGCTATTGATAAATATAGCATGGATGATAGACCGGTATTTCATATTTGGCGACACCGACATAAAAAAGAGTCCTGAACGTTGACACATCGGAAAACCATCTAAAATATCTTATGAGAGAGCTTAATAAATATAATGCAGACCCATAGACTGCATTAATATGACTTGTAAACTGGAGGTGCAAATCAAATACGATTCGCAAATAGCTAAAGGTAGTATGTCTCGGTATAGACACTTGATTCCGAGAGTATTAATATAAAACTTGATTGCTGGTTATTGAATAAGTTACCACTGCACATCTATTAGTACTCAGCACAACCATGTCTTCATTACAGCAGTCATTAACAATACATAGGCACTTTTGTAACGGTTGGTAATCAAACACATCAGTGATCCTCGAGAAAATTTTCAGATCACCTGTTTGAGCCAGGACTTTGCAATTCAATAAAAGCAACAGGTCATTAATATAAACTCTAAATAATAAAGGTGCCATGTTGGATGCTTGCGAAACTCCGGAAAAGCCCGTAAAGGGAGTAAAACTCAATCCATTATAGTGCATATAACTCGTTCGATTCTCAAGATAAGATGCTATTAAACTAATAATGGAAGCTGAGAAGTCGATGCAGCTTAATTTAGAAAGCAATCTCTTATGATTAATAGTGTAAAATGCGTTGGCGAAATCAGTATGCGAGACATTCACTCACTATCTACTGTCCAAAGATATACCAAGATATTAAGTGATTTCATCCAAATTTATCGACCTTCCATTCATGTAATTTCTAAGGTTCGCAAATCACTATTCCCGATCATAAACGACTGAGAAATACGTAATTTTTTTTTAAGTAAGAATTTATAATTCACATAGTACATATCCAGAAACACTTAGTCGTGGTTTGTTTCACTTGTATACGATAACAGTACACCGTGTTACACCCGTGTATTATTATCATATACAAGAGAAGTCGAAATTGCTCACTGATTATTTCATTTGAACCTGTTACGGTGGACTTAAGTGTAAAAACTAGTAATTGTGATAGTACTAACTAAACTCTATGATCTTGCATCGGCTATCCGTAGCCGGATTGATATCTGTTGAACGAGAAGTGAGGTTGACTGAGTAGTCTTAATAATGACGAAACGGCCGTCGAAATCAGGTTCTCGGTCAACAGATATTTACTTGTTTCTGAGGATTAATGCAATCCCTTTCAAAGTACGAGTATATGGCACTAAACCATCTATGATGGTTAGCCTTAGAACTTGTCGATGCTAATACTCACCAAATAGAGTAAACCCTAAGGTATCTGGAATTCTAGTATTACCAAAAGGAATACTTCTACTTAATAAATTTTGTACCTGCAAACGTTTTATTAATAGTAAATTAAAATCGTCTAAAAAAGGTAAATTGAACTTATTGAATAGAAAATTTTTCGGAATTTTACAATTAGGTTTTACATAATGCACTTTAAAATTAAAATGCTTTAGATAAAGCTTAAAGTGTAGCTTAAATTGCATGCAAATGATTATAATATAATCTTACAACTAATAAATTTATGTTTCTAATGTATGTACATGTACATAATATCCAAAGATAAATTACAATACTTAAGTATGTAAAATTATACATAGTGAATACATAACAAAAATTTGTTATAATCTAGCTAAATCTGCATTTTTTTGTAGTACACTATTAAATTTTATCCTGGCACGAACACTTTTATTCGTAAAGTATAGGTTTCTAGCTTTGTTTGTACGTTATTTACTATGTGTATTCGACTAACGGTAATGAAGACTTTCATGAAAGAGAAAAACACACAACGGCTCGCGTTGTGAGGTAATTCAAATAGCGCACGAATTTGTTTACATTTTCGACCTGATAACAAAAAGAATCAAACAACTGTATCCTCTATCTCACCATTTAAGTAATATTTAAAAAAAAATTATATATTCACTTCACTTCGCAAAATAGCATAGAATTAGGGTACGTGAGGAGTGAACTTGTATAATTGAATTTTGTGTACTGTTTTCTACTGAATATTTAATTTCGTTATATTTTTATTTCCAAGATTTAATATAAAGTAAATGTTTCAACGATATCTCTTTGGTTTTTCTTTTTAATTAATGCCAGTTTATATATATATAAATATATATATATGTATGTATATATGAAGTATTTTACATATTAGTTTATATAAAATATTCTATAACAATTATATTCATTAATAATTAAATAGAACACTTCGAATTAATTTATCAGATGGCTATTCTAATAAAACGATTTTACAAATATAAACATATATATAAATATGTTTTCGGGTAAATGTAACGATCTAACTGTTTAAATCTAACTTTTTTACCTGAATTTAATTTACTTATTGATATGATGATTGACATAAAAAGTTTTGCACTAAATCATCACATTACCTTAGGCTTTTAAATTAGTAAAATAGTTTTGACTATAAATAATATAAATTTAATAAGTTCATCATCATCTAGCATTCTAAATTAATTATAAACGACAAAAAGGAATGTAGTAATGAATATATATATATACATATATATATACACTGCAGGCCATAAGTTTGGAATCAGTTCCAGTAAATTCATAAGAATTAAAATTTATCTATGTTACGTTCGTATTACTTTGATATAAGTACAAAAGATTATTCTTAAGTACATTATAAAGCTTTACATAAAAGATGTAGTTTTAAATGCATTAATAGTTGGAAAATAACCAGAGATTAAGGAAACTCTGCGTGCGGTATTATTTATTCGAGCAGGTAATATTTCTGCATAATGAACGATTACCTGGAATGGACAAATTTTATTGCAGACCCTTCCGCATAAACCTTTTGTAATTACATTTAGTTTTTATATTTATAAGCATTTATACATTTTGAAGTAATGAGAATATTTTAGTTGCTTCGTATCATTTAAAGTGCGTAGACACATAAAAGTGTGTAGAATCAGTAAACATCGTTTGATTATGGCGAAGAGAAAGCAGATATCGCTAGAAGAACGTGTAGGAATTATTAGTCATCATAATCGGGGAGATTCTATACGGGATATCGCGAAAAGAATGAAGATATCGTACAAAGGTGTACAAAATACAATTGAAAGATACCAGTCTACTGGAGGGTATACGGATAGAAAACGATCAGGAAGACCAAAAATTACAACTCCTGCAGAAGATCAGACAATTATATTGACGTCGAAAAGAGATAGAAGATTAACGGCCTCGCAAATCCGCGGTGAGTTTAACAGGGAGCGTGAAACTCGGATCTCTTTAATCACAGTAAAAAGGCGGCTCAGAGCGGCTGGACTGATGGGACGTGTAGCAGTTCGCAAACCGCTTCTACGTCCGCAAAATAAAATAAAAAGGCTACAATGGGCTAAGTTACACAAAGATTGGACAATAGAACAGTGGGAAAAAGTACTATGGACCGACGAATGAAAGTACGAGGTCTTCGGTTCCAGACGTCGGATATTCGTAAGAAGAACTGCTACGGAAAAAATGTTACCGCAATGTGTGGTGCCCACGGTAAAACATGGTGGCGGTTCTGTAATGGTTTGTGGATGTTTTTCTTCAGCTGGTGTAGGAGATCTGGTGAAAATCGACGGAGTTTTGGAAAAGGAGGGTTACAGACAGATTCTCGAACACAACGCTGTGCCCTCCGGTCTGAGATTACTTGGAGAAAATTTTATATTCATGCAAGACAACGACCCAAAACATTCTTCTCATTTATGTAGAGGATATCTCCAACAACAGGAAGCTGACGGTGTTTTACAAAACATGGTTTGGCCGGCACAATCGCCAGACCTCAACCCAATAGAGCTGTTGTGGGAAGAATTGGATAGAAAAGTGCGTGAAAAGTGTCCGACGTCCCAGACTCACATGTGGCAAGTTATACAAGATTCTTGGGCAAATATACCCAATGAAACCCTTACAAAATTAGAGTCTCGTTTACCGCGATTGTGTGCTGCCGTCTTTAAAGCAAAAGGAGGGTATTTCGATGAAAAGTCCGTTTAGTTGATAATAAAAATAAGTGGATGTAAATAAATAAAATTTGCTTTTTTTCCTGCTTATTTTATAATAAAACGTTTTGGTATATTAATATTGTTTTATTTTTACAATGTTTGTTAAAGCCACTACAATATTTTCATTATATTCAGAAGTGATTCCTAACTTATGCAAGTGATTCCGAACTTATGGCCTGCAGTGTATATATATATATATACACTCCGCGCAACATGAATAGGACCACCCGACTTGTTGCAAGCTTTCGGTGGTTTGAAAAACAATTCATTTACTAAAAATACAATGCAAGTTTGTAATGGTATGTTATTGCAAATAATACGCATTATTGCGCAATAGTGCCTAACGTTATGCATTGGGTGACGTAAGTACCACATACATATAAAATGCACCGCGCCGGTTGGATACGACCAGTATTTAATAGTAAGCTACCGGATGAGTGTCGAGTTACAACGTGTATCCGGATAAACAAACATCTGTAATTAAGGGTATTGTGCAACGATGGGACGACAGAAGTGCTTAAGTATGGAAGAAATTGGAAAAATTAAAGCGTTCCATCAAGAAGGGTATTCCTCAAGGGCTACTGCAAAGAAAATAAGTCGATCACACCAGGTTGTGAACAATTTGATTAGGGATCCCGAGAATTATGGAAAACGTTTTAAAGGGCGAACAACATCCGTTACAACTAAGAGAGAACGTCGAGCCATATTACGCGAAGCATCGAATTCGGCATTAACGGCAAGACAAATCGCGAATAACGTTGGAACGAATGCATCGGTAAGAACTGTACAGAAGTTACTGAAGACCTGTCCGCATTTAAAACGTTTGAAAATTAAACGACGGCCTCCTTTAAGGGAATTTCAGCGCACTGCACGTCTTCAGTTTGCTCGAGCAAAAATGGGGTGGACAAGAGAATGGCAAACTGTTATTTTCAGTGACGAGAAGAAGTTTAATTTAGATGGCCCGGATGGGTTTTCTTATTATTTCCACGATTTACGTAAAGATGAAGTGATTCAGTCACGAAGGCGAGCCGATGTTGGTTCAGTCATGGTATGGGGAGCTGTTTCCTATAACGGACCTGTTGATTTAGTAATAGTGAAGGGCAGACAGAATTCGGAAAAGTACGTCCAGCTGCTGCAACAGGTGAAAGACAAATTTTCCAACGTTATGGCAGGTGTGCCATTTATTTTCCAACAGGATAATGCCAGTATTCACACCGCGCGCATTGTTCGACGCTGGTTTCAAGAACAAGGCATGGAGGTTCTCGATTGGCCATCGCTCTCCCCCGACCTGAACATCATAGAAAATGTTTGGGGATGGTTGTCGCGTAAATTGTACTCCAATGCTACCCAATTCAGTTGCGCTGACGAACTAGAGCAGGCGCTGAAACGAAGTTGGGCGGAACTTCCCGTTGACTACTTGAGAACCCTGTATAATTCCATTCCATCCCGACTATTTGAGGTTATAAGAAATAATGGCAAAAGTACTCATTATTGAACAATAAAGTATTTTGTTATTGCAAACGAATCTTTTATTTTGTAGATTGGTCGTATTCAAGTGGCGTTTAATTACTCTACTTATTGTCATTAGTAACGTACATTTGCACTGACTTTTACAAAAATTATATTTGGTACCTACATACATCTTTTTATCAACCCTCTTATTTTCGAAAATAACAATTCAAGCGCGCTACCATGTTTATACCAACTACAAATGTCATATATGCAGTTGGTCCTATTCATGTTGCGCGGAGTGTATATATATATATATATATATATATATATATATATATATATATGTATATATATTCATTACTACATTCCTTTTTGTCGTTTATAATTAATAATATAATGGTTTCTCTTATTTCAGCATTAATTGAGAAATTATTCAATCAAAAGAAAAGTAAAAAGAGAAATTTTTATATATGTATATGACACACATTCAGACAATATTGGCAATGTTTTGGAGTTTGGTGAAGCAGATATGATATTGAATAAATTCTGAAGAAGGCAGTATGTACTAGGATAGTTTGACCACTAGTGCGAATGACACACAAGTGGCACTCTAATTGGTAAAACAAATGCACTGTAATTTAGGTTGGTTATTTATATGTTTACATTTCGATATTTAGATAAATCGGTTGATTAGTTTATTTTTGACAGCTGATTGAAAAAGAAGCAACACGTCGTTTTGTTAAAATGGAAGAAGCAGAGTATCGTGCGGTGATTAAATACTTTGTAATTAATGGTATGAAAGCTACCGAAATAAAAGATGAGTTACGGGAAACATTAGGTGAATCTGCATCCGCCACAATAACAAACAAGTAGATGGGTAAATGAATTTAAACCCGGTGAAACAAGCTGTGTTGATGAAGCGCGCTCTGGAGCACCCAAAATCGTGACTTCTAAGGAAATGATTATAAAAATCCATAATATTATTATGCAAGATCGACAACTCAAAGCGAGAGAGATAGCAGACATGATAAACATTTCAACAGAACGCGTACACCACATTTTAAAGATGGGTGCCGCGATTGCTTACGACTGATCAATAGTTCACTCGTTTGCGCATTTCCAATGAATGCTTGGGCCTTTATAAGCGGAATCCGGTTGATTTTTGTAGGCGATTTGTTACTTACGATGAAACTTGGATACACTACAGTATATCCGAAACTAAACAACAGTCGAAACAATGGTTAGAACGTGGTTCTGCACCTCAAAAGAAATCGAAAAACATTTTGTCTGCAAACAAGGCGATGGCATCAATTTTTGGGCATTCAAAGAGCATTTTGCTCATTGATTACCTCTAGAAAGGTTCCACAATAAACGGACAATATCATGCAGAACTTCTACTATAATTAAATGTTGAGATTTATGTTAAACGGCCAAGAATGGCAAAGAAAAAGATTCTGTTTCACCAAGACAACGGACCCTCGCATACCAGCACAGTTGCGTTTCCAATTAGTACCGCATGCGCCTTATTCGCCGGATCTAGTCCCTTCCGACATCCACCTTTATCCAAAATTGAAAACGGCACCAGGTGGAAAGAAATTTTCGTCTAACGACGAGCTTATCAGCTTCGTAAATGAGTATTTTGCAAGCCTTCCGGAATCGCATTTTAGATATGGCATAAGGGCATTGGAGCACCGTTGGAATAAACGTATTGCTCTGTTAGGAGAATATATTGAAAAATAAAAATTATTTTGTGTTTAAAAAATTCGTTTTTCTTTTCCATTTTCACTACTTGTCAAACTATCCTCGTATATTGCTGAAACGTTAATAAATTGAATAATGTCTCAATTAATACTCCCGCAAAAAACTACAAAAAAAGACCCATTACATTATATATGCATATATATATATATATATATATATATATATATATATATATATATATATATATGCATATATGAAAAGAATAAATAAAATTAAAGAAAGGAATTATATTACGGGCATTACCGTACCTAAAAACCATTTTAACAATTCATTTAATGTTCAAATTTATATCCGCATTATATTAATTTATTATGTTTTAATTATATAATACTTAGGAATAATATAAATATCGGCAAATAAAATACGGTATATCATCATATAAATATTGCCTTAAATCTGTCCATTCGTGACAAGTTTAATTCCAAGTGAGATTGTATAGAACGAGTCCAGACTACATACATTTTACTCTAATCAAAGTTCTTAACGCTCCAAAACTTTTGTAATTTCAAGTATGCAGTCCACTGAGAAAAATCATTAGAGCAAGTTAGAACTCATTGCTTATCGGCTTTACTACATGCGTCAGATGTCCTGCTTCTCTATTTGTTCGTATTGTAAACTAACTGTATTAAATACGTTTAAATGTTTAACTTAGGATGAAATACTACATATTAGGTACTTATGTAGGCCGTAATTTTTTAATCATATGAAAAAGGAAATATTAGTTTTCATGGATTATTTGGAGAAAAAATATGTTATTTAATAAAAGATAACCAAGAAAATTAAAGTATCTGTATTTTAAATATATTAAAATATATTTAAGTTAATACTCTCATATAGGGTCCGAAACTTTGTAAATATATAGCGTTCTTTTGAATTATTACGGATAATTTGAATTCGTCGCTATACTAAACTATGATTAAATAAAATATTATCTATTTCAGTTATACTGTTGCACCGATATCAAGAAAACGATGATATATACTTTATCTAATAAATAATTAAAATATTATTTTGTAAGGCTTTTCAATATTTGTAGTAGAATAGGATGTACCAGAATATGTAAAGTAATTTTTTTATTTATACAGCACAAAAACAGCTTTTAAGCGCAATAATAACAGCCTTTTGTTGTAGAACTCAGTTTGAAGAAATAAGTGTTTCATAGCATTACAGATGCATTAAGCATTTAATTAATTCGCAGAAGTTATCATTACGTTTTTAGTGTTGATTATTTGTGTTTTATAAATAAAAAATAGCTTCACTTATTCTGGGCGACTAAACGAAAAGTCATCGATAAAATACATTTATTGACATTTCTTATCTCTTGCGATATGACGACGTAATATTTGTGAGCCCGATATTATTTTTCTGCTTAATACTCTGTTACGATCTGATGTGTGGGTCAAATCATAACTAAACTCCGGTCCGGCAATAAAAATATCTTATAAAGCCTTTTTGTAATAACTAGAGCTAGATAGTTATATTTTGCAGACAGGGTAGGGATATCCTGTAACCAAGGAGGTCGCCCATACGTATATCGTCTGCAGGTAAATCGCCAACAATCGATACGAGCGAATGACGCTATCGAATTGGACATACATTGTAATTAGTAATAAAGTAGTAGCAATTATGTTTAACGGGCTAAGAGCTAAGAAACAACTATTAGTCGATAAAATAAAAGAGCTTATAGGTGAATATACAAACTTACGTAAATACCATGACGAGAGAGTAATATATTTAGTATACGATAAACCCTTAAAGTGCTGGAGCATAACGGACTGCAAAAAACATGTAAATACTGTAATTTTTCATTTAATTTAGTCAATAAATATTAACAAATATTTCAATACTGTTGCATAGTTACGTACGAATTGTGCACGAGGGTATTGCAAAAAAAATAAAATCTGAATTAGCAAATAGACACTCGTGTATTAAGAAAAAATTCTATTGTTAATGTTATAGTGCACGCCCTGAATCCTCTAAAATTATCTTCTTCATCGTTATTATCCAGTTAAACAATAGAAAAATGGACTGGCCAGGCAATCACGAGGCTGGTGCAAAATTTTAACTATGTGGTAATATTTATTACTGATAATGCTAGTACAATGCCAGGTGTAATGCGATAGTTTCTTAGCATGTGACATGCAAAATTCATGTATTACATCGTGTGGCAAAAATATTCGCGAATTTTATCTGGAGATAGGTACATATATTAATTGCAAGTACAAAGGCAATGTTTTGCAAGTCCATTATGATACTTTATAATTTTATGGATACTATCCCGGTATTTCTGATTTATCAGTCGGTTTTTACATACTAGGGAATATGGTTGAATACATATTCTTATTAAACTAGACATTTCCATCAAATAATGTCCTTAGTTGTACAATTCAATCGGAAAAAACCTACTGTTATTAAGAAAAGTCAGAGAAAATTTCAAGATATTTACGTGGAAACAAATTTAAAAGCTGTTTATGACAATTATAAGGAATTACTTCAGGCAACAGAAAATCCTTCGGAGTTCTTAATGAAGTCACTAGCAATAGAGGATTATACATATTATTATACATTGAAGTGCCATCAAATTTTTGAAAAGGAAATAAAATACTTCTCAATCTATTCATGAGCAAATGATTGGGAAGTGTATAGACGAGGGTTCGTCATACTTTAAAGTGAGATGTTTATCAAAACACTTTCTGTGGAGTTGTGAATGCATCGAAGATAACTCATTGTCTTTTGAGACCAACAAAGAGTTGTTCTTATTGAATATGGGTCAATGGAGACTATAATAAGGTAATAATAATAGTCTTTTATGTCGCATAGGATATCCCTACCAATGAGGTAGACATGGCATTTAAATCGAAATCATAAATTATTCTGTAAAACAAAAATAAATAAAAAGTCAAGAAATTAATATAGAAAATAGAATCAATATAAACAAAGCAGAAAAAAATAATGTTATAATAAATCAACTAGTCTAACAACTAACTGAAAGAAACCTTCAAAACGTTCGTCTATCGAAAAACAAAAAAATTATTAAGGCTTGACACGGAAATCTTGTTGTTTACAAGTTTCCAAAAGAGAACGACACATTGGCGATTCCTTCTGTCCGAGATTAAAGGCACGTAATGACGTTGCAGCAATTGCCTCTGACTTGTAGCGATAGGCGAATACATCATCCATCCTGAAAAACAAAAATTTTAAGAATCTATCTAATAAAGGTATTCGATGGATGCGTAGAAGGTTTACGGATTAAGCAATAGCTGCGTAAAATCTGCCGAAACACGCATGACGAAACACAGAGCTTTGATCGTAATAGGCTCACGAAAATATTTTCTTCACAAAAAAATCACTATGATAATGCGCGGGATTACAACGCAGCCAAATTAAAATCCTACTTCTATGAGTTACATCGCACATCATATTGTTTGAATTCAGCTCCGTCCGACCTCTTTTCAAACTTGGAAAAGCATTTTAGAGGACACTGCTTTGCAGACGTTAACCAATTGACAAAAGAGATTGATGCCTACATTTAAGGCAATTTTAATGGAGCTCGTGGTTGATTAACGAGATCACTGAAGGTTGATATATAACCCCTTGCCACAATAATTTTCGTTTTCTGTATACGTATTTCGACAACTAAGTTGTCATCATCAGCAGATAATTAAACAGTGTCGCACCTGACAACTACTACTCACCTGGACAACTACATTTAAGACCAACAGAAATATATCATTGTAGGATATCTTGCGCAAATGCATTAAAAGTAAAAGGGAAATTGAAGAAACTTTATAAAAAAATCGCAGGTCTTTTGTTTACTTGTGAAGTCGAAATTTTTTCTAGTTCCCCTCGTACTTTTCAAATATACACTTTCCTCAGAACATTGTAAAAAGCTCGAAATTCGACGAAGGAGAAAAAATATATTCTAGAATTAAACAAATACCAAATGTAGGTATTATTACGTTTTCATATAAAACGCAACTTTAACGATTATATTTGGAATAAGCTGCTGTTTGTATTTCGGAATAAACTGTGAACGCTTTGTGGTTCACAAAACTCATTACTTCTTGACCCGACGTATAATACCTTTTTTTCCATTCTTTTAGGCAATAACAAAATCGCATTATATGAAAACGCGATGTAATAACATACTTCTTTTATTACCTCCGCGAGTATGGTTGCTCGTTATTACATTACTAAGAGCACACGTAGCATGTTCAACAACAGCTTTTTAACAATAATTATTCCTGATAGCATCTATTTATTTATCTACATACATCTCATTTCTGCCGGGCCTGAAAAATTGTGTTTTGACAATCATTTTTCTCTTGCTTATGTGCACTGAAATTACCACTAATTACATTTTAATGATAGCCTTTAGAGTAGGTTTTATTGTCTTGTATTGAATTATATAAATTCACTTACATAATTCTTTTTTCCTTTCAGGCGAACTTCATGTATAATGACACAGTAACAGGTAGGTATTACATATTGTAGATATATGTAAATGTAAAATTTTAAATTTAACTGTAAAAAAATAAAAGCGAAATCAGATTTTGTACACAATCTTTTGCTAATTTTGTAACAAAGTATGCGCTGATAATAATATACAATATTTAATTGAACGTTACATAGTGTATAGGTTTTATTCATAACAATATGTCATTTCATGCTATATTCAGCTTATTTCCAATGTTTTAGATAGTGGAATGTTAGGTGGATGTTATATACATGGGATGTTATTTGGGTTTCATATAGGGCGTCACTAATCAAATGCCGGTACTAAAATTAACCTCCGTCTTTAGCTAACATAAATTCAAAGCTTCAGTACGATACGTGTAGTGTTGTAGCTACAACGAACTGTCAAAATTAGTTGAAAAATGGAATTAAACCGAGAAAATTTCGCGGAATAATTTTTCATCATTTTCGAGGACAATTATTTCAACAAGAATGTCTCTCCGCATCAGTCAACAACTTCTCCTTGGTATGGAGAATTCAAACGTGTACGAAGGTTCACCAAAAACAGCATCACGAATATCGCCAAATTGATGTTTTATTGGGGATTTCGAAGACTTCAATTCAGAAAATTTTGCATAAAGACTTGTGTGTAAAAAAATGAGTTTCTTGTTGCATGCCGAATCTATTGACAGAGGAACAGAAAACAGCTAGGGTGAATTGGTGTCAAAAAATTCTAGATTGCTTCAACGCCGGAAACTCTAAAAACGTGTACAACATTGTCAGTGATAATGAATATTGGATATACTCATGTGAGCTAGAAAATAAACGACAGTCATCTGTTTGTGTGTTCCAAGGTGAAGAAAAGCCGACAAAAGCTATCCGTTTTCGTAGTGTCTCCAAGAAGACATTTGTCTCGAAAGCAAGCTCTGTAGCAACAATTTCTCTACAAAATCAAAGAACGGTTAGTGCCGATTGGTATACAACCATTTGTTTGCCGAAAGTTATCGCTGAGCTTCAAGCAGTTCTGAACGATTAATCATACTCCACACACCACGCAAAAAATTGAATTTTTAACGCCACAACGTCTATTTGTCCTACCTTCCCTACAGCCCGGACCCAAGTCCCAATATTTTCTATACTATTCTAAAAAGCAAGAACAGATTGCGTGGTCAAAGGTTTCAGTCATCAGAAAGGGTAGTCGATGGCTTCAAAAACGTAATTTTGACTGTACCAATAAACGAGTAGAACAACTGCTTCCAGAGTTGGTTCGAGCGCATGCAAAAGTTTTAATCTTCGTAAAACAATGAAGTCTTTAAAAGCTATCTACTGTTTCATTCCAGTTTTATATGCAAAACTTAAAAAACAACCCAGGTATACAGATTTCTCGAAAGCATTTGATCTGTTGGATCCTGAATAATTCCATACAAACTGAAGCTTTAGAAGAGCTTTCCAAGTCAAATTTGACTTCTGGAAAGCGCTGTGCGTTTTTAATGTATATGTTTTTAGGTATTATATTGCAGCATCTGGAGTTTCCTAAAGATCTACCTTTGGCCCTCTAGTATACAACATTTTTATCGATGACGTGATTAATATACTCAGTTCTGAAAGATTGGTTTTCACAGAAGATCTTTAAAATCTTTACAAGTGTCGTCTCATATGACTTTACAAAATAATCTCATCAACTTATATAATTGGGGTATAATAATGTCTCTCTAAGTATAAACAAATATAAAATTGCATCTTTTAGTCGTCATGTTGATTACAAACTGAATAATAAATTGTTGTCTCGATGTGAAACTTAGAGACTTGGGTGTTGTATTTGATTCTACTTTTTCTTTTAACTAACAATGTACCGCCAAAAAAGCCCTTCATTATATTAGTCGAAACTGCAAACATAAGTACTCTGAAATGCCTATACTATACTTTAATATTACTTTATACTTTAACGTAAAAAAGCAGTTATAAAAATATTTATTAAGACAAAATATTGGCATAAAGCAATTAATTACATCATTTTATTTGACAGTAAGAAACATGATTTTCTATAGAAAATTTGAAAAGAATCGAAATATTTTTTGTCGCACACTTTCAACATTAACGATCTCGTGTGCATGAACGACTGACAATACATTTCTGTACTAGAATTGTCAACTCAAAATTAAACATAGAATCATCCTACCTGGCGACTATCCATGAACTTCTGACCACCATATACATATAATAAAATTAGGATTGATGACTACATATTGCATTTTCTGATAGTTGAAAAGTTTGACAGACTTCTTCATATTATAAAGTTATATTTAATAACAAATATCACACAGTACTGCGCATTTTGTCTGTTGAAAATGACAACCAAGGTTTTTTTTTATACATTGATCTAATATCCAGAAAAAAAACTAGTAAAACATTTAAGTTTAAGTTAAATCTTTTAGTAAATTTTTTGTTTCGCGGTAACGTTGCAAACCATTGTCTTACGCAGAAATGCTATGAACCTGTTCGGTTTAATGTATGTTGACATTTCTGACATGTATATATGCAATAAATAATTTAAATGAACAGGGAAATATATATATGTGAAATTAACGAAATTATGAAGAAATACTTGAAGTCCTTAATACTCTTTAATGCAGTATTGACGATTGTACTGTATTCCAAATTATTTAAAAATATTTCAGGACACCTTACTACCACTCGAAACCCATAGACTTGCATTTATAACACTAATTTATTTGATAACGTTTTCATAGACATTCATTTAGTTATATTAGTCATTTAACGTCGATGAATGAGACTGTATAGAGAAGGAGTGATAAAAAGTATTAAAGCCACAGAGCACTTCAAACACGATAATGGAGTTACACAGATTATACTTCACTTAGACGTTACTTTTATACCATTAAAATTATATGAATAAATTACTGGGTTATCTACTTGCATCGTAAAAGTACCTGTTCTCTCGAGGCCATAAATACGCTAGTTTTATTACTATTAGTATCTAATTTCGAAAGTGTTAAAATGAAGATATCTTTATCAGAGGCAATAAAGTGGGAGACACCATCCCAGTAATATACACTGACATTTCTCTCTCGGATGGTCATTAAAAAATTAAGACGTGTCTATATGTCTAGTGCCCGTAGTGTCCAAGTTATGTACATATGTACTCGTATGCTTCTCAGCGATGTAGCGGTCGTTATAAAGCCTAAATTTGTAGGGATGAAGCGCATACATACTTTTCTCTTTCCTTTCTTGACAAGTTTGTTTATTGGAGAACTTCTTATTTCTTAGGTTTCTCATTGCGAGAATAGAATTCAGGTAACTTAATTATAGTAACCAGCCTGTAGAACGCAAACTATTGAATCAGATATTGGGCGACTTACCTAAACCACTTAATTTGTTATTACGTTCACTAATCTTATCAATAATTCTTTAATTATTGAATTTAGCAATTGTTTTCAATTTATAATATAATATTGTAAAAAGTATACTGTCTGTATGACATTAATATTAATAAGTTAAATTGAAAATGTAGATATTTCTTATACCCCAACAAGCTCTTTTTATATCCGAAAAAAATTGCATATTCGAAATTTACATTCAAGAAATGTCGCATAGCGCTTCATTCAACCACAAGCGCTTTTTGAAGAATCAGTAACATACGGAAGTGTTTCAGACTATCTTGACTTTTAAAGACATGATAAAGGCGACTGAAGCCTTAATTTATGAATGGCAATTTATTTGTAACTCACACATAAGTAAACACCTTACAAATAGTAACATCGACAGCACTTAGCTTAGCTTAGAATAACCCTAACCTTTATACACTAGCGCATGTCGGGTGTATATGAGTTGAGTTTCTACGTGTATGGCAGGATTCTTTTCCATATTTCTCTGCATGCCTTTCTATCGTTCACCTTCCCTCTGATCCTTCTCCAATTTATACTTCTTTTTTCAGCTGCCTGTCGTACTTCTTCTGTCCAGAGTTTTCGAAGTTCTCCTTTCTATTTTCTTTTAGGTGTATTAGCTTCATACACTCTTCTCACTATTCCATCTTTCCACATTCTCATGATGTGACCCAACTGTCCTTCCTCGATCTCGGTTTGAATGGGTTCTACATCGACAGCATCAAAATCAAATCCTCTTATGTACACATTGCAGAATCCAATTGATAACCGTGCATGTAGCTTCCAGAGCTTACACGTAATCAATTAAAAACAATCTGGAACTACTTTGTTCTCTGGCACAACGATTTTAGAGGTGGTTTCATCATGTAATACCATGTTCCAGGAAAACTTGTTATAAATTCCAAACTTAAAGGTTTTGTTATATGACTGAATTATTTAGTACTCTATGATACGTTAAAATATGGCTGTGAATCGGGCAATAACAAATATTTTAAAAAATGAAAGGAACACTAGCTCCCAAACTATTAGTATGCTATCTGTGAATCTTAAAACTGCGTATTGCTATCTCTTTTAAACTCCTGAATATTAAAAAGTTTAACGCTAAAATTTTCTAATTTAGTGCGGAAGAACTATAAGCATGCTAAACAAATGAATATGGCACAAATCACCTATAAATAAGTCAAGATTGTTGAATATTGGTTCGTGTAGATAAAATGTAAATACTGTATAACCGATATCTTGCTTTTGAAATATTGTTGGTTTGAATAATGGATAAATTAAGGCTATAACAAAAAAATCTCAGAAAACTGTAGCCATCATTCTTCCTACAGATGAGATAGTTTCTGCTTTCTGTGGGACACTTTCAGATTCTTCCAACCACCAGTATTTTGTATACTATTACAAAACGACGAAGAAACTCAGAAGAAAGTCGTTTAGATAAGTTTAAACACAGAAATGTTCAAAAACGCGGCACCCAGCAAGCAAAAGGTTTTCATACCCAGAACATCGTGTAAAATGTAGCGGATACTGTTTATCGAGATCTCGAAAATGTGAGGAAGATCACATACTTTCACTCGGCGATCGTTGTGGATTTTTGTGACGATTCCGTCTGTCGTAGCAGCTTTTGGACATTCCAAGCGTCGTTTAACCACAATGGTTGAATATATGGCCACATTGTATATGTTTGGTTCAATTAGTTAACTCTTTTCATTATAGTAACTATTTATGTGATTGGATTAACACAACAAAAACCGCACAAATTATGACTCAATTCAATACGACACTATATAAAAATATGTAAGAAGAATATATAAGACATACAAATGAAAAAATTACTGAATTTTTATGCGACATTGTCTATAAATAATCAAATAAATATACTAATATATTTTTAAATGGGTGTGTTTCCTTATAAATAAAGCTAATGTGTCTCGTATCTGTTCTCTTATATACTGAAATTGAGCAAGTCAGAGCTTTTTATTATTTTTAGTAATTTATCAGTAAACTTGCACATAATTTCGTTGAAGAGTTGATGATGCTCCGGTGTTAAAATTTTCCTAATTTCCTAATATACCGGTACTTCTAAATACCTTCAATTGAATAACATTAGTGCAGAGAGTTTAACAAAAGTAGGGAAGACTAAACTGCAGATAAGGAAAATAAATACGTAGCATCTATAGATAAAGAAGTCATTCATTTAATAACACTAGTTTACGCAATATATATTATCTAAAATATTTTAATTGTTGCTCATTAGAGACAACATGTTGATTTCAAATATTCAAGTTGATTTTGTTTATCAGAGCTAGTTTAGAAGTAACCCTGGTGTAGAAAAGAAGAAACATGTACAAATAAGAAAAAGATTATTAAAAAATAAGATTAATTATTTTCTTCTGGGCTTCCGGGCTGGAACCGAGTCACTGGTATAACTGCTGACGTTTCGTACCCACTCGTATGGGCCATCTTCAGGGCGCAACTACTGCTATTGTCTGTGGCACTGAAACTGTAGTTTCAGTGCGACAGACATGTCGCGGTGGTTCCAGCCTGGAAGCCCAGAAGAAGACGGTATGGACCACGACCGCGGAAGCCTACATACCAGATTAAGATTAATTATTATTTTACAGAATACTTCGTTTTAAAGCTTTCTTCTTATGTGTAGTCTTAAAAAATGACGCATCAGGGACTAGCAATAGCCAGACATCATTATACGTACCCCAGAAACCTTGATAAGGCTTCTCTACGACGTATAAATGATCCTGATGCATATGTTCTCTCTGCTCCTCGCTAAGATCTCCTAGATCACCTGTTGAGGTGACTATGAAGAAAGTGGAGTTTAATAGTCATAGTACAAACCATAATTTTCAAATATTAAAGTAAAACTTGTACTAATTCAATATAATTTTCCTATTCTTGATTTCTAAGAAGGTTTTGCATCACTGAGATAAAATCTGTTCATTTGATTCAAACTCAGTCATCGAATCTGTAAATTTGGTATATCTCGTAAGATCTTTGATTGAATATCATAAAAAATACCCTTTTTCCATAATTAGCTGAGGAAATGTTCGCCACATGTAAGAAAAGCAGTTTCCATTTTTATCAAGCAATTTGAAAAACTGTTTCGTGATGTCCAGTTTTATAAGTGATGGCGGAAGAATAATTTGTTCAAGAGCTACCAATAGATTGTGTAATATTAATGGCCAATTTTTCCTCACCTAATGTTCTTGTTCGACTCTGCTGTTTCACAAATATATAAAACACGGAAACTTAGCGTTACTCACTTACGTTCATGATACCTTATTTTATTCAAAACTGATGAAATATTACAATATGCTTCTTTTTACTATATACTGTGAGTAATACCTATCTCGGCGTATTTACTTCCGTAATAAAATGCATTTAAGGCTACCTTTTGAACTGTTAATGAATAAATACCATTCACTTGGTTCATATAGTGTCAAATCTATTTTTATCAATAAAATTTGTGTGTGTGTATTTATATGTGAACAAAAGGTAAGATTATCTTCTTGGGCAAAATAACTTCGTAACGCTTTCCCTCTTTCCCGATAAAAAGTTTTTTCGCCTAGAGCAAGCGAATTTTTTCTTTCGATCGTGGCGCCAACAATTCAAGAGATTTGTTTAGAAAGATTCAATTCTCTTACAAGATCATTCAACTCATTCTGCAAAAGCGTTGGGGTTTATCCTCTGATAAATTTTCAAGGTCATTATCATTTTCTGATATTCTAATCATCTTGTACTAAGGGTTCAGATTTAAACATAATACTTGATATACCCCCATTTAACACGGTTTTAAAATACACATTTCATTTTAAGTGTAGTTTTATTTTTAAAGGACATGTTCTTCAATATAAGCTATTTATTTAAAGTGAATAATCAACATGCCTCCCTCTCACGTCCAATGAATTGAACGCAAAAGCGAGAGTGCATCTGTCTCGCAATGTCGGGAACTAAGTTTCCAGAGCGTATAAACAGATGGCATGCATCGCGGCTATTTGCATCTGTTTATACGCTCTGGAAACTTAGTTATCGACATTGCGAGACAGATGCACTCTCGCTTTTGCGTTCAATTCATTCAATCGTTCATTAATAACACAGAATCTGCCTGATGATTGGTCTATCCATGAAACATATGTAGTAGATAGGGTGTTATTAATAATAGAATGATTCCTTTTAACATTATTTATTTAAAATTAAACTGACTATATCGTTTTGAAATATGGGTGAGCGAAAGAACTGATATCATCTTACATATGGTTTTCATATTTTCAAATGTATATTAAGATTCGTTTTTAGAATACATAAAAAAATATATATACCTTTCTTTTAACATATCGCAAATAGGATGTGTGAATACATAGTAGACGCGTTTTAGGCACACCTAAATACGTTGTGGTGTCAGAACAGTTGAATTTATCAATAAAGGTATTATTTTAAAAAAACTCAAGTGCTTAACGCTTCAGTAAAAGTCGTAATGTTGTAAGTTGTAAGTGATTACATCGCACTTAAAGAAACGAGTATCTAAAAATAAATGGATTGAAAGGGTACAACATTATGATAAGTTAAGATAACAATCTTATTACCATGTAATAAATTATCATAAAATCTCAATTTTAAGAATATCGAAATACCAAACTATCTCTACAATATAGCAATAAGCCTGGACTCATTTCTCTGATATTAGCTTTGCTTCTTTTACTTTATATTGCTACTATTTTTTTTTACTTTAACTTTGGCTATCATAAATGTTCACCTTTGTTTTAGTTTTAAATATGTATGTGTATATAAATTTCTTTTGGATAATAAAGATTATTACTATTATAAAAATGTATAATTTACAGGTATAAGTAAATAATTTACTAATGTATGAATAGTGTTTAAAACTTTATTTTGTAAAGTCAAAAGTTGCTTCCTTTGTACTGGTTAATACATTGTAATTTATTGTTTAACTCCCGTATCTCCTTAACATAAACTATGCATTTAAGGTTGAAGTGTAATAAAAACAACTTCCTAGATCTATATTAAATAAATTTGCATATTTTACTGCATCAATTAAATATAGAACTTTCATTGTCCTCAGAACTTCTTAGATCTTGAAATGAATACGCAGTTAAGTTTCTCACAGCTATACATTCGAAACGCTTTTAGTCCTAAGTAAAATTACTATTTTAATTCTCTCGTGTTTTCTATCTTCTACTACAACTTAGAATGCTGTCCCAACTGAAACTAACGTAATGCAATCAAGTACTTTAAATTTCCGCAGCCTTACAAAGGAAGACGTTTCGAATTATACAGGTGCGAGGCATTAACATAGAAAAGGTGGTGTTAAAGAACTTTAACGTTTCAATTAAACTTCGGAACATTAAGCCGAGCGTGACAAAGTCTTCAGCTCATTATCAGTGGCCAGTGACCGGACAAATCTCCATTTCTTTTTTTGCGGGGGAGGGAGAGAAAATGAGCGCAATGATCATAGACTCCCGTCGGCCAACCAGAAAACAATAGTTAACCCACCGATTCATGGATTGATTTAATGGTGCAGAAGTTCATGAATGAGCGATTACTAAACATTCGAATTGTTAATTAAACGGCGAT
This sequence comes from Dermolepida albohirtum, assembly GCA_031893035.1. Taxonomy (NCBI): domain Eukaryota; kingdom Metazoa; phylum Arthropoda; class Insecta; order Coleoptera; family Scarabaeidae; genus Dermolepida; species Dermolepida albohirtum. Next base: position 200,370 of record JAVIWB010002368.1, read on the forward strand.
TTAGAAATTAATTAGCTCTCGCACAGGTGAAGCGTTACTTGAGCCAACTCTAACCGACATAATGGGATATTTTTTGTCTGAATAGGGAGTAAGTGCGACGAAGTTTTTATCTTGTATCCGTTTTACGGTTATATTCGGGATAATATGCCGTAAAGAATAAAATTATTGGCAACTAGTATAAATTTCTAACGAAGTTTTTTTTTAATATTAACTGTTTCTGCAGTAGGCTCTTGGGGAAACATCGCGAGTATTCAAATGTTTCCTAAAATATAATTAAAATAAAACTCAACTTTAACTGTTACAAAAGTTTATTAGGCTTCTCTACCATATGTTTCAGTAAGAGAGTTTTCCATTATCAAAGAGACAAAACGACTATTATTCAAGTGTTCTGTTAAGGGCTCTTGCCAAATTGAAACAAAATCATAAGGATATATATATACAGTACCGTGCAAAAGAAGGAAGCATCTAAATTTTCTAAAATTTATTAACTAAAACGTTTTTACTAATAATTATTGTATTAATTTAATTTATAATATTTAATAAATCTTTCTAAGAACGATTCACTTATTGATAGAAATATAATCACTGGAAATTTCCAAGTTTATAACATCATACTTCGGCTTAGGGGTGAGATCGACCGCCTGAGAAGGGGATTAAAGTAACAAATTTTATTGCACGACAACGCTCTGCAATCAAATTTTAAGGGAGAATTACCATATTTATCTACAAGATTTCGTTTTTAATTCAGTGGTAGAAACGATACAGAGAGGTTCCACAATAGAATTTATTTAGATTCTTAAAAAACTCGCCTACGAGTGAAACTTTCGTTTTAAGAAGAAATTGTGATCTGTAAATTGTTATAGTAGATAGAAAATGCCTAAAATAGCATTATTAGAGAGATATAAAATTATTGTTTTACACCAAAACGGTTACAATCAAATGAAAATATCAAAGATAATGAAATGTCCCCGGCATGCCGCGCAACAAACAATAAAAAGAATGACTGAAACCGGCAGTGTAAGTGATAGACCAAAAAGTGGACGTCCAAAAAAGCTCATTAAAGCTGATGCACAATTTTTAAAGGGTATTTCCTTAAGAAATCGTAAAACGTTAGCGCAGAACTAGCCTAAGATCTTGCGCGAGTATGTGGTACTTCGGTACATGGTTCAACAGTAAAGCGATAATTGCTCACAGATCAGACTCGAGGGGATGCGTGGCCGTGAGGAAGTCCTTACTGCGACGAGGTAATAAGGGGAAATGATTAAAATATGCCAGAGACAACGAAACTTGGGGATATAATGACTGGCGACAAGTACTATGGACTGACGAATCTAAATATTAATTATTTGGAATGAACACACGTTAGTAGCATAGACGACGTCCTAGTGAATCGTATATTAACCATGTTTACACACTACCATAAAGCATGGAGGAGACAATATCCAATTTTGGAGTTGTATTTCAGCAGCAGGTGTGGGTGAAATTGTAAAAATAAAAGGTAAATTAACTGGTGAGAAATAGAGAACACTATTAGAAGAACATGCCATTCCATCAGGGCAGCGATTTATTTACAATAATTTTAATCTACAACATGGTAATGATCCCAAGCATACCTCCAAAGGTGTGAAAACTTATTTAACACAGCAGAAAGCAAATGGGGTATTGCAGACTATGATATGGCCACCTCAAAGTCCTGACCTAAATATTATTGAGCATGTGTAGGATTATCTTGACAGACAAAATTGTGAAAGGGGACCGGAGAACAAAAATGAATTGTGGAACATACTACAGAAATAGTGGTACGATATTCCCGAAAATTTCATTAATTCATTAATGAAAAGCCTACTGAGAAGAATACAGGATACCATAAAAAATAAGTAATATACTAGGTATATATATATCGCTACAATAAGCATTAGTTAAGTATAAATGACTACGTTTCATAGTTAATTTTGTCGTACCAAGATTACTTACAAATATAAGTACTCACTATGAATTTTAATTAATTTCCTTATTATTAGATGTGTATGTCTACTTACATAAAATATCCAAACATGATTTAAACTGGAACTTTTTTTATGTGTAAATAGGTATTGCATACGTATAATGGTATATTGTTATCCATTATCGTTAATTGACATTATGATATGTTAGTTAGAAGACCTGAAGATGAATACATGTAAAATATAGTTAAAACTATAATGATTGCAAGCTAAAAGGAAGTTATCACATATGTATCGATAGGAACTGGTTAAATTAATATTAAAAGAATAAAGTAGTTGCATGGGATGTAAAGGAACATAATGGAATGAAAGCGATTTGATTTTACAGTACATATCTATAGGTAATTTTCATACAACAAATTAAATATGGATTAATATTTAAAAAACATATTTATTGTATCAATCGAAATAACATCGTGTATGTATGTACGTATGTATTGGGTTGGCAACCAAGTACTTTCGTTGTTTTTACTGATAGAGAGCGTTGCTTTATTTTTTGTATTACGTATGTTAGTGCTGTACTTTACCGTTTGTCGCGTGATACTAGTCACATTGACGTAACTTCAGAAGCAAGTAGTGCGTGATGTTTATTAAAGCTCTTAGTTGTGGGTTAATTTTAAATGGAGTGCAGAAACGAACATTTTCGACATATTTTGCTATTTTATTTCCGTAAAGGGAAGAAAGCTGCTGCGGCTCACAAAAAGATATGTGAAGTTTATGGTGCTAATTGCTTAACAGAGCGCACGTGTCAGAATTGGTATAAAAAATTCCGTTCTGGAGATTTTTCCCTCAAAGATGAGCAACGTTCTGGTCGGCCTACTGAAGTTGATGATGACCAAATCAAAGTCATAATTGAAGAGGATCGTCATATAACACAACAATTGAAAAACATTTAAAATGTCTTGAGCTAGTTAAGAAGCTTGATATTTGGGTACCTCACGAATTGAAAGAAATTCATTTAACACAAAGAATCAACTTTTGCGATATGCACCTTAGACGAAATGAAACCGACCCTTTCTTAAAAAGAATCATCTCTGGTGATGAAAAATGGGTCCTATACAGTGACATAGTTCGAAAACGATCATGGAGCAAACACGATAAACCAGCTCAAACCACATCGAAAGCTGAATTGCATCCAAAAAAGATCATGCTGTCAGTTTGGTGGGATTACAAAGGTGTTGTGTTTTTTGAGCTACTTCCAAGGAACCAAACGATGAATTCTGATGTTTACTGTCAACAATTAATAAAACTGGATAAAGCAATCAAAGAAAAACCGCCAGAACTGTCAAATCGGAAAGGTGTAGTTTTCCACCAAGATAATGCAAGGCCCCACACATCTTTGGCAACTCGTGGGAAACTATTGGAGGTAGGCTGGGAAGTGATGCCACATCCTCCATACAGCCCTGACCTAACACCATCTGATTACCATTTATTTCGAAGTTTGCAGAATTCTTTGAATGGTGAAACTTTCACAAATGACGATGACCTTCACTCGCACCTGGTTCACTTTTTTGCTGATAAGGACCAGAAATTTTATGAGCGCGGAATCATGCAGCTGAAAGAAAGATGGCAAAAGGTCATTGAGCAAAATGGAAAATATATAATTGTTTAAAAACTATTCTTTGTTTTAAAAAAAAGTGTTTTATTTTATACTACAAAACCGAAAGTACTTAGTTGCCAACCCAATACTTTCATAGTTTCTATTGCATATAAGTTTTTAGTAGAATATTAAGATTTAAAGTTAGTTTGGTATTAGAATTTTTATCAATTTATAAATATTTACATGAAGCATGTAATTGATGAAACTGGGACACTAACATAATTTAATAGATTAAGAAAATCATATTCATTTTTTTATACAAAAGGAATTAGAATACCTTTTTAATTAACATATAAAAAATTATTGGTAGCATGTTATTTTTGAAAAATTGTCAATAATAAATATATTTGATATAATCGATATTATTGTATATTTGATTTAAGGTATGCCTTTTCAAAAACTGATTTATTTTTCTCAAATCGATTGACTGTTATGACAATACTTTCCTTTAATGATTTTAATGCTTATATTTGAATTTCTATATTTAAATGTATTAACATACTGGTTATTGTGCATATGAATTGATTTGAATACGTTCTTTTTTCGGCTCGCGGATTCTGTGTTACCATACATTAGGATACATTAAAGTATTTCAACAACAAACAATATTTACTAAATGCAGATAAATATTAAATGGATTAAATATTTTGAATTTATGAAAAGTTATAATAAAATTATGTCTATGAATATGGTAACAAATAAGATTATTACAGAGTTTAAAGGCATTGTAAGAATTAATTTAAATTTAGTGCATTACATATATAATTATATACAATCGATATTGACATTTCGAACGATACGTACTATATATGTAATATATACGAGTTTATAAAATTTTTGCATCATGTATACGATGCACAAAGAGGTTAATATTAGAATTTTTCAGTGTCGCATCTCCAAAGAGCATATTATAATTATATAATTATGCTCTTTGGAGATGCGATAATTAAAAAACTATTGCGGGTTTTATTTAATATGTTTCCATAATACAATTTTCTGACTAGTTATAAAACTCGAATTCGCCTGATTTTTTCAAAAATTTCTCCAATACATGTACGATGGAGAAAGCTTTTAAAATAGGAATTCTTTTGTTTACCGTGGTAAAAATGCATTACTACATGAATTTATAGGTATTTAAATTGAAAAAGCGGTTATTTTCTATGCAATGTTCTAAGAAACCTGTATTTTTGTGATTCATAAAATTGCTCCATTACGTTTTTTTATAGTCTATTTGTTTAATTCAAAGGCGTAAACTGGAAAGACCTACACTAGAAAATTTTTGTTGTCGGATTTTAGAAGGAAATTTAAAAACTATTATGAATCTTAATAAAATTTGAAGTAATAAACTCATACATATTTGTTTAAAAATGTTGAGGAATAGTTAGATTATTTAGAAAATCTATAACATTTATTTTAAAACCAATATGTTACTTGTGTAACAAGGAGTTTAAATGTGATTGTGAACATGATAGACGAGTTATATATATATATATTGGGTCTGGGAAAAAGTTCGTGGCGTTTTTTCAGTAAAATTCAACTGGTCCCCGCATGGCGCGTGGACGAATTCATTTAAACCGAATATGCTCCATTATTATCGACAATGTTCCGCCATTTTTTTGGTAGATCCATGATCCCATCGGTGAAAAGCTTCTGTGGTTTCTGGTCGAAAAACTGAATCAAGTAGTTTTCACAGGCTTCTTTTGAAACCAACTTAATTCCATTGAGAGAGTTCTGCAGAGATCGAAACAGATGATAGTCAGAGGGTGCTATATCCGGACTGTAAGGTGGGTGCATCAAAACTTCCCAACCAAACTCTCTCAATTTTTGACGGGTCATCAAAGAAGTGTGTGGTCGGGCGTTGTCATGATGGAAGACAACACCTTTCCTATTAATCAATTCGGGCCGTTTTCTTTCAATCGCCTGGCGTAATCTCTCTAGTTGTGCACAGTAGAGTTGAGAATCAATCGTCTGACCAGTTGGAAGTAGCTCGTAGTGGACGATTCCCCTCCAGTCCCACCATACACACAGCATCACTTTTTTTGGCGTCAATGTTGGCTTAGCGAACGCTTGTGACGGCTCACCATCCTTTATCCACGATCTTTTACGCTTCCGATTATCGTACGTAATCCATTTTCATCTCCGGTTATTAAACGTTTCAGACACGGCTCGATTTCATTCCGTTTCAGCAGCGCATCGCAGATGTTAATTCGGTCCATCATGTTTTTCACGCTCAACTCATGAGGAACCCATACGTCAAGCTTTTTTTTGTAACCAGCTTTGTGTAAATGGTTCAAAACAGTTTTGTGGTCAATGCCTAGCTCCATGCCAATATCGACACTGCTGATATGCTTATCTTGTTGGACTTTTTCAAGAATTTCATCAGATTTTTCAGTGATTGGACGACCGGAGCGTGACTCATCTTTCACATTGAAATTTCCAGAACGAAAGCGAGCGAACCATTCCCGCGCAACAGATTTCGATAAAGTACCTTCACCGTACACAGCACAAATTTTATCACAAGCCTGCGCAGCGTTCTTCCCCTTATCATAATAATATTGCAGAATATAGCGAAATTTCTCATTATTCTTCTCCATTTTCAAGTGCGAATAACTTTCCAACCACTGCACCGATTACAATGTTTCTACGCTCAAACTAACGTTCGGAAGGTCATCTAAAAAACGAGCCGTCGGTGGTGTCGCTGTGACTTGTTGTTCTTTAGTTATCGGCAACCAATGCCATCTATCGGGAAAAACGCCACGAACTTTTTCCCAGACCCAATATATATATATATATATTTCCAGTTCATGGAGTTACTATAAAAATACACTATAAAGCTTCATTGCAAAACTAGTCAAATAATTTAAAATACACAATGCATACAAGGTACAACGAAAACACTCATTGACAATCATATTTACTCATCACTGCTAAGGTTTATATAAATAATAAGTAGCTCAATTATATTGTCCATTAGACCATTTGGGTGGCACATTTTTCTCATTAACAACTCGGTCAACATATGTTTTCGGTTTGGCAACATTTAGAATAGCTTGTAGTAAATGTTCTCCACTCTCAACTAACTTCAAGGTTTGGTTTTTGGTTGCCATATCGTCTTTAATCTGAGCCTACACCAATGACAAACAAGCAAACGTAGTACAATTTCATTGTTGTTATGTATAAAATGTTCTTATCCTTATTGATTGAATTAAATGAAGGAGTTCACAAGCCATATTATTATCATAAGCGATATTTTTGGATTACTATTAAGCCCGGATATCTTCCTTTTTGGTCGATGAGGTAAATATTTTTGTTAGTTAACAACAATGATATGAGTTTTTGTTAGTTAACAGCTATGATATGAGGCGTTATCCATAACGTGAATAATCATCATGCCTCCCTCTCACGTCCAATGAATTGAACGCAAAAGCGAGAGTGCATCTGTCTCGCAATGTCGGGAACTAAGTTTCCAGAGCGTATAAACAGATGGCATGCATCACGGCTATTTGCCAATTAAAAGAATGTTAAAAGGAATCATTCTATTATTAATAATACCCTATCTACTACATATGTTTCATGGATAGACCAATCATCAGGCAGATTCTGTGTTATTAATGAACGATTCTTTGATAGCGCCTATCATATCATTACGATACAGAAATCGTAAGAATCGTTCATTAATAACACAGAATCTGCCTGATGATTGGTCTATCCATGAAACATATGTAGTAGATAGGGTGTTATTAATAATAGAATGATTCCTTTTAACATTCTTTTGTTATCCATAACGATAAAACTATCTTTTGGTAATAATTTTCGAAATTTTTCAAACTACTGTCGATACACTGTAGTGTTTATTTCTTCATGGTAATCTCTTTTCTTCCTTCTATCAGAAAGTAATAAACCATACTAAATTTAGATTCTATGGGTAAAATAACTAATCGTCTACCTTTTATCACAAGATTTCGTAGACTATTGGTTACATCTTCAATAAAAGCATGTTGGGAGTTCACAATAATCCATCAATCAAAACCTATCTAAATAACAGATTAGTTTATTTCGCTCCCTTTAGTTTCTTATTTATTTTAATTATTTCCTTTTCTATCTGATTATGTCATCATGCTCTATTAAAACATATTTTCAACTTCTATTTCATTCACCTATAACAATGAAATAAAACCTAAAACTAAATAAATAGCATTATCTTTACCACTAGAATCAATGAAGGTACTTGAAATTAATCTGTTTCAGTAATTTATATAATGTTGAGCGATTCGTATATAGCTGATTGCTGGATTTCATTTAGAATTTTATCTAAGGTGGGCAATTCGTTCTTGTATAAGAAATTAATAATAATTTTTCTCATGGAACTTTCCATGGTTTCATCATAAGTAGCTATTAAATAATGCCTTCAAGTGCTCTGCTTTGGTGAAGTTATTTCAGTCTTATTCTTGTTCTTTTTAATAGTTTTATACACTGTAGATTTGCAATTCCTAAAAGAAAATTTTCTTGTATTTACAACGGTTTTAGACACGGATACAAGAAGTATAGTATAGAATGTTTTAACAAATAAAAGATTACCAATAATCTATTTCTACCCAAAATACGGAAGAAATAACATAACAATATGTGCCATTATGTTAACTATATTTCATATATCACCAATAAAATTAGAACAAGTTTAAAACAAATCGAAATTAAAACTGTTATTGTCAATAAGCTCAATTTGGTACTTGGTTAATTGGCAAGGAAGATGAAACTGAAAAACTTTATGATTCAGGTGTCTACCTAATGAATTGACCACACAGTGATATATATATATATATATATATATATATATATATATATATATATATACATATATATGAAGGTGAATATGAAGTCTCCAAGAACAGCGTTGTGTGAGTAGTGAGTAGGTATAAAAACAAGCTTTAACCTGCAAACAGTAATTTCGACTATCTCGTCCTAGCATGCAGTTTTATTTTCCTGTGTTGTTGAGTAAATAAGTGAGTATCATTTATCATGAGTTCTATTTCATGTGTTTCACGTGTTCATCATTATAACCCCGAAAGCAAAGCGGCAGTCAATATTGTCGTCCCGATTCTCCACGTGAGAGAAAATTCAAAAGAGCTCTCTCAGTTCAGAAAGCCATGGTCACCATTTTCCATGATGCAAAAGGAGACATTCACACCAAATACCTGTCGAAGAGATCAACGATTAATTCAATAAAAAACCGTAAAACTTTACTATCACGACACAATCGTAATCGTAGAGTAAGAGCGGAAAGAATGATTTGTTAGTTACGTTACGATAACGCAAGACCTCATTGCAGCAATGAAACAATGGAGACAGCGACGAACCTGAAATTCACGGTTGTTCCCACGAATGTAAACAATGCTGCTAAATATGTTTTCTACCACAAATCCATAAAGGGCTTTAGTTCATTGGAAATGCGTTACGATGCTGCATTATGCACAAGACACAACTACCTTTATATTTATAAACGTACGTGATGTATCTAAATATTATAACTTTAAATATATCGCTACGATCGTTTAAATAGAAGCAATCAATTCCTATAATTTGCGATCTCGCACCAGTAGAATGACGAAGCCATTTTCTAGATTTACAAGATAATTTATCCAAACGATATTATAAATATATTTATGTATCCATCAAAGGATATATAATCCAGATAACAAGCCAGTATCTCAAGATTTATAGCATTTTATTGTTAGAAGTTGTTAATAGCCTAGCTTTGAGGCTCGTCACGCCCGAATAGATCTGACTGCAACATGAAGTTATATTTTGGCATAATGCATCTCAAGGTTTATATCATTTTCTTGTTAGAAGTTGTTGATAGTCTAGCTTTGAGGCTCGTTACGCGAGAATAGATTCGACTGCAACATGTAGTTATATTTTGGCATAATGCAACTTGTGTCAAAAAATTTTTCATCCTGCAGAAACACGGTCTAAGGGCAGTTTTTCAATTAAAACCCAAAACATGTAAGCTACTGCTCGAAGACATTAGAGTTATTACTTTTCCCTTTTATCTTAAATTTTTGTGCATAGCTCCTACAATGATATTTTCAAAAAATATCAACTAGATCACACGTGTAACACTAAAGGTGGAGTTAGTTGTCAGTTACATTCTCCCCGAACTCATTTAAAAAAGATTCAGAAACAATGCATGGCAGTGCATAATGATAGACAATAGCATATCACGATTAAAAACAAACTGCGTGCTGATGGATTTAGGAAAGTATTAAAACCAGCAATTAGCAAATCCAGTATTTTATCCAATAAATAATTTTCTGTATATTGTAACATCTAATTTTATATATACATACAATTAATATTTGTTCGACTTTAACATACTCGTATTTTGTGTCTTTCGTTCATAGTATTTATTGTACGTTTTCTATGCTTTTTCATTACTGAATAAATGATATTACTATTATTTTTTATAGTCTCTGTGTACATCCATCTCATTATAATACGAGGGAGCGTTTTTATATTCGCGGAATGAGCGGGTTGTAGACGGGTGAGTAGGCGCATTGGGGACGTGGCCTGTGCAGCGACTCATGATTAGTATAAATACGAAGTTTCATTGTTATTAGACAGTTAGTCTTTGAGCTATCGTCAACCAAGTAACATAATCAGGAGTGAAAAGTGAAATATGGAAAAAATCGAATATCGTGCCGTTATAAAGTTCCTTACCAGGCAAGGAAAATCAGTCGCGACCATAATGAATGAGATGTCATTGGTTTACGGCGACTCTTGTCCAGGAAAAACCATGGTGTACAAGTGGCATAGTTTATTTAAACAAGGAAGGGAATCCCTTGAAGACGACCCGAGGCCGGGCAGGAGCATTGAGGTGACCACGCCAGCACTTATCCAAAAAGTTGAACAAATTGTACTCGAAGATGCTCGACTAAGGAAGAAACAACTCGCAGAAATGGTTGGAGTATCCGATACAACAATTTTTAAAATCCTACACGATCATCTCGGCATGTCTAAACAAGACTCCATGCAGTGGCATAAAAGGGGTACAGCACCTCCCAAGAAATTTAAAGTGTCACAATCAGCTGGGAAAATCATGGCAACGGTATTTTGGGACTCGGAAGGAATATTGTTGATTGATTATAAAGATAAAGGTGTTTCTATAACCGGAGAATATTACGCTTCAATATTAGAGCGACTAAAAGAAGCCATTAAAATGAAAAGACGGGGAAAATTGACAAAAGGTGTTCTGCTTTTGCACGACAACGCGCCCGTCCACAAGAGCCGCGTTGCGTTATCTGCCCTGCATAAGGTGGGCTTCGAAATTGTGAATCACCCACCCTACAGCCCAGACCTGGCCCCGAGTGATTATTACCTGTTTCCGAAAATGAAAAAAGAGCTGCGGGGTAAAAAATTTACTGCCGATGATGAAGTCAAGGAGGCAGTTTCGGCGTATTTTGCAGATAAAAAGAAATCATTTTTTTATGAGGGTATAAATAAATTAATTGAAAGATGTGAAAAATGTATCCGTCTTGCAGGTGAATATATTGAAAAAGAAAAATAATTTGGTTTTTTTATTTCCACCCCTTGTCCCCCATTCCGCGAATATAAAAACGCTCCCTCGTATGTTTCTTATATCAAAAATGGCTGGTACATATGTCTCTAAATATAATATACACGTTGAGACATCATCTCATACGCGCAGCTTTTTTCCTTACTCTTTCAACATATTTTAAATTTTGTATTAAGCGAACAACAGATAAAGTAATCCATTAGATAATAAAACAAAATTTTACTATATTTTGATGCTTAATTATTGACGCGTGCTTATTATACACGTTAGGAAAATGTACTAAAACAACTATTTAATGTTTCAACATTTAATTATCTTACAGGCGCTTGATTATGCCATAAAAATATTAATTTATTGTCTACATTTTTATTATACATTTTTATATCCACTATAAATTCCAGATAAATACGTTACTCTGTTTAATATTTTTCTATTAGTTGCTTTTATGCTGGGTCACACATATTTTATGGCCTCGAACTAGTCCATTGTATTAGAAAGAAATACTTGACGGAAAATCAAAAATTATATAAATCTAAGTGAAGCGCATATAATAAAGGGACACAAACTGAAAGAAAATAAAAATGAGTGTCTATAAAAGTGATTACAAATGCTCGCAGAAGGAAGCTTAACAAGTTGATCTTTCTAATTTTGTTTAAAATTATTACATATCTGTACTTGGTTTTTCTGTGACATTTCAGCTTTACTATAATGCATCTATCTATGCATTTAATTAAAGCGTATTTACCAAAGCGGTAACGTAATTTACTGTATGTAATTTAGTGCACCCTAACGTGTATGTAAACACAAACACAAATATCGTCTTAGAATATAAAGCTTCTGGACAACTAAAAGCATAATACTGTAGTAGTTCGCGTAATAATAATTACACTGCAGTGAAACTTCTTACTTAGATGACGTGCAAATTAAATCTTAATTAATTACCTAAATTATATCTGATACGTCGATAATTAATGTTGTTCTACTTAAATAAATATCTAAGATTGAATTTAACATAATTTTTTTGGAATTGTTTGCCGGTGACCTTTTCGAAAAGTAATTCGAGATTATCGTTTAAGTCTCAAAAGTTTTCAATTTAGCCACACTGAGCTATGCACATTTTAAAATATGATCTTCTCTTCAGTATTTCAACCACATGATGACATACATAGAAATTCATTCGTTGCTGGCATTTGTTAAATACATAAGTATGACAGAAATATGCATCAATGTTGCTGAACATTTTTTTTATATGTATATTTATTAATGACAACCCATTGGGTTTGGCTATTTACAAATTATATTTAGTTTATTCATATGATGTATTATACGCATTTTCTTTTATTTACTTCATCTATTTTTTGTATTTAACATTACTATTAAAAATATTATATCAACGATTATGTGCTTTTTACCCTGTGAAACAAAAAAATTATAATTGTAACCTCTTTTCCATTTAATATTTGTTGTATGGCACATTAGAAGACTGGAATTTACCGTTCCCCGTCATCTAATAGTAAAGACATATTTGTATGTATGATTAGCATGAGATCTCTGGTTCAAGTCATGCGCGGAAAGCAGGTATTTTTCAACAACAATTTCTTCTATAGCTATACGATGTAAAAAGTGATTAAAATTAGAATTTTAAGTTTCACATCGTAAAAAGTGCATAATCATATGCAGTTAAAACCTACCGTGGATTTCATTTAATATCTGTTTCCATAATGCAATTTATGGCCCTCTAAAAAAATAGAATTCACCGTCCTTCGTGGTTTATGAGGGAAAACACATGCCAAGTCAGCATGAGATCACGGGTTCGAATCGCGCCCAGAGAGCAGGAATTTTTTCAGTTTTTTATGCGCTGGAACAAGTTTGGAATGCATTTTTTCCATTTGGAAGCTGATACTACGGAGTAGTATCTGAAAACTTTCAACAATTGTTTTAGAAGAAGAAAATTGCGAGTGTGTCATTATTTTAATATTTTTATTGGCCAAGAGAGAGAGTATTGACCTGTTGAGTCTGAACCAGCAAAGAATAATTCGGCGATTTCGATTAATTCTTCTTTTACGATCGATAACATCCGGCAAACAAATTGCGCGATATCGATCAGCGTTCACAGTTGCTTCCATTGATAATAGGGTTGCCCAGTAACACAGAAGACACGAATGATCAATTTCTTTGTAGCACTACGTAAGTGAACAATAAATAGTAGATTCGTTTACTTCAGGGTTCATGCAAATAAATCTTTCGTCACCAATGTTGTACGCTAAATTTTAACCACCTAGACTAATTTTTCTTCAGCATTTCTTTGCACCATTTAATGCGATCTTGTTTTTTGCTTTTGTCAACTTGTATGGGATCCTGGGATGCTTTAATCATACTATATGTTACGTACTGATCACGCTCAACGTTAGTGACAACGATATACCTCGCTGAATGACACTCATGAAATTTAAATGCCAGAAATTAGAAAAATAATTGCAAACACTACTTTTGGAAGGTATTTTACCTTAAATTAACATTTAAAATAAAAAAAAATAATGGTTTAAAATTTTTACGTGACACTACTAAAAAAATTACTTTCTTTTACGTGAATCAATTACAGGTCAATATGTCAAATTTTACGAATACAGCAGTTGATGAACTATTAGATTCAAAAAATATACCTAATATTCCTCATATATTCACATAATTACTTTCAGTTGAATATCTAACTAATGTTTAATTAAGTCTGTTACCTATTTTATTCGCAAAAATGTGTTTACTTTTCTACCTTTGTTTAAATATTGATAAAATATTTAATTTTCAAATACCATTCCGAAAAGAATATTTTGCAATTTCTCATTTATATTTTGCTGGAACCCATTTGGACACCGATTAAATAATGTTAAATTAAATTTCTGTTAAATGACAAGTGTACAACGAATATATTCTCTTGCTTTTGCAGTTCCAGACTGTTTCCAGATTAAAAAGCAGTTGTATACACAACGGTTCTTTCACGTCCATTACCTTTTTGTAAGCCAAAAACACCTCGCAGTTCGAACATCGGACCGCATGTTCCCTAAATGATAGCCTGCCATGTCCGCGTAATTGTGTTGTGTTCTTTTGATGAAAGAACACACACGCTCGGAGATCGTTATTGATTAGCGCCGGGCGGAATTGTTTTCTCCGGTAAACGTTTAACTTTTTTACCGTTATCTCTTTCTATATCCCACGGCCCCGGAACACATAACCAAGTCGTAGCAGAATTGAGCGGGAATAAAATCATTAATCATAATTCAGCCGGAGACAAAAAGTACTTTATCAATTTCAATGCAACAAAGCCGCGTATTGCTTCGCTGGCTAACCCTCGGGAACAACTTCACCAATAAAAACATTACGACAACGCAGATTTGCTGTCAAGCCACTACTAAATTATATTTATATTCAGACGGCGGTGCTGCAATACGGCTTGAATAAATTATCAATGTTCATCGTGGAAATAGTCGTAGGTAGGTAAGTATGTAACTAAAGCGTATGTATGGTATACACACACGTACAAAGGTATTACTGCACATGTGTTGTTTATTGGATACGTAACAACATATAAAAATATCATAAACGCTAAGCGTCATAAACTCTGCGCTTTTTACACCACGAACTCGGTGTATACACGGACGAAAAAATACGTTCCATCGTGATTTACGGTATGATGTTTATGAGAGGGAGTTACAGAAATTATATTCACAGTTTCCTAATAAAGCTCGTTTTAGTCTTTACAAGATATTTGTTTCCTTTCTATTTTTTTTTGCTTTTTCCATTTCGGTTTCACTGCAAGCTTTATAGTGGTTTTTAACGTTCACTTTGATAGGTAAACAAAGATTTATTTTCAACAGTAATATCAATATTCGACATTTATGGCTTATTATCATCTAATATATTTTAGAGTCGGATTATTTTACAATTTCCAATTTATCTTTGAATAGAATAACTGAATTGTACTTCCATTATACACTCCGCGCAACATGAATAGGACCACCCGACTTGTTGCAAGTTTTCGGTGGTTTGAAAAAGAATTCATTTACTAAAAATACAATGCAAGTTTGTAATGGTATGATATGGCAAATAATACGCATTATTGCGCAATAGTGCCTAACGTTATGCATTGGGTGACGTAAGTACCACATACATATAAAATGCACCGCGCCGGTTGGATACGACCAGTATTTAATAGTAAGCTACCGGATGAGTGTCGAGTTACAACGTGTATCCGGATAAACAAACATCTGTAATTAAGGGTATTGTGCAACGATGGGACGACAGAAGTGCTTAAGTATGGAAGAAATTGGAAAAATTAAAGCGTTCCATCAAGAAGGGTATTCCTCAAGGGCTACTGCAAAGAAAATAAGTCGATCACACCAGGTTGTGAACAATTTTATTAGGGATCCCGAGAATAATGGAAAACGTTTTAAAGGGCGAACAACATCCGTTACAACTAAGAGAGAACGTCGAGCCATGTTACACGAAGCATCGAATTCGGCATTAACGGCAAGACAAATCGCGAATAACGTTGGAACGAATCATCGGTAAGAACTGTACAGAAGTTACTGAAGACCTGTCCGCATTTAAAACGTTTGAAAATTAAACGACGGCCTCCTTTAAGGGAATTTCAGCGCACTGCACGTCTTCAGTTTGCTCAAGCAAAAATGGGGTGGACAAGAGAATGGCAAACTGTTATTTTCAGTGACGAGAAGAAGTTTAATTTAGATGGCCCGGATGGGTTTTCTTATTATTTCCACGATTTACGTAAAGATGAAGTGATTCAGTCACGAAGGCGAGCCGATGTTGGTTCAGTCATGGTATGGGGAGCTGTTTCCTATAACGGACCTGTTGATTTAGTAATAGTGAAGGGCAGACAGAATTCGGAAAAGTACGTCCAGCTGCTGCAACAGGTGAAAGACAAATTTTCCAACGTTATGGCAGGTGGGCCATTTATTTTCCAACAGGATAATGCCAGTATTCACACCGCGCGCATTGTTCGACGCTGGTTTCAAGAACAAGGCATGGAGGTTCTCGATTGGCCATCGCTCTCCCCGACCTGAACATTATAGAAAATGTTTGGGAATGGTTGTCGCGTAAATTGTACTCCAATGCTACCCAATTCAGTTGCGCTGACGAACTAGAGCAGGCGCTGAAACGAAGTTGGGCGGAACTTCCCGTTGACTACTTGAGAACCCTGTATAATTCCATTCCATCCCGGCTATTTGAGGTTATAAGAAATAATGGCAAAAGTTGAACAATAAAGTATTTTGTTATTGCAAACGAATCTTTTATTTTGTAGATTGGTCGTATTCAAGTGGCGTTTAATTACTCTACTTATTGTCATTAGTAACGTACATTTGCACTGACTTTTACAAAAATTATATTTGGTACCTACATACATCTTTTTATCAACCCTCTTATTTTCGAAAATAACAATTCCAGCGCACTACCATGTTTATACCAACTACAAATGTCATATATGCAGTTGGTCCTATTCATGTTGCGCGGAGTGTACGATAAAAAACCTTTAAAGATAACACCACGATTTGTCTTTCTTAAAAATGAAATATTCTTCTTCTTTTTCTTCTTCTTCTTCTTCTTTTTTCTTCTTTTTCTTTTCTTCGTCTTCTTTTTTTCTTCTTCTCATATCCTGATACCGTTTAAGGTGTCAGGCTAAATAACGACAAAATATCAATTACTAATTTCTTTACAAGAAAGTAGTTGTTAAAAATATCATGGGTTCTTATAACTATGTCCTTACCATTAAATGTGTAAGTGTATATCAATGAGGATAGATTGAAATACACCAACTTTTTTATTTCAACTAATCTAATTCAAAAACAAGCGAATACAGTTCATTTCAAAATATGTATCTTAATTTGAGTAAATAGAAGGCATGTAGCTTCATGGCATCCCCTGGCGTAAAAGTGCGATAAGCTAATGATAATGTAAATGAGCCGTAGATGTGCAAGAGCGTATTTTGTAATATTCGGCTAATCATTTATAAATATATGTATATACGTGGGCAAGGTGAAAAGTTCTAGCCTGACAATGAAAGACTGCGATTTTAAATTTAAAAAATGATTTTATTTTTCTACATAATCGCCCTTGAGTTCAACAGATTTGGTCCAGCGTTTTTCTAACATCAATATTCCTTCCCGGAAGTGAGAGTCTGGAAGGCTGTCAACATAATCTTCTATGGTCCTTTCGACTTCTTCGTTGGATGTGAATCGCTTTCCGGAAACAAATTTTTTCAAATTTGGGAATAGGTGGAAGTCTGAGAGTGCCAAATCAGGAGAATAGGGAGGATGGTCGAGCAAATCGTACCCCAAATCCCGCAATTTTCTCATCGCCAACGCATCCGTGAGGGTCTGTTGTCCTGATGAAAAATGATTTTTTTCTTCTTCAAACCAGGCCTCTTCTCGCGAATTTTGGCATCCAGCTGGTCAAGAAGGTTCTGCCTTTTTCAAGGTAATCAATTAACAAGATTCCTTTTGCATCCAAAAAAAACGCTGGCCATGACTTTCCCGGCAGATGCGATCAACTTCGCTTTCTTTGGCGTTGAACCACCGACTTCCGCCCACTGCTTCGACTGCTGTTTCGTTTCTGGCGTGTAGTGGTGAACCCATGTCTCATCCATGGTGACAAATTGCCGCACAAAATCGGTCGGATTCTTGTTAAATCGGTCCAAAGAATGCTCCGAAAATCGTTTGCGCATTTGCTTTTGATCGACATTCAACAAATGCGGCACCCATCTTGCGCAGGGCTTTCTCATCCCTAATTCTTTGTGCAAAGTGTTTCGCACCCTTTCTTCCGATATCCCCACAGCCTCAGCTATCTCACTCACTTTCACTCGCCTATCGTCCAACACAATATCATGTACTTTTTCGATGATTTCTGGTGTGGTTGCGGTTTTTGGCCGTCCTTCATGTGGGTCATCTTCGAGGGACGTACGACCACGTTTAAATTCAGCTGCCGACTTTTTAACGGTTGACATCGAAGGAGCAGAGTCCCCGTATACTTTTGTCAACTTCGGATGAATTTCCATAGGGGTTAAACCGTCCAAAACAAAGAATTTTATAACAGCATAATTTTCAAGTTTGTCAATTTAAAAAAATAACACGCACGACGTCTACTACAAAAATTCTTGCAAACAAACTACTTGAGAGAACAAGTTGAAAGTTTTCATATGAACTAAAGATACATGCAGCCACGTAGGAAACATAAATTTCTGTTAATTGTAACGCCATATCTGTGTCAGGCCGAGAACTTTTCACCTTGCCCACGTATATTAAATACAAATTTATATAAGTTCTTAATATGTTAAAATACATAAGCGCAGAAATATAAAGTGAATCTATTACGAATGTATATAAACACACAAGAAGCGAGGTTTTATATATTTTTCCTACACATATAATGCGTTACTGTAAATTGAAGCAAACTACGAATAAATACCTATTACTTTTAATCTTAATTAGTAAACCAAAAAAAAATTGTTTTGAGCCTTACCAACCCGTAATGGTCAAATCCATATTGACGATACAATTCTAAATAAGACTTTTCCTATAATTACCCATTTATAATAACTGCGTTTATACGTAACTATTGGTAATATTAACAACAACCCAATATTAATGAAGTAGTAAATGAGATATAAGGAAAATATTACACTTGAGAAAACATTGTTTCACATACTTTGGATATCTTCAAGGTCAGTCCTGTCTTTATTCTTTTTATTTAAATTAATTATAAATACCAGAAGAGTATTAACATCTAAATATACATTTTCTATTTCTATGGCATATCTGATGCAATTTTTCCATTTCTCTAGCATTACATTGGCAATCGCTTCTCGAATACGATTTAAAACTACTTCGCTAAATTCGGGATGGTCATTAAGGTAGTGCACATATTCTGTCAATTGATTCCAAATTAACTCAGACACATTAAGTACGAAGTAATATGGGGGTAACTTTAAAACAGTGTCTCCTGCGGCTGTGGTCATACTATCTACAACATATTCATTCTTTTTCCAAAGTCCGTTTTAAAAACTTTCAATTGTTGATTCTTGTGTTATTTTCAAAATAACTATCATTTTTTTGTAGAAACTCCGATAGTTCAGCCTTCGTACTGTTCAAATTCGCAAGCTTCTTCGGTGAAGCATTATCCGTAAATATGACACTTCTTTTGGGTAATATTGGTAAGATATTTTTCTGGAATCACACTTCAAGTAATGGTGCTGTAATATCCTAGTGATAGTTAAGACTACGATTTTTTGTTTTTTGCCGAAGGTAACACTTAAGTAAAAGTAGTATATTAAATATGGAAATAATATTGTTAAAGAACTGAATTTATTGTAAATGGTCACTATTGTAAATACGAAGGGTACTAGGAAAGTTCTGCAATACAGCTTTGTTTATTTAATTTTTTTTAAAGTAATTTCCTCTACACCCAATACACCTCTCCATCCTCCGAAACCAATCTTTAAACCAGTCCTGCCAAGTTTCACTAGGGGTAAAGAACACTTGTTGTCCCAAGCTCGCAGAAGATCCTCAGCACTGGGAAATCGTCTCGCTTTTAGATTCATTTTCACATGGGGGAACAGTGCAAAGTCACAGAGAGCAAGATCTGGACTGTAGGGAGGGTGCTCGAGAAGTTTCAATCCTGTCGTGGTCAAATATTCGGTGCAGGTTTTGGCGCGGTGAGCTGGAGCATTATCGTGATGGAGGAACCAGGTGTCCATTCTTGACTTTGGCCGCAGGTTCTGCATAGATCTAATAACTTTAGGCAGGCACTTGTTCTGTATACCACTTAGTCGTGACTGTCTACTGTGTGTCCAAAACGACGCGTTCCACAATTTCACTCGATTTGAACAATGCAATCATTTTCTTCTTTACAGATCGGAATTTTCTCACAACTACGGGTGTGTCCTCATCATCAAAGACCTAACCTTTGTTTTGAGCTTTGGACGGCACATCGTAATAGTACAGCCAAGTCTCGTCACCTGTCACGATGTTGTTTACATACCGATATTGTCCCTTACTAAACTTTTTTAGCATCTCTCAGCACCAAGTCACACGTCGTGTCATCTGCTCTTCAGTCAGTCGATGCGGCACCCAGAGAGAACAAAGTTTCTTCACGTGCAAATGATCATGTAGAATAGAACGCATTGCTGGTGCATTTAGGCCTGAAGTACCCTCTATCTGTTGGTAGGTCAGTTGCCTGTCCTCGCCAAGCATTTCCCTCACAATAGTAACGTTTTCCTCCGTAACTGACGTTCGTGGCCTTCCCGGCCTCTCAGCATCCTCCACAGTTAAATTTGGCATTCGGAATTCCCTATACTACCTGGATATCGTTACGTGATGTGGAAAAACATCACCTAGTGCAAGAGTCATTTCTTCGAAGCACTGGTTTATGTTTAAACCGCGCACGAAATTATAACGCAAAACTGCCCTTATCTTATTTCGTGGCCACAATGCCATGGCAAGCACTTTACACTCTCACTGCTAATGAATATCTGAGCCCATCGACATGGCGCGGCGGCTACTATACACGTATGAACATGTCTCAACATGCAGCAACGAGCAGCTTCCTACGATGCATTGTCGCGTCATATTGCGAAACTTTCCTAGTACCCTTTGAATATAATGCAAAGTAGTCAGAGAGAACTATATATCCATCTCTCGATTAAAATCAAATGCACTTATATAACGACATAGCTACTTAGTTGCTTTCCTCAAATAGAAAATATTTTAAGTAAATAACATTTTTTTATTTTACGTATTTATATGTATATACGATATATATTTATCACTTAAAAAAAGACATTAGTTCTCAAAATTTAGACCAGCTGACTTTTATAATTTTTAAATTGATGTAAAGTAATGACATTTTTTATTAATTTTCTCGGTGCATCATTTTATATCCATTTAACTTAGTATCGGTCAATATAATTTATGAAAAATTACATATAATAGCTTCTAGAATGAAGAAATCACTTTTCCTCGGCGTAGTTTTAAAATTATTACGAAATACTGACAAAAATTTGATTATTTTCGTGTGACAATAAATTCTTTTGGAATTTGTCAACATGCTACATAACATGTTATTTAAAGCGCTGGGTTTTTATTCAACTTTTTTTCATGCGGATTTTATCTTTATTTCAACATATGACGTATCGCACGTACACTCAATCTATATAAAATTTTTTCACGAAACATTCTACTTTATATTTTTTATTGGTCAGTATGATCCGGACAAGAAATGTCTTAAGGATTCTGGGCACGTTTCATTATTCATGAAAAGCCGAACGGATATCGGATAGGTTGGCATATCAGCTAGTTTATGTTTTCCATCAATTCCTTCCTTCAAAACAGCAAATATTTTTATGGTTTACGTTTACGAGTTTTCCGTTTTGCGCTGCTCCTGTTTACGTTGAGTCCACCGTCAAGTAAAAAAAAGGAAAGGGGGAGAAAAATATTCTATTCAAAATATTATACTACCAGATTTTATTAGTTAATTTTTTCTCAAGGATAATAAAAGCTATCGATACTTTGAATTACATAACATTTTAACAAAGAAAATACTGTTATTAGTTGTGATTACTTTTGTCACCAGTTTTGTTAGTTATATCTTGATTATTTTTTTAAATTTTTCGATAGTATATTAGTTTCATTTTAATATGTTTTGGCAACATTTTCTTTATCCTTTTGCCATTAATTTACTAGAGCTAGAGCTTGTCTATTTCTTTTGAAAATACATTCTGGACATTTTATTTCTTTGGTGCTGGTATTATTACGTATTTCATTACCAACGAAATATCAGTTATTGATGGTTTTAGTTAATATCATATGAATTATTGATCAACATTTCATTTAAATGCCTGGAATTAATTAACTTCTATTACTTAAATTTACAAAAGCGTCTCGTTCCTTGGAATTGTAATGTTGGTCCCGCCCGAACGAAGTATTTTGGATTAGACGATTTTATTCCGTGTTGTGTTCTACATAGTTTTTATTATCAGTACTTTCCTTAAGTGCTCACAACTAGTGTGTCACTACAAAAATTACATATGCTCTTTAGTATTTTATTGTTAATATAAGGCTTGGTCTATGGTGTATTATTGGGTGTTCTGTCAGAATGTTTGTGTTCCAGAGTAAATTAAATCGCCGTGTTTTTTGAGACTCCTTGTGGTACATATTTGTACCATAGGTCAATTGTGACTATTAATTTGATTTTTCTATAAAATCATTATGTATTACTTACAGAAATTGTCATATTGCATTATATATTCTGTCTGTGCTAAATTTATATATGCAACAGTGATATATTGAATTACAGTGAAACCCGCTTATTGGAATAATCACATTGTCCGCCAAAATTATTCCTATATGCGGATTATTCCATTATCCGTTTTTAACTTATTTTTTCTTATTACTAGTAAGTTAAGTATGTATATACATACATACTTCGTATTCTTTATATGTGCGATTTTATAACTATAAAATTGACTTCAGTATGATACTGTAAATTTATGTTGCGATTTTCATAAAATGTATTTAAGGATACATATGATACAAAAGAAATAAAACACATTTTAGCTTAATATATATTTTGTAATTGATACTATTTTTTTTATTTCAAACTCTACACATCCTTAACAAAATAATCTGTAATTTTATTTTGTTTTCTTTCTTTACACAAAATATCAGTGATTTGGTTATCT
This sequence comes from Dermolepida albohirtum, assembly GCA_031893035.1. Lineage (NCBI taxonomy): Eukaryota > Metazoa > Arthropoda > Insecta > Coleoptera > Scarabaeidae > Dermolepida > Dermolepida albohirtum. The sequence goes on from JAVIWB010002368.1 coordinate 223,292, forward strand.
AATGCATAGAAGTGTGCAAAATTACAATCAGTTTTTGATTCTAAAAAACGACGTATAGTGTCACATGCTAATTTCACTTCTTGAGATGATAGAGTATCCCTTGAATATGTATTTTCACCTACAATTTTTCTGAAAGAAATTTGGGAGCAACTTTTCCATCTGGTAAACCATCCATTTGTTGCTTGAAAATTTACACTACCCAGATTTTGTGCAATCTGTTCAGCTTTTTCCTTAAAAATGGATCCGCTAAGTGGAACTTACGCGCTCTTTTTTCCATAAACCAATGACTTAAAGCATTTTCTACCTCAGCATTCTTTCCGTTGCGCCTTTGTTTTTGAGTCGATTTAAAATTATCACGACAATCACTTAAAATACTGTCTTTTCTTTTTAACAATTTACTCACTTGTGCTTGAGATAAACCAAATTTTTTGGCAACATCCGACTGACTGCAAGTTGTTTCTTGTAAAAACTCAAGCAATTTCACTTTTTCCTTCAGAGGAAGGTCTTTTCTTTTCAAGTTTGTCGAAGAAGCCATTTTTCACTCACTTTCAATTGCAATGTCATATAACAAACTGACCAGAAATATAGAAATTACCTGCTTTTAAAACCTCCGAAAAAATATTTATTGTATGTATATACTTCGCACAAAATTAACCATTATCTAAATACTGTTTAAAATCACTTAGGTACAAGATTTTATTGCAATACGTAATTATCCGAAGATTATATGTAGTTATGTACATAATAGCTTTCTAAAAGTAAAGTAAACATTCATAGTAACTTCTGGTTTACATCCACCTTTAGTTAAGCAAGTAGAGAAATTTATTCTTTTATGAAGACAAAATCGCATTAATGTTCTTAGAAAAGCCATGCCTTTACCCAATATATTCTATTAAAAGATATTCTTATAACCGAATAATTTTGTTAATACTTAAATGGAAATGATTTTGTTCTTGAGATTTTAATTCCTTTAACCAATACATTCTATTAAGAGGATTTCCAATAAACGGGTTTCACTGTATTTCTAATGTACTTAATGTCGTTTTATTTTATGATATACCTATTTACTATAGCTTTGGGTTTAATTTAGTTTTACAGTCATGAAATTTTCAGTTTCTGTGCAAATATTCCTGATTTTCATCCGTTTGTGGATTTCTCGTTTGTTAATATGTATTAGCGTTATTTTATTGTAATTGATTATTATATGTTTTCAGGGATTGAAATTTACATTAGGAAGTTGTAGTGGTGTGATTTTGTGGTCGACTTCAATTATTGTTTTGTGAAGGGTGTTGTTTCTCATGATCAGAAAGTATATTCAGAGGCTGTTTACGTGTTTATGTTTTGTAGCTATTGTTCTAATGATTCTAATGAGGAAGTGCAACTATGTCTGACCAAAATATTTCTATGTTTCTTCGTGTTGAAGTCTTTCTATTGTACTTGTTTGTATATTATATCCTTCGTATTGTTGTACGTTTTCTTTAATTATGGAGCATCTTACTTTACTTATTCAATTACAATTTCCTTTTGCTATCAGAGCTCAAGATTTTTATTGTATATAATAATGATGCAATACCTTCCCTTTGACATACTGCTATTGTATTTCTAATTTGATTTCACTTGTATTTGTTTTTAGGTCTAATTACCACATTGTTATGTTTACATTAATTATTACGGATAACAAAATAACACTTTATACATATGCAATATTTATATATAAATACATGAAAACTGTCAACTTAAGACTGTCTATGGATATTTTGTTCAAGTAGATAGAAATGTTTAGTTGGTAAACATATGAGAACTCAAAATGAGTACCTAGATTTATAAGTAACTTTAGTATAACAAAATGAATTCTGATACATAAACGTATATGAATAAGTAATGCTTATAGAGATAACATACGTAGTATGTTGCTTAAATATATAGAAAATATTTAATATTACTATTAGATTATGAGAGAAATCAAATACTAATATATCTAGAATATAGCAATATGTATGTATATGTATATATATATATATATATATATATATATATATATATATATATATATATATATTAATCTCTCAATTTGATAATTTCGAAATCTTAATATTATTAATATAATAATAATTACAATGTGTATGTAGTGTGTGTGCGTACGTGTTGTTTATATTACTCATTCTATAAGTTCGTAGTTTCAGTGAGAGTATCTTAAACTATAGGATAGAAGTTGTTTATATCTATGTATATACAAACTTCTATATCCTATTAGAACATTTACTGCCAGTTGTTTCTGATATAATCCCTATCTCTAGTTAGGTTAAATATCCAATAATTATCCCTCGTATATTCCTATGTTAAACGTCTAACAATTATCGGTACAATTATCACGTTCATCTCCACATAAACGGATTAACGATTCGAACAGAAACTCATTCTAATCACTAATTTCTGTTAATTTCATTAGTTGATTATATCGTCTGCCTGCCGAAACGTTTGCTGAAAATTTCAATTTCTCTTCCTGCCTCTAAGTTAATGTTTTCTCTCACAATTCCGCCTATGAATTTTCGCGTTTCGAAGGACATCCATTATCCGAGAAAATAATGACGTTAATAAATTTCGAGGACTATTATAAAATGCTCTAAAGTAAAATAAAGTAACTTGAAAATTTAATCAATACGCACGCTCTATTGAAATTTTGTATTGGAAAGAACGGAATCAAGAAATGTGGGTTAATTTAATTCCGGATGGTGTCTTAATAATCTTCCGCCTATATATCATCGTGAACGTAAGTAAAAATTATTGATACGAAAATGTTGTAAATCAAATTTCCAAGTAATGTAATTAAGATAGACTTGTTCGGGCATAATTTTGCAATAAAAATGTTAGAGTTTACATTGTTATCGTGAATCAATAAGATGAAATAAGTTATATCATTATTTGTTTTCTGTTAACCTGTAACCGTGGTGACTGTTTGAACGTGCGTTTATATGCTGGAAGGACGGGGAATAATGAATTAAATTAAGCTATTTTTCAAGTATTGAATGAAATTTTTATTTTAGAGTAATATTTTTCTAAAATGTACATATACATCGTATGAAAATTAATACACATACACTCCGCGCAACATGAATAGGACCACCCGACTTGTTGCAAGCTTTCGGTGGTTTGAAAAACAATTCATTTACTAAAAATACAATGCAAGTTTGTAATGGTATGATATGGCAAATAATACGCATTATTGTGCAATAGTGCCTAACGTTATGCATTGGGTGACGTAAGTACCACATACATATAAAATGCACCGCGCCGGTTGGATACGACCAGTATTTAATAGTAAGCTACCGGATGAGTGTCGAGTTACAACGTGTATCCGGATAAACAAACATCTGTAATTAAGGATATTGTGCAACGATGGGACGACAGAAGTGCTTAAGTATGGAAGAAATTGGAAAAATTAAAGCGTTCCATCAAGAAGGGTATTCCTCAAGGGCTACTGCAAAGAAAATAAGTCGAACACACCAGGTTGTGAACAATTTTATGAAAAATCTGATGGAAAACGTTTTAAAGGGCGAACAACATCCGTTACAACAAGAAGAATAAGCATATCACGCGAAGCATCGAATTCGGCATTAACGGCAAGACAAATCGCGAATAACGTTGGAACGAATGCATCATAAAGCTGGTTACAAAAGAAGTTACTGAAGACCTGTCCGCATTTAAAACGTTTGAAAATTAAACGACGGCCTCCTTTAAGGGAATTTCAGCGCACTGCACGTCTTCAGTTTGCTCAAGCAAAAATGGGGTGGACAAGAGCCGTGGCAAACTGTTATTTTAATGACGGAGATGAAATTAATTTAGATGGCCCGGATGGGATAATTTCCACGATTTACGTAAAGATGAAGTGATTCAGTCACGAAGGCGAGCCGATGTTGGTTCAGTCATGCGTATGGGGAGCTGTTTCCTATAACGGACCTGTTAATTTAGTAATAGTGAAGGGCAGACAGAATTAGGAAAAGTACGTCCAGCTGCTGCAACAGGTGAAAGACAAATTTTCCAACGTTATGGCAGGTAGAGGCCATTTATTTTCCAACAGGATAATGCCAGTATTCACACCGCGCGCATTGTTCGACGCTGGTTTCAAGAACAAGGCATGGAGGTTCTCGATTGGCCATCGCTCTCCCCCGACTTGAACATCAAAAATTGAGAGATGGTTGTCGCGTAAATTTTCCAATGCTACCCAATTCAGTTGCGCTGACGAACTAGAGCAGGCGCTGAAACTAGTTCATCTGTTTCGATCTACTTGAGAACTCTGTATAATTCCATTCCATCCCGACTATTTGAGGTTATAAGAAATAATGGCAAAAGTACTCATTATTGAACAATAAAGTTTTTGTTATTGCAACCACGAATTTTTATTTTGTAGATTGGTCGTATTCAAAAAAGTGGCGTTTAATTACTCTACTTATTGTCATTAGTAACGTACATTTGCACTGACTTTTACAAAAATTATATTTGGTACCTACATACATCTTTTTATCAAAACTCTTATTTTCGAAAATAACAATTCCAGCGCGCTACCATGTTTATACCAATTACAAATGTCATATATGCAGTTGGTCCTATTCATGTTGCGCGGAGTGTATAAGCAATTTTCAAACAAATAATTTCTTATTTTTGAAGAAGATACGAAGATAATTTGACGAAAGGTGAAGTCTCAAATGAAATACCTGAATTACGGCAATGATTTTTTGTATCTCAATATACTGCCCTCGACTTTAATACACTTGAAAACGGTACTGGGATACCACGATATCAGTTTTATAATCATCAGCATCAGTTTTCAAAATGCTGCTCCACTTTCGGAAAAACTTCCTCGTCTGTCTTGAATTCCATTCCAGGGTTTCCACAGTTTGAGTTTTGAGAACAAGTGAAAGTCTGAAAGGATTACGTGTGGTAAATATGGTGGTTAGAGTCCAACTTGGAGAAATACTTTCCTTCAAGCCATTGAGGATCTTTTTTCGGCAATGGCAACTTTCGTCTTGTCCAGAAAGTCAGAATTATATATCCCGTTGACACTTTGAACCTTTATGAGGTAGTCGATAAGAAGTCTCCACTTCGACCCAAAATATCATGGCTATTACCTTTCTAGTCGAAGGAAACGTCTTGGCTTTCTTTGACAAAGAGCTGCAACGACGCCTCAATGCCGAGATCGCAGTTTCGATTCTGGGAGATAGTAATGGAGCTAAGTTTTATCGACCGTAACAAAGCAACGCAGAAATTCTACTGGGTTGTTGACGTTAAAATTTGTGTTGTAAATTCACTTTCTTCCACGTTTTTGATCTGCATTCAATACCCGCACAGCAGAGAGCTTAGCAATTTGTAATTCAATATGTAAAATATGGCGTACATATTCGGTAGACATGGTCATAGTCTTGGCAATCTTCTTCACTTTCACTTTTCGCTCGTGTAACATAACAGCTTAAATTCTTTCAACCATTTCTAATATGGTAACAGGTTTTGATGGTTGAGAATTTTCTTCATCTTCGAGAGTCTTGTCGCCACGTTTAAACTAACAGCCGAGCGGCAAATCATAGTCTTCAATATATTCAATATTTTGACTTATTTTGACGTCTGTCTTTTTATTTCTGACACATTTTAAACTATCAGATGAATGCATAAGTTCGTAGTGAACTCGAAATTTGTTGTTTTTTCAACAAACGAAATATATGAATACATATGAACACAATACACATCTAGAATATATTTTCTTCCAGTACTTACTATTGTAATGGATCATCAATTAAGCTTTTAGATGATCTTCATCAAAGTCCGATGATCTTGAACGTTGGGAATTGTTAATATCAAAGTGTCTCTCTTTAAATCGCGAAAACCATTTCTGTGCACAAATTTCTACCAGCTTCCAATGCATTAACCCCTCCATTGAACTCGAACAGAAAGATATGCTGTTCTTTTCTTCCTGACATTCCATTTGCTATTGTCGATAAATAAGGCAAATTGCAGAATTTCACAAATCTAAATACTTTAATTGATAAAAATTCACTTGGAGACTGTGGCTGATAATAATAATATGAACAATCAAAGACGTCAAACAGAATTTCTTTCATTAATAGGACAAAATCAACTATACATACACACAAATGTTCAAGAAGACAAAAGCAAATATAAAATTTCCTAAATAATAACTAAACATAATAATTCTTTACATATAAGTACCGGAATAAAGAAAAAAATACATATAAGAGTACAGAAACAAGTAGAGAACAAGTGAAAACTTAGCAATTCCCCCTACTAGTCCTCAATTGCTAGTCTGAGTAATGCTCCCATGGAGTCATTATGAATGTCTCCTGCACAAAATATTTTATTAAAATTACTGCACATTATACAATATATAGAAGCGACTTTAATATTACATTAATTCTAGAAGGTGGACAGGAAAATGTAGTGTGATAACGAACCGACAATCGAGGAATTTGAAAATTCAATTCTTGAAGGAGGGCAGGACAATCGACGCCATGATGTATAAGTTTATATAAAAATATTAAACCAGTAGAAATGTGTCCTCCAGCGAGGTAAAATCAAACCGTTGCACCAGTTCCAACTGGTCAATACCCTGTGCTGGATAAAAGCCATCAACTCGAAAGGAGAGATACTTTAAAAACTGTCGTTGCACAGCTTCCAAAATGTTCTTATGGACATGATAGTAGGGATACCATACTAAAATTGCATATTCAAGTTTCGATCTAACGAACGAAAAATACAGAGAATTCATTGCTTGTATAGAAGTAAAAGCTCTACAAATGCGTATAACAAAACCCAATGACTTCTTCGCAGATATATTCAATCTATATCAATATTTCAATCGTAGTCGGGAATACTTTGGACAGACAATATTTACTTTGGAGAAGATTACTTCACAAAAGAACATTATTTTAGGGAAAATACGATGCCTTAAAAATAGGTAATTGTAAATGTAACAAAAATAATATGTATTAATGATATGCAACAATTCGTGGAACTTAAGAGATATAGAAATATACTATACAACTCGAAAACGGACAAGCAAGATTATTATTTTATAGACGCCATAAACATTGATTTTGGTAAATGCCTCTAAACATTACATATGTAGGCCGCAATGGACTTCGTGATATTAGCTGCAGCCTGCTGTATAAATAGAAATACCAGAAAATATAGCGATATTAATTTAAATTTGACATGCAAATGCGACATGTATTTATGTTTCCTATTGTACGTTTGGCAGCTTTCCATATTGATATTTTATGAATTGTTTAGTTTTTTTTCGTATACGTCAATGTATTGGTTTTCTATTGCAATTTTCATATACACAATTCTTTACATAATGCTGTAATATGATGATTGATTTATCCATAGTCCGCACTCAATTTGCATTTTCATATTGACGAAAGTATATTGTTTACTGAGGATTGATTTATTTCTGTTTACTGTTCTCAAAATATACCTCTCGCAATACTGTTATTAAAATAAAAAGTAGTCGTTCGTCTAAACTCTGTTACAGGAATATTTTATTAATTCCGTTTCCACGTATTGCTTTATAACTTTGCCGGTGGAATTAATTTTCCAGATATTACATTTAGTTTCCAGGAAACAGGGTGTATGTACCAGTAATTGCCACATTAAAGACCTACTTTTCACCACTTTCACTTTCTGCGTTCATATTTCTATACGCTTAATTAAAATTGAAATTTTTAAAAGTCCACAATTATGTTGACTTTATTTTATGCATACAAATACAAAGTAATTGCCATTTAAAAACTCTCAGATTTTCAGTAACTGACAATTTTGTTTCCATTAATTGCCTGTCGACAAATAAATTTGAAAACAAAATAACTTAAAACTAATTTAACAACTTTATTTAATTCGAGATAAGGACTTATACATATAAGAATTTAACAAAATATCTTTTCTTGTGTAAGGTTATGATATATGTTATTTTGGTTTGAATAACCTATGTGCTGATTGGGGCAGAAGATTAATTTCATACGCGTAAGTATTTTATTTGTAGAGAATAAAATGCTGTATTATTGTAAAGGTAGGCTTCTATTTCGAAATAAAAGTCCTGTAAACCTTTAACATATTTATTAAAATAAAATAGAAATATTTACATAAAAAGAACAAGATTCTTTGATAATTTAAAAGTAAGATATATTTGAATGATTCTTATTTTTAATAAATTGGCGTAAATATATGAACCATGCAAATATAACAATACTGTCACCGTAACGCGATTGCAACTCCGCATATTATTAGTTCTTAACAAAATTTTATCAATTTTCCTTTAAATATAATGATATGCTTATATCATATTATTTGTTTGTTACTAAAAGATGTTTATTCTGCTCGTTTACAGCTACAAATATTTTCGCCTCAAGAGGACGTTTTATTGTGCTTTATAAGCACTTTGTACACAAATTCTGTTATAGTATGATACGGTTTATACGCAAAAGAAAATTATAGATTAAGTTTCGTTACGTGCAAGTATATATTACATACATTTACGTTTATCTTAAAAGAGAATCTGATTCTGTTTGCTAGTAAATTATGTATTCTCTTCACTTAAATTGTTTAAGGCACTGGCACATGAACGGTCGTATAGGGGAAAGCAGCGAAATTAAGACTGGTCTCATCTAGAAGGGGTTACAACGGTTCGCAGTCCCCCGATCGTTCAAAATATCAGTATTCTGTATTTTATTAATTGTTTTAACTTTAAACCTCATCGCGTATTGTGTGGATATACTGCGATGTGATAACGATTCTAGCAATTCGAAGTTGTCCAATGGCGACTCCCGGCTTCGTATTGGCAATACATTTTATCGATAAACACACGTGCGGTAACATTGCAAATCATTACAATATACAAATGCTACGCACCGTTTAGTGGAATATATGTGCTGTTTTAGACAGGCACATAATTTAAATGCACATAAAGATAATATGCAATTAATGTGTATAATACATGAATTAAATAAAAATAAGTAAATGTACACATATTAAATTAAACAGTAAATATAAATTGCAAATAATAGGTTGAAAGATAAAATATTTAAATCCTCAGCAATATATCAAATTAATTTTTTTAACTTTTATATTATTTATGAAAAAAGGTCAATTCCCAGCCAGAAATATTGACTATTTGTTTTCAGAATATTCTTAGTTTGCAGCTGAAAAGCAGGCCTATTTAAAATTGATAATGGTCAAAAGGAAATTTGTATAATTAAAGAAATGTATATATTTGTGCTGCATTAAAAATATATTTATCTACATTATATTTGTGTTTTTTCTAAGCTTTTCTTACTGTTAAATATTTGTTTAATTTATTACTAGTAAAATATATTACATTCATATTAATATTTTATACAAGCACCATATTATTTTCTATTATTTAAAAACGCGCGTTAAAAAAATAGTCTTTGTGGCACATTGGCGTATTAGTTGTACACTGGAGAAATCTTGCGAAAAATAATAAATACATCGTTCAGAACAGGAACATTTCCTGAAAGTTGGAAGGAGTCTATGGTGTCACCGATAGAGAAAGTATCAAAACAAACAAATGTGAGGAGTTTAGACCAATAAACATGCTAAAAACGTGTGAAAAAATAAAAAAAGTTGTAAAAAAATCTATTATTGTCCAAATACCAGTCAGGATTTCGTAAATGTTATTCGTGTGAAACAACAGTTAATTATGTAATAAATGAATGGAAATATATAGGAAAAAACAAAAAAATTATGGCTTTATTTCTGGACTTTAAAAGAGCTTTTGAAACAATAGACATAAATTTGATTATACAAAAACTCTATATGTACGGAATAAAAGATGTTGAATTGGAATGGTTTAAATCATATTTAAAAAACAGACAACAAATAACAAAAGTGAACGGTACCCTGTCGAACGTTTTGATAAATGACTGGTGTTCCTCAAGGATCAAGGTGCACTGCTTTTTATAATATATATAAATGAAATGCCAAATATTGTTCAAAAATGTAAAATAGTATTATATGCGGGTGATACTTTAATATACGCAGAAGGAGAATCTGAAAGTGAATGTAGAGACAAATTAAAATATGATGTAAAAAATATTAACGAATGGTTAAAAATGAACAAACTGAAACTAAACGAAAGTAAAACTAAATTAATAGAAATTAATATGGTTAGTGAATGAGATTTTGAAATTAATAACAAAATAGTAGAAAAAGTTGAAAAAATTAAATATCTCGGATTCATAATTGGTAAAAAATTAAAACTTAAAGATCATATTGATTATATCTGCAAAAAAATTGGGTTTTTTAAAAGGATAAGATAAAACTTTCAATAACAACCGCAATAAATATATATTTATTAAACCCTACTTTGAATTTTGTTCAACTATAATATATAGGTGCTGCCTAGAATCACAAATTGAGAGAATGCAGAAACTACAAAACAAAGCCATGAGATGTATTTTAAAATGCAACAGTTATACAGCCATATCAGCAATGCTTAATTCACTACAATGGTTAAATATTAAACAGAGGTTAGAAATGAATACCATATACTTTGTGCAGAAAATGAAGATGGGAAATGCGTCAGAGTATCTTTGTGAAAACATCAGATATGTGTGTGAGGTGCAACCGTATGAGCTTAGAAACGCCGAAAACTTTGACTACAAAGAACAACGTCAACAGCATTCATTATTCTATAAGGGACTTAAATTATATAATGAAATCCCAAATGAGTTAAAAACTCAAAGAAATTATTATATTTTCAAAAGACAATGAGTTTTGTTAAAAACAACTTAATTTGTTGGTGAATTTGATGGAGCCTGTGGTTGATTAACTTAATAATAATAATATGCCTTTATTTCCCAAGAAGTAAATATACAAGTAATGTAAATACAAATTCAACTGAATGGAAAATCCTAAGGGGTGGTTCAGATGGATGACTAGAAGTCATCCCCTGCTCTAACACCAAACCCTTAAAGTTATAAACAAATATAAATAACAAACTGTAAAACTGTAAAATGTACACTGAATGTTCGTTTCACGAGATTTTTAAAAATTGTTTTACTTAAACTAGGATGAATGACATTGAAAAAAGAACACGAACACGACCGATAAGTACCTGCATGTGATTTATTACAGTGTTTCTCTTCTTCTGACATTATGCAGACCGAAGAGGGTGGTCTGGATGGGTCCAGTGTCACTATTCACCACATGGTTTTTATTCTTTAAAATGTGCATGCTTTCATACGTGTCTAATTCACGATAATTATACACGTTCTTTATCAAATCTAAACAATCCATGTTAACACTGTGGTTATTTTCTAAAACAAGCCTTGCTATACCTGATTTTTCTGGTCGGTTGAATTTTATGTGCGCAAGGTGTTCTTTATACCGGGTTTCGATCGATCGTTTAGTTTGGCCGTTTAAAATAATTTTGTATAATTTTTAGTTCAGTAACTTCAGACATACAGCATAATTTCTTCAAGGAACAAAAGCACGAAAAAATTTTCAACAAACCTAATGGTATAAATTCGTTATGTATGTATATGTGTATGAATTAATTAATTATAGTGTAGTGGAACAATTATATATTTAGAAGTAAAGTACTGAAAATATATATCGAATAATTATTTATTTCAATGAACCTTCATCAAGTAAATGGCAATTCAGTTTAACTTATTAATGGGATCAACGCCGGCAGCAATACTTCATTTTCCTAATTATTATTATAATATATGTATTAACATAAACAAAATTGAACTATTTGTACCAATTACTTTAAATTGATCTAATAATGTAAGCACGCAATTTATTAACCCCCGGCAAATGAAGTTTCTTATAATAGTGTTCTTTTTTCGGAGGCGAAGAACTTTAAATCGGCAATATTGTTTTCTGTGACAGCCGATTTGACAGTTCTCGGTTGTTTTGGAGTTTGTTTGGTTTGGGGTTGCAGACGTTTTTATAACAGCAACCCAACGTCAGAGTAACGTTTGCAAATTGTTCAAATTTATTTTGAAAAACCTGATTCAATTCGAGAAACTCATCGGGCATTATGTGCATTTTGTGGTGCTCATAATTGTCCATCAGAGCATTTATTACGAGAAACTATGGATCGTTTTCGCAATACGTTTACTATAAACGATGATACGTATTCTGTCGTACAGTGCGCACGCAACAAGCGTTTGACGGTGTGCAGTGTAGTGTTGGTGATGATCCAAATGCGTCAATTCGTCATCGTGCTCAACAAACAAACTTCTATCCATTCACTTTATGGAAATTTAGCATAATAGTCCTGGTTTATGTGCTTGCAAGATTCAACTTGTACAGGACTTGAAGCCGCACGATCATCGTTCGCGCCGAACATTTAGTGAATGAGCCAAAGGTAACATTGCTATTGATTCACAATTTCATTTGAAAATTTTGTTCAGTGATGAAGCGCACTTTTAGTTAAATGGCTATATCAATAAGCAGAGTTGTCGCATTTGAAGTGATGATAATTCACAAGCCATTGTCGAAACACCATTATATCCGGAAAAGGTCACCGTTTGGTGCATTTTATGGGCCGACGGAATCATTGGTACATATGTATGCCTTCAAAAATAATGATGGACAGAACGTTATAGTCAACAGTGAGCGGTATAGAGACATGATTATTAACTTTTTCGTGCCTCAATTGCAAGGCATTAATGTTGCAGACATGTGGTTTCAGCAAGACGGCGCTACATACCATACAATACGCCATACAATTAATTTACTTAAAGAAATATTTGACGAACGATTAATTTCACGAAATGGCCCTGTTAACTGGCCACTTTGTTCGTGCTATTAGACACCATTAGATTATTTTCTCTAGGTATATGTAAAGTCGCATATCTACGCCAATACACATGAAACAATTAAGCACTTGGAAGCCAACATTCGATGAGTTATTGCCGAAATATAGATTAATTTTCCGCGAAGAATATGTAAAAATTGGACTTCCAGGTTACGCCATGTGCGCGCTAGCCGCAACGGTCACATGCCCGAAATCATATTCAGACATTAATGTCATAAAGTTTCCTTTTAAATGAATTCAATTTCATGGACATTAAAAACATTTTTCTATGTTTTATTTCAATTCAAAGTTCTCCGCCTCCCAAAAAAAAAAACACCATTTATATTAAGTAAATTTTGATACAGCACATGTCGGATACGGTTATAACTTACATGCGCACCGTAATTTATTTGTATTTATTTACAGACACGCATCGGCTTTTTGTTTCTAGAAATTTAAATAAAGCGTAAATAGATAAATAGTGTCAATGAAAGCGCAGCTGTTTGAAAGTAATTGACTTTGTAAATTTACTGAAAAGGACCATATGCCTGCCATGTCAGACAAAATGGTAATGAGCCGTACACAGAATCTCTGAAACGTATACTTGCTTAATAGGGTGTGGAGATCTTTGAATATCATAATGTTTATTTAAAACTACGATACTTAGATTCGTTTTTCTTTAGATCTTGAAGTCGGTATTAAGATGTAAAAGTTATTCAAATGACTTAGAAATATAATTTTAAGTGAATTATAGTATTGTTACGGAGTTTATAACAGCGATAATAGTAATAATAATAGAAAATATGGTCTCTTAGAATGTGCTTAACAGTTAGGAAGCTTTTATTAATTTAAATATCATTGCTTCATTTTCAATTCATCTCTTGTAAGGTAACAAGTGGTTGAATTGTGCCGTTTTAAAGATACAGTCTTTTCAATGAAGGTTTTATAACTAAACTTAATATTGAGCATTCGTGAGTCGTAATTTTTTTTACATACAAACAACCATGCAGCACCTTCTTCTTTTAGTAAAAATATATTAAATGCTTTTGGTTATTTTATAATTTAGCAGCACTTCAAAAATTGATTATGATGAATGATGTGAAACCCACTTGTTGTCTTTATGTGTAACTTTTGTCTTATGATTTATAATGATGCAATATGTGACGAAGATTAAACCCATTTGAATTATCTAAAAAAAGGTACAATTTGTGAAGGAAGCAGTTGAAGCAAATTTTTTTAACTTATTGGATGTAAATATATAAATTATATATATTTACTACCTAAATGTATGATATATAGTACGGTATGCTTCCAGAAGACCTTCAAAAGATTCGTACTAATTGACCAAAAGAGGGTCATACTGCATCATAGGAACAGTCGCCTACTTCTTACTAGCAAACTATGCGGTATACATTGCAAAATCTATATAGAAATTCTCGATTACTGATCTCACTTAGGGTCAGTATTAGCAGAAACATGTTTGGAAATAGTAGAGTAAGACAAACTTCGAACTTAGTAATGCATGCAAATGGTGTAGTAGAGGAAAATTCTTGTAATGGGTGTTTTTTAAGTAGCATGAGAATCATCGATGTCGATAACTATGGTTTGACAGCTGATAATGTTAAACTGTGTTGACATTTCTGTTCAGTAAGGTTTTGCAAGTCATCGTGAATCGTTTAGCGCCAAAATAACGCTTCCAAATTGTGGAAATTTACTTGGATAAAAATAAATCTATTCGCGGAGTTCATAGAGCACTTTGTCCATTTTACGGTCAACATAATCGGCTTAGTGAGTAAGCAATTCGTGCAGTTATTGATCGTTTTCGCACTGATTTTACTCTTCTCGATTCGGAACCATCAACAAGACAGAGAAATATGCGTACCGAAGAGAATATTGCTGCTGTAGCGAGAAGTATTGAAGAAGACACCGAAATGTCGATTCGTCGTTGTTCTCAACTTGTTGACCTTTGCCTTACGAGTACGTGGAAAATTTTAGGTAAGGATCTTGGCTTATGTGCCTATTAAATACAGCTCGTGCAAGACTTGAAGCCAAACGACCATCATTTGCGTCGCATTTTTGCTGATTGGGCTCATTTGAAACTGTCAGAAGATGAGCATTTCTATCGAAGAATTGTGTTCAGTGATGAAGCTCATTTCTTGTTAAATGCGTACGTCGATAAGCAAAATTGTCGTATTTCGAGCGAAGACAATCCTCAAACCATTAACGAATCACCATTACATCCATTAAAAATGACTGTTTGGTGCGGTTTACACGCTGGCGGCATCATCGGTCCTTATTTCTTTCGAATTGAGGAAGGAGCTACCATTACGGTGAATGGCGAGCGCTATAGAGCCATGTTGACTGAATTTTTGTTTCCAAAAATTAATCAGCTAAATATTAGGTTCCAACGAGACTGCGCAACTTTCCATACTTGCCATTACGGTGAATGGCGAGCGCTATCGAGTCATGCTGACTGAATTTTTGTTTCCAAAAATTAATCAGTTAAACATTTGGTTCCAACAAGACTGCGTAACTTGCCATATAGCGCGCTTAACAATTGATTTATCGCAAAATCAATTTGGTGACAACTTTATTTCCAGAAGTGGTCCTGTTCACTGGCACCCTCGTTCGTGCGATTTAACGCCTCTGGATTACTTTTTATGGAGCTATGTTAAGTCACTGGTTTATGCTGACAAACCAGCAACTCTTGAAGCATTGGAAGTCAATATTCAAGCCACCATTGATGCCATACGGCCGGATTTATTGGAAAAAATAATCAAAAATTGGACTGATCGAATGGACCATGTAATTCGTAGCCGCGGCGGACATATGCCGGAAATCATATTTAAAAAATAAATGATATAAAATTATCTACCAGATTATAATAAAAAAAATTTTATTCAATCAATATTTCTATTTTGTATTATCTTTTATAATTCTCAAGCTCTTAAAAAAACACGCGTTACATAAAGTGCAAAGGTTTTCCTGCGTTTATATAGAAGCGACTGTGGGATTCAACTTTTGTGATATATACGAAATATACAATGTCTCGTATAGTACATTACAAAAACAAATTTTTTCTCTATTCTCTGACATTTGATGCTTTCTGAATAGTTCTTCGATACGTTGTACTGCTGCTCCAACAAGACAAATTAATTAAGCAAAGTATTGAATTAAGGAATAACACAACATACCCCGATTTAAGTCTCATCGGATCTTTTTATTTCATATCAGAAATTCAGTTTAGTTTAATTAATGAAGATTCTTCCGAAATAGATTAATGGCATTCCCAACTTTCCAGATAAAGGGGGAAAATGTTTTTTATACTGCTTTCTTGGAATACAAAACTGTATTAATCATAACGCGGAATGCTTTATGAATATGTATTACAATTTTCACAGCGAAGTATTACATATTACTATATTAGAAGGTACATTAAAGTTCATAATATACAGTAAAGCATTTCTTAACTTGAAAACCCGTAACTATTAACTTTAAATATTTATTTTTTAGCCAGTATTTACAAATTATATTTAGTTTCTTAATTTTATATGTATAACATATACGTATATTGTCTTATATCTACTTCATTCGTATATTGTATAAGTTAATAATGTTATATTTTTTTGCATTTAAATATACATTCAAATAAATAGTCTGTAAGTTCTGGTTAATGTGACAGTTTACAACGTTACGTACGTGAATGTGTCGGTAATATGTATTACTGATGTTGGGCTGCTACACTCAATTTTAGCATCACTGCAATAGTTTACGGTCATCAGATCGTCAACCTCACAACCTCTTCCAGTTAGTCACATCGTATTCACACGATGCACGATGTCGGATAACTACACTTTTATAAGGGGACTGCAAGCAATAGACAAGGCAAGGTACATACATAGGCTATAAGTCAAAGATCTAGAACGTCGGACGGGGGGAGGGGGGTGAATTATATAATTGAAACGATCAGTCTTAATCTGGTCGTAGACTTCCGTGGTCGTGGTCCATGCTATCTGCTTCTGAGCTTCCGCGCTGGAACCACGTCACTTGTATATCTGCCGACGTTTCAGTCTTAATTTTTAATTTGCTGTCCCTAAATCTGACATTGATGTTCGAATACATGTTGAAAAACCTAAGCTTATGTACACATACCTGTGAACAAACTATTCGAAAAATTTTGAGATTACCATATTTTGACGTGCATGTTTTTTTTATTTCGTCTTAATAAATGTATTAAATATTTACGAAGACTTTATTTAAAGATCAAATCAGGAAAACGTAACACCAGCTATTTAGAAGGATGTATACTACATTCTTTTCTTAAGCTTTTTTTTAGCGTTACACGAAAGAAGTGTTAATAAATGTTAATGAAGCCAAACGTTTTAATTCTTTATCGAGGAAGTATCTTTGGGAACTACAATCTAAATCTAAGCCATGAAGCTGAGAAAAAGTAATTATAATTATTATATTGAATTTAATCTTATTAGTGTTTCAGGAAACCATTTGCCACGATCAATAACTTAAAGCCTAAGATTACTTATGTAACATTTAGTATTTCAGAAGCAGTATTCGGTTTTGCTTACTCTGTGCTTATGATGCTAAATTGAAAATTCTATTTGATCAAATATTATTCAAAAATGTATTTGAAATGATTTTGAAAATATAAAACCATCGAAGTCTTATATTTTACTTTTATTCTCAATAATTTAAATATGCTTCTATTTTGCGAAATTCTTCTTGCATGTATATACGACTTAATTGTACTGACAGCTTGAATTTTTACTTTAGACAAAACGTGACATATTCTACTTTTTATTTGCCTAAACAATATTTGATGAACTGATGCTTGCGTAGGACATGTAGCAATTATGTATTTAGTGATATTGACGTATGATATTTAGTACAAGCTAAGGACTGTTCTGTTATCAGCTAAGGAGAGCTTACTCGTAATTTCAAATTTTCTCTGGTTTAATGTCACTATATTCTCACAGGTTCCGTGTATGTAAGGGACATCTATTTTCTTTGAAATGGCTGCCTTACAATTGATTAATATATTTCAAAGCATGATTACCAGTAATATGAGATTATGTAGATCAAGATATCTATAAATGAGTGTCTTAATACTATTCCACTGTCCAAATTTATTCCATAGACAATATTCTTTAGGAAAATTCAATTGGAATGTATTACACACGATTCGTATCTCTATTTAAGATTGCACTCTATGAATGTAACATATCCTTTAATGAACAGGATCATAGTTGTAATATATTAGTAGTTTTCTGCAGTATTACGGAGTATTAATATTATGTTCAACACCCATAGTGTGCAAACTACCGTTTCGTTTATTAGATAACGAAGCATTTTACTCGTTCTGGACTAAATACATGAATATAGTTCGAAAACTTTGCACCATCTTTTGTACCATCTGCTCGCGAACGTATTGAAAATAGCATTAGATCGCAATTGGAAAATAAAGGACTCTGGTTGTATGCGGACGAAGCGACACATAGAAAAAATTCTATCGTTATATTTAAATCGTCATCTTCAACCCTAGTAGCTTCTAAATGAGTAGAAGAACTGTCGAAGTCATTTCAAAAGTGATATCGAGTACATTGAAAAAAATTGAGCTTTCGAGAGACCAACTCTTAATGTTTATAACTGATGTTACCGCAAATATGCGTTCCGTAGGTCGGTCTTTTAAAGACGACTGTCGTAACTTATTGCAAGTTACGTGTAAAATCCATGCTTTACACCTTGTAGCAGAAACAATTCGACGCTGCTCTCTAGAGGTAAATGGTTTGATAGGGCACACAAAAAATCCCCTAGGCGAATTTGAAAAATCCACAGGCAATTTTCTGATATTCCCGAACCTCCACAGCCGATTCTTACAGGCTGAATAGCATAGTTAAAGGCAGCATTTAATTTCTTTTTTCTACGTTTCCAGAAAATTATGTCCATACTTTTAAAATTTATTCCTAAAGAAGCAACTACGATCAACGAAAATCAAAAGAAAATACAAGGAGCTGGAATTATAGCAGATTTACAAATAATATATTATATAATAATTACAATGAAGTAGTTGAAGCATTTGATAAATTACAGAATTCTTCGTCGACATCAGTGAATTCTCTGCAAATACTAGACACTGCACACAGCTACGAGTTATGTGTGACCACAAAAATATTAATATTATAGCCAAAGCAGATTGTGTGAGAAAGGCGCAAGTCTTATCGTTTTGTACTTCGATCTTCTTCTTAACAATATTATGATATTTCCATTTCATTTGACCGTTACATTGTTTTATATGTGGTGTAGTCGGTTTGTTGTTATACAATTTTTTTTTTCTTTCTTTGTGCGTGGATATGCACATGTTCGGCTTCATTGCCAAATCATAGATATTACTTACTATTAAAACTTTCTCTTCCTACCTATAGCATGTGTTTCAATTTGGATCCAGAATATTTCTAGATAGACATGGCTTTAAAAGATATTGATTATTAAAAGTGCGTGTAAGTTTTAAGGATCGTTTATTGATTTTAGAACTTAACAAATGAATTGTTGTAAAACAAAGTATAAGGCACTTAAGGAAATATTTTCCGGACCCTTCAATTAGAAGGTATGTTTTTTAGTCTATCGCCATCTTGAGCACGTTGTGGTATGTTTCTAATTTTATATCTCTCTATAGCTATTTTAAGATCGTTAGTACTGATCAGGTCAAAAAATTTTAAGTATGGACCGAACTCGATTAATTAATTATATAGATACGAAGTCTAAGCACTTACTTAAGTATAAGGATTCCCTCGCAGACAACATCGTTGAGATCGCGAAGAAATCAGGTATCTTGTGATATATCGTTCTTTGTAAAATTACAGCACCTGCATTCTGCGAAATTTATTTCTTGCTGTATCGTATTCTTCATTAACTCTCCTGTGTTTTCTGGAAATATTTCTCTCTATCTTTTTTTATTCTTGCTGTCCTCAATCACGATAGACTTCCTAGATTATATTTTTTTAAATTAATTATTATAATGAATTAAGTATTATTACGATTTAAGTATTATAAAAAAATTTTTAATAAATTCAACTTGTTCTTATTATTCCTATAAGATCGAGATGAATTTATTTATTTTATTATTACTTGGAAATTTAAACAAATTTAATAATTAATTCAAGAAGAGTATTTTTTTACGTTGAAGTAAACGAAACCTGGCCCACTTCCGGTAAAAAAGAGACTCTTTAATTGTTCTTTTTGTTGTCTCAGTTTATGGAATCTTAACTGACTAGTTTTATTTATTACTTAATTGATAATATTCTAATCTTAGTTCTTTCTTTTTTCTTTTTTACATTAATAACTGTTACTTGCTATTTAATCTTAATAAAAATAATAAAAACATACGTCATTCCATTTGCGTATTTACTTTTTTTCGTGGTTTAAATTACTAATACGGAGGCACACATATTTCTTTCGACAAGATCGGCAAGCTGCACCCTGAGAAGACAACCTTAGAAAATCGAACTCTTCCATGTTTATGTAACTGTAGCTTCCTTCTTTTTTTAATTTTGATCTTTCAAAGCATGTGAAAGCATTAACAAAAATCACTTTAATTATGAGAATATTACGTCACGAGATATCGAACGGTAATTCTCTTCGTATACGAACATTTTTTTTCACGGCGAACTCAATGTGCCAAAATAATTGTGGAAGCATATCCGATGCTTCAAATATTGAACCTATCTTATTCTGTTTACGATTACATAGAAAGCGTTGCTTAAAAGAGTAGCTCACGTTTCATAGACTGTATATAATTATTTCTTTTATTTTATCTACCTCGTATCAAGCGCGCGCCTGTGGCGCGCCGACGATATTCTCCACTCTAGTCATAGTACACAAATATGAATACATTTCTCATAAAATATCTCTATACTTTCTGATTACGGAATACAGAACAATATGTGTCAGGTATCTTGTGATGTATTAGACATAATTTAAATGAGATAATATAAAATGTTCCTATATAAAAGGAGTTTCGATAAATTAACTTTACTTTTATGATTATGTGTTTTTAATAAAACATAAGTTGAATAGAAATACTCCAAATGGTTTTAACCGGTTATAATCGATCCATTATCTACATAGAACTAAACTTTGGACTCGAGGGGATTAAAAATAAACGACTAATTTCCTTGTGTTTTTTTAAGCAATTAAGTAGACAATTTAGAAATTACCAGGGGTATAATTTAACGTGGCATTTATATTTAAAAAGAAATGAAGGTGAGTCAAATAAATAAGAGCTTCTGGGGCCGGCCGTGTTTCATTAATATCCATTTAGCAGTCTGGATGAAAAAGAACGACTCCCTCGACCAATGACAACTCAAACACATCCGTGCAATAATTGGCAAGAATTTAAAATAAAAAATCGCCCTTGTCAGAAGTCTCGGTATGATGTATACGTCTCGTTTGTAGGAATATATTTCTTTGTGTGATTCAGTCACCATTATACGGGACTCGTTTTCTCGTACCCGCCTGCGATTATTTTCTTTATATTGCGCGCTTTATTCCGAGAGTTTAAAATTGTCCGAACGTCAACTGAAATGTTTTCGAAATTAAATGTTTTTTGCCGGTCTCGTAATTACTTGCACTCGAGTTTTGCGCCGATTCAAAACTATTTTTATTAGCCACCAAATTAAACAGCGTTTAGTCGGAAATGTTGGCTCATTTTTCATTTTTAAAATGCTTTCGTGTTGTGAATACGTTGTTTGATCTAATTTTATAAACGGCTTAAAAAACATAACGTACCGAATAGCGTAGCTGAACTATTCGCATTACTGAAAAACAAATGTAAAGAAAGAATATAGCGTAAAATCAAAGCCAAGATACAGCTGCAGTGATAAATAATAATCAGTGTGAATTTAGACGAGACGCACTTTTAGCAGGAGTAGGCAACTGATCACACTATGCTACAGATAATTTAGTTGTTGCATAAGAGATTCCCTGGTCGCGAAATCTTATGCACTGGCAACTAGAACTAGCAACCGAGATCGTCCAATCTATTACCGTACGACTTCTTCCTGAGTTTTGTAAGGTCTTCCGTATATGTCAATAAGCCACGTAACGCCTCTCTCTTCACTAGAGCTTAGTGTAGATCGTAGCACCACAAGCTCATATTGCTTACCTTAGGTTATATAAAAAACTTACGATTCTTTGCTCCAGGAAGGAACTAGCCAGTGAATTCGGAGAGCAGAGAACTTCCTGAATGAAAGTCCTTAAGGTATGCCGCAGCAAGTTTCCTTAAACGCATCTCTGCTAATGCTGAAGCATAAGGATCCTCTAATATGTGCCAATGATCAAACAACAAAAGTTGGGCAATACGAAAATAAAATAAAACACTAGGGTGAAATGGGAGGAAAACTCGTTTTCAACTGTTAACAGCCAACTCATTTATTAACAAGCATACCGAAAAATTACTCTCAAGTAATCAAGTACCCCAGGATTAAATGACCAAATCTGGTATATGAGATCTTAGAGATACTAATAGAATTTTTCAGACAAATAATCAAAATAAGGAAAGAAAAAAAGAGTACGATTATAGTAACTAAGGTAAGTTATTTGAATAAATTCCAGCTAATTATCACATTTGAAAGAGTGATGATCTCAGATCTAAAGGGATTTTGCATTAATACCAGCAAATTGCTAGTAACAGATGAAAGATTTTGGTATTTCAGATCTAAAGTTATGACTGTAAATACTGGCCAATTACTAATATTAAATGAATGCTACTGGTATTTCAGATCTAAATTTATTGGTATAAATACAAGCTAACTGTTGATCTTAAATGAATGATTCTGGTAATTTTGATCTAAAGTTATTTGTTTAGATAGTAACTAATTACTAACATTAAATGAATGCTACAGATTCATATTGATCATAGTACATATATAATTTATTAGCAAAATAATTAGTGATAAAACAGGGCTATTCTAGTAAGTAGACCTGTAATCATTCTAAACTAATAGGTTTCAAAAGACCTTAAATTATAAATTCTTAATCTATAAACAATCTGTTGTACTGGATACGCATACAGCTTACAAGATCTTACATTAGCGTTATATTTTTTTTTTGCTGAAGGTCCCTTGACTGAAAACCGATAATAAACCATCTACTACTAATATTTCTGATCTTACTAATTAGCTAATTACTTTGACTACACTATACGTTGTCTTTAATTATACTTGAATTACTGATGAAAAATGAAAGTTATAGCTACTGAAATGTGCAAGTAATACTTAAAATTTTTCTACCTTGGCCTGTTCGAGGATACTGCATCGAGGTAATCGGGAGGGTGTTCAAGTCACCAAGAGCTCGTGAGGATTACAGTTGTTCGAAGGCTCTTGATACAGGCTGGAAGATGTTGACGGGCCGACGTAGTCCCTGATACAAAAGGTACAGCTTCTCAAAATAGTACAGCTTAATGAGGTGTTCTTAGATATTACCAGAATCACTCAATTGTTGAGGACAAAAAAAAGGAATTTCAGCTGCTATGAATAAAATGAATTTCACAGAAAAACGATAGCAACAAGTCGACTAAAATAACTGTAATTAATAATACTACCTCAGTTATCGTGGAGGGTTGTATAAGGACTATTACAGAGTAGCATAAGATGGCGTCAAGGATTCCACATACGTAGTTTCGACAATGAATTGTTCACCAATAAACTAATTCAATTTTGACGAAATTAAATTTATGTACAACGAAATTCGAAAATCGTCGAAGGAAATAAAGCGTTCTCCCCGCAGTACGTAACTTACCTCCAAGAAGAAAGGTGGCTACAAACGTGTGTACACACTAAAACAACAGCCTTAAATGTTCCTTTAATTTAACCATAGAAAGACCCAAGAACAAAACACACAATAAGGTGTCATAATTTCCAATCCCATGTATTCCTTTTTTAAAAGACAATTAATTTGTGAAATTGCAAGGAAGGGTAGCCCAAGTTTCTAAACAAGTAACATCGACATGCAATTCTCTAGCTAACACATAATTAAGGAAATAGCAACGCAAACTTAATCCAGTTAACCCAGTAAGAAATCGGACTTACATTACTAACGAGATGGCCCTAGTGATATCGCATAGGAAAGATAAAAATGACTTAAGTCAATTTTAATTAATTACAAAACGAAGTGTCGCTGGTCAAATTAAATCTGATGGAAATTGCGCTTTTAGAACTTCCGATGAATCGATTGATGACTGGAAAATTGGACAACATTTCGCAAAAGCTATTAAAGTACTATATACACTGAGGTTCACGAAATTTGGGACGGGATAGAAACAAGAACGGCTAACCACAATTTTTGAGTTAAAGAAAGAAATTCGCCGTGAATATTGAAAGGTAAATATGTGAAGATGTAATCAGAAACTTCTCTGAAAGAACACCAATATGATATTAGCCGTGGCGGTGGAATTTTTGTTTGTATAGACGGTATCCTTGTTAATCTTACCTTACTTATTATAAAAGGCAACGAATTTATTGTTTTCAAAATTTGTAATTACAGAAGTATCTTGATATTTGTGATATAATATTGCTTACATTATATTATAACGAAATTTAACGTGCTACGTATGAAACCTGAAACTTCAGGAAAGGGCGGGTTTCGACACAAGAGCATTAGCGTCCCACCAGGCATGTGTATAAACAGCCAGGATCGTACTTGAAGATCATTACTGATCTTAGTTTTGAAACTTGAAGATCGACAGTAGTAATCAGTGTTAATTGGAAGTGTTTGTAATTATTACCAGAGTCGTATGTAAATAGAAGTTGCAATAAAATTATTCGAAAGTTTTTGATCATTTCGATGTTTGATTTTGCTGTTGACAAGGAATCATCTCTTCAAATACGTAACAATACGATATTAATACGTATTTTTGATGACTTTAATACATTTTGTATGTTATTAATAGTTACACACAACCATTGGCTTCGTGCATTTATTTGTGCAATGTATGTACGCTCTGAAAATACACATGGAGCAAAAACAAACTAAAAGCTGCTCGTATATTTGTTATTTTTGTAATTTCCGTTCAAACTACGTTACATAAATAATCGTTTTGTCTAAAAGCTATGCGAACCTACATTTTGAACGAAAAATTCGTATAAAAATGAGTACACGTTGAATAAATTACATATATTGATATCTGTATGTTTATACGTAAGCTGTCTTTAAATGTACTTACATTCTTGCACTTAAATGTGCTCTCAGGAAATCCAATAAGCTATTTATCTAAGATAATAGAAACACTGATATATAGAAATTGCGAATAAAACGCTTTTAAAGCATTTTTGGTAAAAACGCTGAACGTCGAAACTTTCATTGTTTTAGTTTATTCATTATGTTTTGTGTTTTCATTATTTTATTTGATTTTATCAGTTAAACTTATTGTGGCGTTAATAATAGTATGATTTGTATGGTAGACTAACGTAGAACATATTGCAGGTTTGTTATTTTATATGATTACTTTCACTGTTTGATATTAAATTAATATATAAAAATGATTACATGTGTGGTTCGTTCTTGTAAAACCTTTGCCTTTTTGCTACGATGGAGATTGAATATGCTTTTAAATGAATCCATTGTATATTTTGAAAAAAGTTCTTGATTTTTAGGTATACTTTTTTTCTCTGCTCGACTTTGCTCCTCCTCTTATAAAACTTATGAGATCATATCTAATCAAAAGATTGAAATACGTCTACTATAACGGACTCTCGTTCAATAAGTCCTATATGTGTACATATTTTAAGTTAAATTTCTCAAAATGTTATTCTATGATTTGATTATGCTACAACGAATTATTTGATGTGTGACAAACCTATTGCCACTAACACTCTTATTAAAGATCTTGATGTATTGACTGTTGTCTTGGTTTTGGCCAACGTATTAAAGAATTGCGTTTATAGGCATTCAAATTGTTGGGATTTGTTTTCTGGATTTCCAAATATTTTAAGAATACGGTTCTTGTAAAAAATTTTACTTTCCTTTTCTACGAAAAAAGCTAGAATATGCGTGGACTGTTATCGACTGAATCCAACATAGCTTCTTAAAAATATTTAAATTTTATATTTAATGGTATGTACCCACGGCTACGGTTTGCTATTGAACAAGCATCAAATGAACTCACATTCCGGAAGAAGGCCCATGGCGCACATTTCCTATGGAGATGGAATTCATGAAAGAATTGACTGCCCTGAAATTTTATCAAGTGTCGATTTTCATATTCCCCGTCTTTTCACTCTTTCAAACTTGAAATAGCGAGAACGAATGTTTTGTGGAACTCTTCTATAATAAATGTGTACCGTTTCGCTGATCGTCGATATCAAGGTATATTCCTTGATCAGTTGAAATAATTATGTTTTTTAGTACTATTTTTCTTTGGAATGTTATTATAATATTGTTTCTTTTCTTTCGCAATATATGTGAACGTACGATTTTTCTTGTAACTCTGTATTTCATCTTGTAATTGATATTTACATATGTATGTACTTGCTCGGCATATAAATATTACTATTATAATTATCGTTTTTGTTATTAATAATATTATTGCTGTTATTATTATGGTGTGGATTTCACGCACTTCATTAGCCTAATGCTCGGAAAATTTTCACTCATTCCGCATTTCTATGAGTTTGACCACGGAGGTACGCGTCTGATATAGAGGTGCTATTACACAATACGAAACGATAAATCAATTTGTGATACTCTTGTGTTTTGGGAGTATTATTACTATCATTATTAATATCTTTGTTTTTATTTTTTTATATTTCTAAAAACACAATAAGCGAGAGCCTAATTTCATTTCCGTTTAAATACAAAGCTATTAATAATGATAGTAATAATACTCCCAAAACACAAGAGTATCACAAAGATATATATATATATATATCTGGATTGAGATTAAATATTTTAAGGTCTTCATAGAGTTGTTTAGGAACTACTCCAGTGGTATTATTATTATAATTATTATTGTTATTAATAATATCCCTATTATTAACGAGATTCCTATATCTACGAGTTTAAGACGAATAATAAAATTAATGTAAGAGATGCAATGGGGAAGTTAATGAGTTAGAAAAGGAAACTTTAGAAGCGAAGGCTATAAAGAACAACAAAAAGATTTAAAAGTTCATCACATGGAAATGGGAGCATATCAAATTTACCATAAATAATATCGATGTAGTGACATGATCTAAAGAATAATAATAATAATAATAATTCATGCCTCATATCCCCATCAGTGTAATGCCAATTACAGGGGCCTTTAGCAGATCAAGAGTTATTATTACGCTCATGTTTGTGGTGTGACTCAATATCTTAGCCTATCAGCATTCGCTTAAACTGGAAAGGGAAACTTTAAAAATCTGAACAACAGGTGGTCGAACTCGGACCCGATCTATATATATCTCACATCTAGCGTGATAAGCCAGTGATAAATGGCAAAAAGAGGACTATCGTTAAAATATCAATGCAGAAAGCAATAGCGATTATCTAATCTTAAGACTTAGAAGATGTACGAAATATTGTACTAAGAAATTATTAGAGAAGAATGAATACGGTAGCGATGAATAAAGATGAGGTATAACAGAGAACCTACTGGAGGGAAGAGGGTCATCCAGAGGTTTCAACTGTGTATTAAATGTACGATAACGGTGAGAGAGTAGAAAGAATATCCAGGCAAAAGAATGCACCGGTCAATCTAATCACAACCGCTCAAGATAATTTCATTGAAATCAAAAACGAATTACTTCGATTTAAATGATAGATGTATATTAATTAATTTGCTGGCACCATCTACATTAAAGAAATGAGAAGAAAATACTTCAACTCCTTTTCATCATGTATTTTTTTGGTGGTCCAATAGTCTCTTTTAAACATAAAGGAAAGTATAGGGGTATTAAAGCACCACATGAAAAAAGGAGTTGAAGTATTGGCAATATTACTGCTATTGGTAATCTTTATTATCCATCAAAAATTCAAAAAAAATTTCAATATGTCCGACTACATAACTAGTTTAAGGATGACATCTGAAAGACAATATTTTTATCAAACGTATACTAAAAAGTAGATGAACGTAAAAAATATGAAGCCGTAATTAGCATAAAGAACACATTTAGATAAATATAAATAAATTTCTGATATATCTGGAATATGGCATCAAAAACCATAATAAATGTCTTAACATTCCGCTATATTGTCAAATAATCAGAATCACTTCATAATTTCTAATTCCAACAATAGAACGCTTATCGCGCAGCTAGGTAGATCCCAGACTTGAATAAGTAATTTTGATCTAGAATTCTTTCTATATGTATCTCATATTAACAACCGAGGGTGCCATTTCGTGTAGCATTCCGTGAATGCACTGTACATGCTGTTTAGAATAATACATAATCGTATAATTAGGGGCTTCACGATGAGAAATTTCCGATAGTGTAAGTTAAGGCATATTAAGAACTCGAATGAAACTATAGCGTTTAGTG
This sequence comes from Dermolepida albohirtum, assembly GCA_031893035.1. NCBI lineage: Eukaryota > Metazoa > Arthropoda > Insecta > Coleoptera > Scarabaeidae > Dermolepida > Dermolepida albohirtum. The sequence goes on from JAVIWB010002368.1 coordinate 251,660, forward strand.
ACTTAATTGGTTAAAGCAACCGTCCAGAGAACGGTAGATACAGGTTCGAATTCTAGTCCAAAGAAGAATATTTTTAGTTGATTTTCTGTAATTAATACTAACAATGAAATAGCAGGAAATATTAATTGACATTTCTTATTCCCATTCACAGTGTTTAATTATAAATTTATATATAATTGTAATCGAAGACCTGACTGAGCGCTAAAAGAATTAGATTTACTTTATGGCACTTACTTAATATATTACATTAATTAACTAGAAACTGTACTGTTCGCTAGCGGTGGCTTGGTGGTAGAGAACGGAAGATACGGGTTTGAGTCTTGATCCAATGCAGAAAACTTAATTTCATTAATAATAAATATAGAGGAGCAGGAAACGATAATTTCGATTTCCAAATCCTATTCCCAGCGCCCATTATATATTTAATATAATCGAAAACTTGACTGCGCGTTAAAACAATTAGATTAGCTCCACTATATAAATTATGACCTATTAAGAGACTTGAAGCTATACTGCTTCATGGCTTAATTGGTTAAAGCACCCGTCTAAGGAACTGTAGATACAAGTTTGGATCCTGTTACAATGTAGACAATTTTAAATATTTTTTATATAACTAAACCTAGCGATGGTAAATCGGTAACAAATGCTGTTTTCTATATTTGTCGAAGTGCTGAGAATGCATACGTTTATATAGGGTATGTATTTACACTTATTAGTTACTGTTTTCACATCTTTTAGTGAAACTTTATACGTAATATTGTTTCAAAAGCATTAAAAAACGACTTCTACTTCAATAAAACCAAGAAGCCAGCGGTATCGTCCTACCGTATTTACTTGTTGCTACTTCTTCTCTTTCCTCTTCTTCTCCCTTTCCTTACGTCAAACAAAACAAACAAACTCTTACCACTTTATTAGTTTATGAAACGTGCTTGAAGTTTAGCCGTAGATCGACGTACAAAACGTTCGATATCCTTTCGCCATCGCCGGCACAAAGGAAAGCATTTACGTTGGGCGATAAAAAGAATTGATTAGCTGAATTAATTTCGGCTAACGTAATCCCGTGTCGCATCGATCTCTTAATGAAATTCTAGGTCACGAACAACAGGATCTAATCTTCATCGCGACAGCTGGCATACATTTCTCTTGGTTCTTTCTCTTTCTTTCGTACTATTTTCCGGGCTAATACTCAAAAACCCGTTTAAAAATTGCACGAAGTCAAGAAATTTAAAATAAACAAACCCTATTTATTTTGCCGACGCACCTATACATAAAAAAGGTACAAGTAACAAAGCGAAATGTCAGTCTTTATTACGCAGCAAGATATCGATAACTTATTTCTTTTCGACCCTTTGCTTTCGAATGGGGCTCGGGGGCATTATGTGCCACATGAAAATACCCTCTTAAAGGTTGTACGTGCTCGAAGTGATATCAGAATGTTTGAAATGATATTCATATTAGACAGTTAAAGTTTGCTGCCTTACCTGCCCTTGTTGATTTCGAGAGAGCGTTGTTGTTTTAGGACCGTTGCTTTCTGATGGTTATGTATTTATTTTAAAAATTGAATTTTGAAATAATAAATCAATGTCTGTACTACGATGCCGTCCGTAAATATTTGCACTGGCGGGCATTTACGTTTTAACGAGCTCACAATAATAAATAGATGTTCTTAGAAAATTCAATGTTGGTAGAATACTCTTTCCATTCATTGTTTCATAATAAATTCATGAGCATACATGTATGTATGTGCTCTAAAGCTTGTATAAGTTCGTATTTAATTATTATATTGAAATGTAGCCCGCTGTAGTATTTGATTTATGTAGATCTTTCAAATGAGTTCATCATCATTCACTAACTTGAAATTTAATTTATTACAAAGTTTGTTTTTATTTGGTCGTGAAATTTACATAAAAACAATATGCAAACAAGCGCCTGCGTACAAAAAATGGTGTGCTACAACTTCATCTCATGATTCTCACATTTGAACTATTTTGCGACAATTCATTGACGACAATATTTAAAAAACGTTGGATTAACGAAAACAACAATTACGCAATTTATTAATTACTAATAATAGAAAATTCAATCAACAATTTGGAAACACTAACTGCTTATATCCCTATGTCAATCTCTACGTATTCATGCCAGTGTTTTCTGTCGAAGAAGTGGAAGTCATCGGGAGTGATTCATTACAAAACTGATTTTGGAGAGAAGTATTGTGAAGATAGAAATGCATGAAGCTTTTACAGGTTATTTGTGGCTGAACTTAAGTCTTTTTGGCAATTTATACAATCTAAGTCTAAGAACTCTAGAAGTCCAGGCAAATTGCATTTCAACAATTGTAAATATGATGGACCGAAGTAAATTGTTGTCGGATTTGCCAAGGACTTTACGTTGGTGTATAAGTCCTCTGAATACTCGCATACATTAGCAGAATGAATGTCGAATTATTCGCCAATCGATTTCACTTATGTCACTTGTGCGAATATGATAAGCTGAAAGACAAATTTTCAAGATGACGATGACATTGCGTGCCTTCTAATTATAGATTTATGCCTTTATTCTTGCAGAGCCCTGGCAAAAATAATCAACAAAGTTTATAAGTGTAGAAAATATCAAGAATTTATCCTTTATTTAAGAAATGTGATATAACTGATATAACAAACTGCATGTCTACTTCCATTCTATAAAATTTTGCTAAGGTTCTGAAAATGTTTTTTATGATATGATTGTGAATGTTACTCACCCATATATTTCTTCTAATCAATATGGGTTAGAATGTTAATTTGCCAGAAGACCATGCTATGACGAAAATATTTCGAGAATTAAATAAGAATATGTGAAAACGCGGACCAACTCTTCTGCGACTTCTTTTAAAACAATATATAAAAGAGAAACTAGTTTGTCTGCGCTAAAAATTATTTATGGTATTGTGTTCCTCTGAGTTGCTGATGACACGAACTGCCCACTGTATGGATTTGTTTCGAACGTTATAGAGCTCAAGTGCGAATTGAATGCAATTATAATTGCCAAAACGTTCTGTATGTGGCTTTCCTTCATTTACGAAATTATGTGTGATATTTTACAATTCGTCTGTACTGGTCCCATATGATCATCTTATAAATTTGTTAATTTTTCCCGAAGCTTTCTATAAGTCTTCTTGAAGTACAGTATCCATTTTTTCTGACACCTTAAAATCGCCAAGGTGAGCTACACGAGGAGTTTCGATTGTTCGCCTACGTATATCCAAATCGTGAACAGCTCTTAATTCCAGAGTCTGGGTAAATTTATTAAATACCAAGTCTATATGTATCAACTTATCTCGTCAAGTTCCTCATTTTTCTAACACCGCGGGACTGATTAGACCTTTCTGTATTTGCTCTGTATAGTAGATAGGGATAAACAACTTTCCTTTCCACTTTTAAAGTAATCAACAGTATTTTATGTGTAGTCTAAAGTAATACTTTCTATGGCTTCATCTAAGCATGACGTGTCTTTTTCCTCAATAAACTCCTGCTACTCTTCAAGTGTAAACGGTTAAACTTCATCAACGTATAGTTATGCGCGACAGCGATATATATTCAAGAATTCCAGCGAAATGTCACTGCCTATTAAAAAAAAATTTTTACGTCTATGTTTCTGGTTATAAATTCACATGAAATTCACGATCGAGAATAGTCCGTTTGTTTTCAGAAACGCTAATAGTAACGGCAGGTATTTTATACAATCTCATTCTCACTACATGTCAAACTATCCTGGTGTAGTAGGATAGTTTGACATGTAGTGAGAATGACATATAGGTGGCGCTCTAATTGGTAAAACAAATGCACTGTAATTTAGGTTGCCTATTTGTATGTTTACATTCCGATATTTAGATAAATCGGTTGATTGGTTTATTTTTGACAGCTGATTGAAAAAGAAGCAACACGTCGTTTTGTTAAAATGGAAAAAGCAGAGTATCGTGCGGTGATTAAATACCTCGTAATTAAGGGTATGAAAGCTACCGATATAAAAGATGAGTTACGGGAAACATTAGGTGAATCTGCTCCATCATCCGCCACAATAAGTAGGTGGGTAAATGAATTTAAACGTGGTAGAACAAGCTGTGTTGATGAAGCGCCCTCTGGAGCACCCAAAATCGTGACTTCTAAGGAAATGATTATAAAAATCCATAATATTATTACGCAAGATCGACAACTCAAAGTGAGAGAGATAGCAGATATGGTAAACATTTCAACAGAACGCGTACACCACATTTTGATGATGGATGCCGCGATTGCTTACAACTGATCAAAAGTTCACTCGTTTGCGTATTTCCAATGAGTGTTTGGACCTTTATAATCCGGTTGATTTTTTTAGGTGATTTATTACTTGCGATAAAACATGGATACACTACAGTACATCCGAAACCAAACAACAGTCGAAACAATGGTTAGAACGCGGTTCTTCACCTCCAAAGAAAGCGAAAACCACTTTATCGGCAAACAAGGTGATGGCATCAATTTTTTGGGATTCAAAGGGCATTTTGCTCATTGATTACCTTCAGAAAGGTGCCACAATAAACGGACAATATTATGCAGAACTTCTACAAAAATTAAATGTTGAGATTCGTGCTAAACGGCTAGGAATGGCAAAGAAAAAGATTCTGTTTCACCAAGACAATGCTCCCTCGCATACCAGCACAGTTGCGATGTCCAAAATCCACGAGTTGTATTTCCAATTAGTACCGCTTGTGCCTTATTCGACGGATCTAGCCCCTTCCGACATCCACTTTTTTCCAAAATTGAAAACGGCACTAGGTGGAAAGAAATTTTCGTCCAACGACGAGCTTATCATCTTCGTAAATGAGTATTTTGGGTTTTTCTTTTCCATTCTCACTACTTGTCAAACTACCCTCGTATATACAGTCTTTTAATAAATACTATGTCTTTCATAAACAAGATGCAGACATCTAAAACGCAGTTTAATTATCTATTATCTAATTGTTCAATGTATACCTTTTTCATTGAATAAATTCAACTATTTAAAGTAAATGCTGTTAGTACTATATATAGGTATATGGAATATAGGTATTATACACATCGTATCAGAGCTTCAGTACATACCCATATAGTGCTACTTTACAATATTATGTTACTATAAATGTATTTGGTTTAAGTAAATTTTGTTTGTATTTAGTAACATTTTTAATGGAAATTTTGAAATATTTTGGTAATGCGCCAGGGTGTGAGTAAACTTTTGATTTTTAAACTACAATGTAGAGCAAATTTTGTATATGTGATAGACCATAAAAATACTTTAATAAATAGCACTAACACAGTACCTATTTTAATTACGAAGATATATGATAAAAACCGAAAATTGTTATAACGAAGGGGGAGGTTTTGATCCATTCAACATGTTTCTCCGCATTAGAAAAATAATTTAGAGCATGAACTAGGGTACACTAGTCATACACAAACTTCAAATTTTACTAAATTTTCAGGTTGGGAATCTTCCTTTGTAAAAGCAATATTTTGTTATAACTATGTACATACATATTTTATATTTTATAGTGTTTTTGTCGGAATAAGAGGGCTAATTTGTTGTTACTCTCAATTGTATGTCTTGTAATTGGATTCCTGTAACTGTTGGGCATTGAAGACTATTACATACAGTGTACATTTTGGTTCTCAACGGTACGGATCGAGTACGGAGTTTGTTTTCGTATGGGTATTTTTCGCTGTAGTTTTCCAGGTGCGACACAGTTTAATTACCTGCTGATGATGACAATTATATTATTATATATATTATTATTATATATTATTATTATTATTATTATTATTATTGTTAGATAAAACATTAAATCTTTCCAGTATAATCTAATCTGACACATCAAGGGGTGCTGAGACGATCCTCAAAATTAGAAAAACTTAAACAGTGTCAAAGGTTTTACGTGCTTCAATAGAGATTATAAATACATGTAAATAAAAATTAATAATAGGATTTAAAAAAATACGTTAAATATTACAAAATATTCAGGGATGACTCTCAGTGAAAGGCATTGTATAAATGATTGTTTACACAAAATCCTTATATAAATTCCATTGCCAAAGTAGGATTGTATATAACAAGTTATTATCGATGTAACTTCCTGCAAAATATGTGCGTTTCTTTGAAATAAGAAGCCATACGAATTTGACACGTGGAAAAATCTAAACAGACTTTAATAAATCTTAAATTTCATAATACAAACGTTTTCTTCCGTTTCGTCGTGGAACAGAATTTCGGTCGAATTTCTTCGGCTCACTTAGATGATTTATGTGAACTTCAGAGACAGATCCACCGAGGGATCCGCAAATCCAACGGCGAACGGAAGATAAAGACAAACCGAAAAGATTCCCCCGCACTCGCAACGGATATACAGATCGATTAGTTTGCGCTATGGATGTAATTCTGCCGGAAGACGTGTTGATCTTCTTCATTTACAAAATATTATCGGAGAGCTTTTGAAGTATTCATTATGTACGTTTTCGACGTGAACTTTAACACCCAAAGCTGATTTACTTTTATAACACCCTCAGGAAATTTATTGACTGTTCAAATTTAATAAGCACACTAGTAATTTGCGTGAAATATCAAAGTGTTTCGTGTCTTTTATGCGCGATATAACTATGAAGTACTAGATGACAGGGTCTTTGAACTGAATTCTATCGTCTTTGTCCGACTATAATACATACACGCATATTGTAAATTAATAATAAGGAGCCACGAAATGAATTTGCTTATTACACTAAAATATGTGTGTATATATCTGTCCAGGACATGCTTTTATATTATTTTAGTTTTATGTTGTCAGCTTTAATTGTCTAGGTCTTGGTAATTCAAATTTTGGGATCTGGAAATTGTTCTATTCTTAGGTTACATTTTATAGCCGTTTTCTAGTACATGCTTGGAAGTAAGAGATGTGCAGTACCTCCGTACTATATATAGATAACAAGGTATGAAACAATCGCGAATTAAACGCACCGCAACATCTGTTTTTAAACAAAGTATTAAAGGTATTAAAAGTTATTTATTTTTCATTTTCAATTACAGATTACTCAAATATAAATTGCACTTAATTACATTCCTATTTATGTTTAATAAATGTAACTAATTTTAGCTCAATAATAATTTGTTTTGTCGTCTCTCTTCCTATGGTGTCAGAACAACCTTCTTTTCTGGACTCGGTCTCGAAAATACATATTGGTAAAATTCCCTGTAAACCCGCACTCCATCTAGGGCTTTCGCATGGAATCCTAGGTTTCCACTTCACTGACGACTACCAGCGTTGATGGTATATGATGTAAAATTAACAATCTAGGTGTGAATAACTGGGAAAAGTACTGCAATAAAATTTTGTTATCATGAAGATTTGTTTGGTTTTGTTCGTCTTTTCTAATAGTATTGGAACAGACGCTTATTGGCGAATAGGCAGCGAAGGTGATTCCAGCAGCACTTCATTGCGTTTATTCTCTGAATTCATGTTTTCGATTGGAATTTTTTTATAGACATAGTCGGTGGCGATTGTTGCAACGACGTGCTTCCAAAAATGTATCGAATTGAATTTATTTAATTAATTTTTGTTGTCTTCAGTTATTCATAGCAAATTTCAGTCCTCTGTCGTAGAATTCAGAATTCGTCATTATTATTTGAACATTTTCTTGTCTCTGATGTATTATTTTTAGGTTGTGCAATCCTCAGGATAATCAGCGATAGAAACAGATGGAGAGTGAACACATTGCCGTTAGCTTGCACTATGTCAATGACGCGAAGATGTCTCCTAAAAGGTGATTGTTGACCGTGACGGATGTAAATATACCTCTAAATTGTTTTCTTACGTTGGGGTACACAAATATTAGAATTAAAGTGCTAACATACTTGTAACATTAATATTTTGCCGTATGATATATGTAGATTGTAAAAGACTCACCAAGAGCAAACGCCGCGCGTCGAATGCAAAATGTGAAATATTATATCGTAAATTTGTATCTGGTTTTATTATTATGTTAGCCACGTGCAATATTCCTCAGCATGTAGTAGACAATGATAACATTCGTTAGCTTGGGAACAAGTATATTTCACATTGGAAGTTACGAAGCAGAAAATCACAATATAATTTACCGCGAGTAAAAGACACTATGGCGGACCTTATAAAAAGTTACAAAATAAAAAATTTGGCTATCGGTTGATAAAACTACAGATGACAATAAAATTATGTTGTGAATGATAAGACTTCATTGGTTCTTCTTTTATGCACTAAAGTATTACAAAAATTATAAGTGGCTGTTCAAACATGGTTAAAGCTGGCAAAATACTAAAACAATCTTTTTATAGTGCATTATATAACATGTTTGCTCTAGAAATTCATCTAGTATCAGAGTATATTAGCCTCCGCCTGACACATGTTCCGATTTTGTCATTGGTGACTCATGGAGTCTGGCCGAACTCTACATTTTCATGCATTTACGATATATAGATATATTGCGTTTTCGGTGAAGCATTGTATTTATATACAATGCAGGTATATACGAGGGAGCGTTTTTATATTCGCGGAATGAGCGGGTTGTAGAGGGGCGACTAGGCGCATTGGGGACGTGGCCTGTGCAGCGACTCATGATTAGTATAAATACGAAGTTTCATTGTTATTAGACAGTTAGTCTTTGAGCTATCGTCAACCAAGTAACATAATCAGGAGTGAAAAGTGAAATATGGAAAAAATCGAATATTGTGCCGTTATAAATTTCCTTACCAGGCAAGGAAAATCAGTCGCGACCATAATGAATGAGATATCATTGGTTTACGGCGACTCTTGTCCAGGAAAAACCATGGTGTACAAGTGGCATAGTTTATTTAAACAAGGAAGGGAATCCCTTGAAGACGACCCGAAGCCGGGCAAGAGCATTGAGGTGACCACGCCAGCACTTATCCAAAAAGTTGAACAAATTGTACTCGAAGATGCTCGAATAAAGAAGAAACTACTCGCAGAAATGGTTGGTGTATCCGATACAACAATTTTTAAAATCCTACACGATCATCTCGGCATGTCTAAGGTCAGCGCAAGATGGGTGCCGAGAATGCTCACGCCGCGCAAAAACAACAGCGCGTAGAGTGTTCGCATGCATTTTTGGACCTCTGTAATGAAGACAAGGATGGTGTATTGAGTGGAATTGTTACTGGAGACGAAACTTGGGTTCATCATTATGAACCTGAGTCCAAACAAGACTCCATGCAGTGGCATAAAAAGGGCACAGCACCTCCCAAGAAATTTAAAGTGTCACAATCAGCTGGGAAACTCATGGCAACGGTGTTTTGGGACTCGGAAGGAATACTATTGATTGATTATAAAGATAAAGGTGTTTCTATAACCGGAGAATATTACGCTTCAATATTAGAGCGACTAAAAGAAGCCATTAAAGAGAAAAGACGGGGAAAATTGACAAAAGGTGTTCTGCTTTTGCACGACAACGTGCCCGTCCACAAGAGCCGCGTTGCGTTAGCTGCCCTGCATAAGGTGGGCTTCGAAATTGTGAATCACCCACCCTACAGCCCAGACTTGGCCCCGAGTGATTATTACCTGTTTCCGAAAATGAAAAAAGAGCTGCGGGGTAAAAAATTTACTGCCGATGATGAAGTCAAGGAGGCAGTTTCGGCGTATTTTGCAGATAAAGAGAAATCATTTTTTTAGGAGGGTATAAATAAATTAATTGAAAGATATGAAAAATGTATCCGTCTTGCAGGTGAATATATTGAAAAAGAAAAATAATTTGGTTTTTTATTTCCACCTCTTGTCCCCCATTCCGCGAATATAAAAACGCTCCCTCGTATTTTCGTTTTTTACTGGTTCTCTGTGACTTTCGCATATGTTGAACTACCACTCATATAAAAATATTTTTAAACTTTTTAATGTAATCAGGATTTTATGATGAAATACGATACGAATTCTGTTATTAATAATCATTCATGCAGCTAAACCGAATATAATCTACTTCGGAGTGTTGTTAGTATATATGTACGGCGTGTTTTATCACTTCCCTGTAAAGAGAATTTACAACCTCTCTTCTACTCGAATGTATTGTATTAGGGCCGCTTTCCTTTTCAAATGTCTGTACTGGAATCTGAAATGGTACAACAAAACTAAAACTAATGAAATTAGATAAACACTATGCACTGTGTTCTCATGAAAACACATGAAATGAAACGATTCAATGGCCGCGTGCGTAGTAAACTGCCTGACAATATAAAAGTTGTTAATTCGATTTTCAATGTTTGGAAAAATTAATGATTTAAATAACGTGGAGAGGAAATTCCAACTTGCATGAGATTTGTCGAATCCATCGACATCTTTGGAAATGCAAAATGTCGCCAATACCATCACATCTAACATGCTATAGAAAAAAGCAAATCCATTATTTTATTGAGAGTTTCGATGTGAAATGAGTACCCATTTGATCTATACGCCTTTATTCACATTGTAAGGTGGAACTGCTTGTTGTTTCATTGTTTCGCCCTCACAATATTTTGTACAATATATGGTGGAAAGTAACTTTATGATCTTATTCTTTTTTAGCATGTAGTTGCAAATTGAAACAAAGTTTTCATGAAATACAAAATCAGATGAAAGAACAAGACGTGAGGGACTTCTTTCTTTTCTTCTTTCTCTTCGTTGTTGATTTTCAACATATATTTCTTTCTCTTTTTCTTCGTCACAGTCAAAAATATCGTTTGCTTCAATTATTATTTCCACTTCAATATCAGACGCTTGGTCATCAGGCACATAATCCATATCATAATAATTATTATCATTTATGAATGAATCGTTTTCACCTACAGCTTCTTCACCTTATATATCATTGGCTGCTGTCAATTGTGTAGGAAAGTCGATATCTATACTTTGTCTGCATAATCGCATATTATAAACAAATTCCACTTCATCACTCATTTTGAATAAAACGTGCCAGTAGATACTTACGCTTTGAGTGCACACAATGCTTAGAGAATACGGAAAGCAGTTTGAATGAAAAATTACCCAAGAGAAAGCCAAAAAATGAATGATGAAATGTTGAAATTAATTGAATCATATTTCATACATCTCCATATAAAATACATTGGGATCTGGGCAGACTAGATGAGGTACGAATACGATGTGTATACCAAGATATCCTTGTGATTATCAACTTATATGAGAAGTGTCCTTCCAATTTTGAGAGACGATCGTTAATAATACTTTAGGAAAACTCACGAAATTTCAAATCGCTCGCTCAACAATTGAAATCGAAAAAGATAAGGTTGGACCCATGTGCCCAACGATGGGTTGACAATAGTTATCCAAAATTAGATAAGTTATTATAAATTCTAGTGCATCGCATAACATATTTGCTCTATGAAATTCATCTAGTAGTAAAGTATATTAAAAGTAGCTGTGAGAAACTAGGTAAGTTAATAGCTAAATTAATTTTTATTCAATTTCTCAAACGCATTCGCAAATTTAAAAATTCTTGTATGAGCTTTCCTTTGCAATAACAGACAGAATTAGCGAGATGAGGAACGTGGCTTCAGGCATGTATTACTATACGAAATAATTTCACACTGTTAAATCTTTAATTTTGAAATTTAATTCATAAGAAGCTCTAGTAATTTTATTAAGCCAAAACTGTTTGCATATATCAAAATCCAAAAACACGTAGAGCCAATTTCCGAAAATTTCTCAATTGTTTTAGAAGCCATCTCACAATTAGAAAAGTGCAAGCTTTCTTTATATGAAGCCCTAAGTATAGTACATCACTATAGTACATCACTATCAATCATCATTAGGAAATGTAATAATGCACATAGATATTCGTACAACCATTAAAATATAGCCAGTTTTAAATAAAGATCTTAAAATAAGAGTGCGTATAGAATAGTGGAAATCAAGAGTGTGAAAGTGATACGAAGGACTTTTTTGAATTGGCCAATATTACTTCGTTAGACGTAGAAAGCTCATTTTCAAAATATGTAAGCTTATTTTCACTTCGTAGGCGTTTGACTGAATCACCAGTGGAGGTTTTACTGATACTGATTATACAATGCTGCACAGCGTTTTCACATCAGAATACATCGGCACGAAAAATATAAGAAAGTACCTAATTACATACATTTTTTTTTTATAATCGCACTTAACCTGCCTTCTCCACTAGGTTGTACGCTGCTCCGAACCCGAAGGTTTGTTTAGTAATGCATAGTTATTACACATAAATTTGTTTTATCATAGAATTGTTATGAAAGCCTAATTCTAAATGCAGAAGTAATTTCGTATAAGAAAAACTGTTTTATTTTAAATAAACAGCAAATTTTGAAAGTAAGAACAAGCATGATTTAACAATTCATAAAAGTGAAAACCTTGGAAAAGGGAAGCAGAGCAATTATTATGGCTATTATTATAAAAAAAATTAATTGCTTACGGGCATCACAAATTAAGTTGAATATGTAACAAAGAAACATGGAGAAGGTAACAATAGAGTCTTACGACTAGATTATTAGAAATACCAGCCAATAAATTTAAAGAAAAGTTGGAGCGTATACCAACACTAATATTTGCAAGACAAAAAATAGCAAAAGATGCCTTAATTATACAATTAAATAAAAACTTTGAAATAGATTTTAATATTTTCAAGCAAAAATAGTTAAAAAGGACTTGAGTTTTACCGAACAATTTTTTTACGAAGAAACTCTTCACACCAGATAGTTTCAACGTATGTGCATGATTTGTCCCATAAAATAAAAGGTAACATTTTAGTTTTGCTCATAATCATTTTTAGTCACACACTTTGTTGAGGGTAAGAATTTTATTAAAAAAGAATTGCAAGTAAAATATAGGCTTCGATTTCCAATTCGAATATTATCGACGTAATCCTACAATTTTCGAAGCATTCGCTTTCTGATAAGTGATGTAATTCAATTAGATTAATTTAAATTCTTAATCAACATTCACTGCAAAGTATATGGAATTCTTTAGATATCAGACAGTTCAAATAATTATAAAAATGAATTTTCGTTACTGACTTCCTATATTTTAATGAAGAATGCAGAAAAGACAGAATAGATGTTACTAGTAGACTGTTCAAATCGAACTTTTAGGAAAGAAATACCAATTATAGAAAAGCGGAAGTTAAAGAAAAAATTGTAAAATGAATTTTAATATCCGGTACGTACACTTCCGCGGTCATGGCCCGTACTATATGCTTCTGGGCTTCCGGGCTGGAACCGCATCACTGGTATAACTGCCGACGTTTCGCACCCACTCGTATGGGACATCTTCAGGGCTCAACTACTGCTACTGTCTGTCGCACTGAAAATTCAGAATTCAGTGCAATAGACAGTAGCAGTGGTTCCAGCCCGGAAGCCCAGAAGCAGATAGTATGAATTTTAATATATGCATACGAATTATGGATATTTTGTAATGATAACGTATGTATGTGTAACAAATAGGCTAAACAACATAAAAATGAAATACTAGGATGATGCGACGAGAATAGATGATAATAGATATGTGAAACAAATTCGATCACTAAAGGTTGATATATAACCCCTTGCCACATTAATTTTCGTATTCTGTATACGTATTTCGGCAACTAAGTTGTCATCTAGAAAACCACGGCGAAAAATACCCGTACGAAAACAAACTCCGTACGCGATCCGTACCGTTGAGAACCAGAATGTACACTGTATATTCGTTTCACAAGCCTTTAGTGGTCAAGTGAATCAACCACAGGCTTCATAAAAATTACCTATGTGAAATATATATTAAGAAAGTAGTGGGAAGAAGTTCGAATTCCAAAAGAACGTGAAGCAATTAAATAGCAAGAAATATGGGTGCTCATAATGACTAGAGGAACCTGAAAAACTAAATTCCTAATTAGCTTTACATTGCACATATAAAATAATAGATTAGTAATTCTTAATAAGTAGAGGATTGGAATTTTTGGTTTTTTCATTCTTGAAATGTTGCTTTCGGTTTTTTTAAATACGGTTGTGTATTATGTATTCGGCTGCCCTTTTGTCCTATTGACTTGAGTTGTTTTTGGAACATTAGAAATCTATCGAAAATTATGACCAAATTTTTGATTAAAAATTCCACTTTGGGCGATTGTGGATTCAACAAATCTCAATATGCGACGCCATACGTAAGATTTGCTGATCAAATCGTCAAAAGTAAAAGGTTCCAGGATACATTCATATATTGGTTTCAATTCAAGGAACGATTATTTCAATTAAGCATGACACCTTGAAGTACATAGAGGGATTTTACTGCGACCTTTCCAGACATATTGTGGTCCTCATGTCTCTGTAGTTTTAATTAGTAAGTATTTTTTGCAAATGTCTGTTGAAGCCTTAAGTTCCTAAACTTCCATGTAATATTGACTTCTCCAAATTGTGCACTTTTGTCTTAAAAATTCTATACTATTTAATTTATTGAATCCTACTGTAGTTTATATTATTCATTTCCTCTACGGTATCGATTCAAGCAGCTTGTATTGTCATTTATCTAGATAACCCTAATTCATCGTTTTGTTCTAGCTTATTTTTCCTATGGAGGGCTCTTACTTTGCAGTTTTCCCTACTCGTCTTGTTTTTGTTGTTCTCTGCACATTTTATATTCTTCCCAAGAGCAGCAAAGAAAGTGACACTGTCAAGAGGTTGTAACTGCTACTCTCAGTTTAACGTAGACTGCCGTATTTCCCTGCGGGTCACATAACTTTCAACACCCAGCTTTAAACTCCTATTCGTTTAAAAGAAAAGTGTAAAAGTACTTTTTTCATGTTTCATATTACATCGCAGTCTCATGGTGTTATTATACTTACGAGATGTGGCAATAAGAAAAGTGCATTAGTGCTATAAAATATTTCATTATTTCTTTTTCATAACTTATCATTACCATTTTCAAAATTCTCTCTATACGATTCCAACATCGCTTCATGCGAATTTCTCAGTGGTTTTTCTTAGCATGTTCATGGTTTCCATCGCTTTTTCTTTCACAATTTTAATCGTTTCAAATTCGATCCTTTTCAGTGCTAATTTGATTCCGGAAGATAGTAAAAGATCACATTGGGCGAAACCTGGAAAATAGTGTGAATTTTCTAACACCGGGATCTCATTCTTGGCCAGAAGCTTGTTAACAGACAGTGCAGTATGTGTCAGAGCATTGTCTTGATTTGCTTTTCCAGAATACAGCTCGTCGTCTTACTTGTTTACGAAGCGTTATCAGGATCCCAATATAGTAACGTTGATTCACAGTTCGACCATCAAGTACCTTAATATACACAATCAAATAAACAAATGCCACGGTCCAAATAATGGTGCTCGACCTTGACGATGATATCAATAAAGAGGATGGATGTCACGTGAAGCGTACGTGCACCGTTTGATTTTGACACACTCACAGTTTGTTTCAGAACGATCGGTCTGTTTTCTCCGTAGCTACACCTGCTACATATATCATTTGGATAGGAATTTTTATGAAATCTAGTAATACATCTTATAAAATTATTCGTAGTTTCTTTTATAATTTTAGGCATTGCCTCCTGTAAAATCATCGCTTCCATTAAATACCGTTTTTATTGTACTTAAGTTTTAGCAAAAATTGGATAAAAACAAAAAGACGATATTCATAGAAAACGAATTTTCACAGAACATGCCTTCTTAGCAAATTACTATCAAATCGTTATCTTTATTTAATTTTTTTATACGGACTACGAAAAGCAAAATATTTTATTTATACCTGTCCTTTTCTCTTCTAATTGGTTTCTCACGTCTTTACTAAATGTCTAAATAATAAATACAACTAATCCGGTTACGGAATTTAGAATACTTTTAAAGTGGATATTGTAAAATTTACATAATAAATAAACTCCACTTAAAGTTAAACTAAGTTTTAATAATCTAGAGGTTAAACACAATGAAAGTAGGCCTAAAAATTACGCTTCGAATATGAAATATCTATCGTTCTACTTACCTTTGTAAACAGCTACTTGTTTGTTTTCGTACGTTTATTTTACAAACAATAAGCTATTGCATTCAAGTGCCGTTTTAAAATATTCATATATTGTAATACCCCAAAAGGAAACTTTACTATGTTAGTAAACCTGAATTAGTCCTCGTTGACAGCTTTCATTGACCTTAGTTACCATAAATATTTTATATTGTTATAGGAAAGGTCTGCAATTAGGATTTTAATAATTAATTTTTATACCTATCAGTAAATACATTTCTGAACGTTCAATTAATAAATAAGCATATTATAGGCCTTCAAACATAAATTATTGCGTCGGAAGATATCAAAATCACTTAAACACTTGGAATTCTACAACTCATTTTTGTGTTTTTATGAATTATAAATTACAGTTTAATATTTAAGAAACTCCTTTAAATATTCTGCTCGAAATAATTAAATATACAATAATACGCTATGAAAAACGAATATGAAGGAAATATATAATTCCATCATTTCTACAATTCTATGTACATATATTAAAGCTGCAGATGTGTCGAATTATTTAATTTATAACGTAACCTTATTTTCACTTATTCGTTTCCTTATTCACGGAACAGTATTTTTGTTTCTTTAATTATAAATATACTGTTTTGTCTTTCTCGTTCTATATATCTGCCACTGGCCTAATGTAGGTACTTTGTAGGAAACTCTACTAACGTTTTCAAAAGCTAATTAAATTGATGCCCTTCAAGAACATATTACACTGCATGTTGTGAAGCAGTGACTGGAGGCAGCCCACTAAATGAACATCTGACAAAAATCAAATAAAAGGAATTATTTATTAATGGTTTCATAGTAAATAACAGCCAATACTATCCTAGTTTATTTACGTAAATTTTTTAAAAATCATTATGTCCGGCAAACATCATGATTTGGTATGCAAAATCCTTGTCAAGAATAAGAAAATAGTCAAAAAGTAACGTTCAAGCATTCTTCTAGGTACGAACTGAAGATCAATACTGATTTAGGCAAAACTTATCAACCAGACTGCTGCTATTATACTATCATTTTAGATTTTTTTCTTACATGTTTTTAAAGAATAGTCTGTGCTTTAAGATTAAGATATCTATGAACTGAAGAGAAATAAGTATTAGGTAAGATATCGAAACTACATCCAAGGAATTATTTAATAAAGTCATGTCAAACACTCTTTCACGCATTTCAATAAATAATTTTCGTATGGTTTGAAATATTTATCTCTGCATAGTTATTTTGTAAAAATATTTTTTGACGACTGTATTTTTTTAGATTTTTCGGTGCTTTGTCAGTCCAGGTAATATAAAACATCTGTTCTCTGAAGAGGCTGTTAAGATAACGATTGTTCTTAGCATGATGTTCTTTTTCTAATTTGAATAATTTCTTACCAATTAAAATGCATTTTAGAGAATGTTTTCTTGTTGTAATATTCTTACACGTTTTAGAACATACAGCATCTTGCTTCAGTATATTGTGATATTTTTTTGTTTGTACGATAAACTCTTGAAA
Organism: Dermolepida albohirtum; assembly: GCA_031893035.1. Classification (NCBI taxonomy): domain Eukaryota; kingdom Metazoa; phylum Arthropoda; class Insecta; order Coleoptera; family Scarabaeidae; genus Dermolepida; species Dermolepida albohirtum. Next base: position 269,196 of record JAVIWB010002368.1, read on the forward strand.
AAGAGTTTCTTTTCTGTACTATTATATATTACTATATTGATTGCTAACGGTCATTAATTAATGTACGACATTGACCAATAAGTTTTTATTCAAGTTTAAAGTAAACACTTTTGTCAATTTGGTAGTGAAATGAAACTATATTTTCATCGAATGGAAATGAAACTACCAGAACAAATGAAAATATTGTGAAGATTTACTTTGTAAATTGAACAAGTAAATTATTATTGTACGTAAACAGATAAATACTAAAGCATGACAGATGTGTAATAGTTGAATAAAGAACAACTTTATTGTTGACGAGATACGATTTCTCTTATTGAAGGTTCGTCAGTAAACCTCAACCTAATCGATCGTTCTTACATTCCGATTTTTCGAATCTAAATGACATATAATGGCAGCGAAAAGAGACTATACTTCCATCTTTCGAAAAGAAATTAAACTATCCGAATGAAAGAAATTTCAACAAATAGGCGAATTAAGAACAATCCGTTGACGAAGTCGAAGTTAGCTGACGAGCCTTCAATAGACGAGATCAATATCTTACCGACAATAGAGTTGTTCTTTCTTCAACTATTAGACATATGCCATATGTTTCTGTACTTATTTTTTAACGTAGAGTAATAATTTATTCAATCTATTATTTATTTTTCTATTTCCTTTCATTCGAATTGTTTCATTGTGTCTCAAAAGATGGAAAGAATTTCATTTCACTACCATAATGCACTATCTCAAAAAGGCGAACCGCGAAATAAAAATGAAATACTGACGGATGGAGTTCACTATCAGCCTTCAGTAGACAAAATGTATCTTAATCAATATCTCTTTGATAATAGTATTTAATAATATTAATAATATTATTCTTTATCCAACTTTTTACATCTGATGGAATGAAAAACATATATAAGTTATGAAAGATTTATCACCAACTGAAATAATAGCTCAGATGAAATCAACCCTTGCTCAACAATAAAAAAGTGGGTAACAGAATTTAAACGTGGTCGTACATCGATTCAAGAAGATTGGAATTCTAAGAGATTAAATTGATCATAATAGATAATATTATTGAAGAAGTTCACAATGCATGATTAATGATCGTCGTATCAAAGTATTAAATCAAGACTTCAAATAAGCGGGTAAAATATATTTGACATGTATGTTTATATTTGAAAATGTCAAAGATTGAACATTTCTAAGCTGTGTTTGGAGCTTTGTCAAAACAATCCCTCTGAACTGTCACTTCATATCTTCTAACGAGACTTGGATCCGTTACTATACACCCTATTCAGGGCAACTGTCTAGACAAATAAATGTTGGTTCCCGTGCCCCGAAGGAAGTAAAAACAGTGAGAGAAACCTAGAAAGCTAAGACTTGTATTTTCTGAGATGCACGTGATGTAGTACTCGTTGCCTGTCCTGAAAAGAGACTAGAGAGTATTATGTAGTATTACTGAACAAGGGTAATTACGTATTTCTTCTTGATCTTCAATTTGAATAAGTCACTAATTGGAAGGGAATTTGTTTTAAACGGCGAGGTTGTGTATGAAACTGAAACTAGTACTTTTTTTGAGGTCTCGAAACTCTACAACTAAATATCGTCGCCACCATGTTTCATCTTTACATGTCGACATATAAAGAACGGATTGCTGCCATCTGTTGAAACTAAATTGAAATTTAGAAATTTCGGTTAACAAAACTTCCAATTTCCAATTAATATGCCCTTTTGATGATCACATCGTTCTGTCATTTTGTTTCGCCTATTTAAGCCTCGTCAGTTAACCTCGAGTTAGTCGACGAATCTTTCTTATCTCGGGATTCTTTGTATCGGGAGGATAAGTCATAGTAGTGAAGAGAAGCTATACATCCATCTTTCGAATGGAAATTAAACTAGTCGAATGAAAGGAAGTTCAGAAAATAAGCGATATAGGAACAATACGTTGACGAAGTTGGGGTCAATAGGCGAAGTGTATATCTTTTTGTTTTTGTTCACAAATAATGTTTTCTGTATTTTGTCAAATGTAAGCATTGTTTAAGAATTTCAAGACCGTCATGAACATCTTACGTACAAAATAATTCACTGTGAAACTGATACAGATTGTAAATAAATATGAACTACAAAAATGGAGCAAGTAATAAACATATAACTTAAATTAGAAAGAGATACATTTCTTAAAAATTTTAATAATTCAACAATAATTCTTGCTATGAGTACGCGTTTATATATTCTGAGAATAAGTACAATAGTTCCAAAGCTCAGTAACTCTTGGGGTTTTCCAGTTCTGGTACCACCAATTAACTGCAATTCCTGAAATACAGAGAATTTTGTTTACGTTTATGTCTGGATTTGCTGTATTTTGCCAAATTGTAGTTCTATTTGTTAGTTATACTGTAAATCTCGATTCTATGCGGATGCCATGAGAATTTCGTGTTTCTGTAAGGGTATTTTTTTAAGAAAATAATTTACGAGTATTCGAAACATATGTAAGAATGTTGAAGAAAACATAAATATTTGTTTTCTATTTAATGTATATATTAATTTAACATACTCTACGAAAGAGAATTATTTCTGTAATTTGCCACTAAAATATTTTAATGAATACTAGAAATTTCAATACTCTAGATGTAAATTGCCTCAGATAAGAATTATAATGTAAATAGTCATTAATAGAAAATTAACATATTATTATATAGTTGTATTAAACTTCCAATCTTTTCTATTTCAAATTACCAATTACATTTGTTGGTGTATTTATTCTATTTTAATAACCTGGATTTGTTATTTATTTAAACGTACTCCTGGGAATATTCTACCGTGTATGTAAGACTCGATTGGTAGATCTTTATCGTAACATATAACGGATATGAATAAAAATGTAGCAGAGCAAATACTATTAACATCTAAGTAATTGCTCTTCTGCAAGAAATGTATATATACGAATAAAGTTATGCAGTTGCTTATTACGTTAAATATTTTCTTCAGAAATTATGCGTCTAGTGCTAGATGCAACTCTATACAGTGAAGTTGATTTTATGTACGATATTATACATGAAAAAATGACAGAGACAGTTAGTATAAGGTTAACAAAGGGGTACAAAGAATGTAGAGTAGCAAAGTACTGCTTAGATTTAGTGAAGGTACTGTACAGCAATTGGCTAGATATTTTTTGGAGAACACTAAAGAAATAAAGAGCAAAAATAGTTTTTTTTATGGCATACGCAGGTTATTAAACAAATATTGCACAAAAAATAGCAGTACACGAATCGACCATTTTAAAATGAAATTTGCGACGATCTTTGAAAAATCCCATAGAGATCAACTTCTTTATTTTGCTTAAAGGACCGCCCAAGAAAACATTAAATGGTTTAATAATAACCACTTTCCATCTGAAACTGGCGTAGTAAATTGTATAAAGGTTCGAATTGGGAAACTGTTTGTCCTTGGGCGCTAATACCTGATTTTTACTAGTATAAATATGTAAGCAGAATATAAAACAAATGACCATTTACAAGCGTCGATGCAACTTGACCTGAATCAGTGCATAATGTTAGGATCTGTGAGAATTCTGATATTGGAGCAACTATTAAATGCCTTCGCAATACAGTCATACAATGTGATAAAAGTCCACTAGAGCTATGGCTAATGACACCATTTCGATACCTCGACGCTGTTATCAGAAGAGCATATAGTAACTTATTTGTAAAACAACTATTTCTCATTTTACAATATGTTTAACGAGTTCTTCTGCCAAATGTACCCAAGAGAATGGCTCGTTCTTTTATTTTTCACAATGTTTGTAGAAATTGTCGGCATGCAAAGTTTCCAAAGAAATCTAATAATGGTGGTAGTTTGTTATGGAAAAGAACATAGAAAATAATTATTATATATTACTAACGACAGAAGAGCAGAAATGCCAGAAGTAATTTTAAGGGCGAGACTTTAGTAAACATTAGGAACACGAATAAATCCTTTACAGAATGAGACACAAAATATACTATCTTCTTCTGGGCTTCAGGACTGGAACCGCGTGAGTAGTATAACTGCCGACATTTCATACCTACTCGCATGGGACATCTTCAGGGCTCAACTACTGCTACTGTTTGTTGCAGTCCGGAAGCCCAGAAGAAGATAGTATGGACCACGACCGCGGAAGTCTACGTACCAGATTAAGATAAAATATATTTTACAAAATACTTTTATTTTAAAATTTTTTAATATTTATTTCTTATATAAGTTCATTTTCCAAATTATTCTACAAGATTGATTGAAACCGTTCTTTTGATGTATTGGGAATACTGCTTTTTATTTGTTTCTGAAAATTTTAGAATAAGCGTAAGAGGTCATGTTCTACTCTAAGAAAATATCTTTGTGTTAACGGTTAAACTGAAAGTGGCTACCAACTCGTTCATTTTAAATGGAAGGATGCACTTATTACATATTTGAATTCGGAAAAGATTTGAAATATTTGCTGTAGTTGTTTAGGCCCTAGACATCATCATATTTACAGCATAAGTGGAAGACTCTTCAAGCTTTACTCTGATGTATCTATAAGATAGTTTAGTGTAGGTGTAACTTTAAATCACTAAAAGTTTTGTTTTTCATATAAAATGGCATATATTTTTCTCATCTTCAAATGCGGAACTTACTTTTACATCAACACTCTTGGTTTTAACAATGTCTCTATTTTAATTTTAGCTCCTTGTTAAAACCTTTTGTTTGCCCCATGCGAAGTTAACTTCGAAACTCACAAATTCAAAATATGGCTAGATTTTACAGTTATGTTATTGACTGGCATACTTCCTAAGTGTTACAGAGAAAAACTAAAATTAGATATTATACACAAATCCACACACATTTGATTACTATCGTTTATAAGGGGTTCATAAACACAATGAATTCCCAATATATATTTTGAATGAAGAGGTAGATGTTCGCGAAGTGGAAAGAACTGAGGCGAATGCAAATAAGATAACGGCTTCAAAACGTCTGTATAAGCTTTAACATTGGCACTTTGCATTCTTTTAAATATCAATATTTTTTTTTAAATCAAAAAAATTTACTACCTTGTTGGTTTTTACTTCTGCAGTTTAATATAAGCAGTAATCCATATTTTTTGTGAGTTTTTGATCATAAACGATCATCAAATACTTCTCAAATGTGCCCCATTTTCCTTTTCCATCTACGTCTACCCGGTGGTTTTTAAGCTTTTACATATATTCGCCTAAATATGAAAAACAATTCTTGTACGCGTACATAGAATAATATAAGATCGAACAAAAAATTTGATAGAATTTCAGTCGTGCCTTGTTATCTATGTGTTCTTTGGTATTCAAATGCTTTTCTGTGTCTTTCTGTATCCAAATAAGTAAAAATTTGTCGCACAATAAACAACTTACTCGATTGGCTTCATATTTTATACCTAGATTGTATATAGTCATTTTTCTATTTGTGCAATAAAAGGCAAAGCTTTTCATTTTAACTCCATGAGCTAAACTACTTTATGTAAAAATTTTCGTACTAATCATCTTTTGATATCATCTTGTGAATCAGCGACTTTCGTTGCCGACATAGAACGGTAAGAATCAAAGCAAAAAAAATATTTTAGTTGTTATAATAATACGATAAAAAAACAATTTTACTTAAGAAGTTTGCGTAAATAATGCACAACTTAACAGTTAATCGAAGTTCAAAATCAATGTGAAATAAATAATATAAATACTCTAATAAAATTAATTACCAAGACATAAACGTTTCAGAAATATATTTAGATATTATATTTGCTATTTCATTACACTATAGAAATTATATTTTAATAATAAATATTATGCCCTCCAAACAAAGCATGAAAGTGTCCGGGTATATTTATAAGATATATAAGAATATTCTTAGAAAAGTATTATCATCGGTCCCGGTATCCTCTTATATGTTATTTTTAAACAGTGTAAATAAAAGGTAAATACAGTGCAAACAACAGCAAATATTTATGGAATGGAAGAAAACTAACTCTTTAGAAATGAACAAGTTTAGTTTTTATCACTGTTGGTAAATAAATGCATCAGTGCCGGCATTGTAAATATGATATTGGAAAAATATTTACAGAGGATGCATATCAGAATCACAGTCTTGCAAGTAAGGCATTTAACCTTCATGCAAGAAAAATAAATATTTTCTCAAGCATTACTCAATATACGATCTAAGATAACAGTTCTTTCTGTCCACAAAACAGGGCATTTTAAATAACGTGTACGCTTTCATACTATACTTTCTATTAGACTTCGTAACCGCACCATTTCTATACTATATTCTAGAAGAACAATAAACCTAACACCATATTTACGGTCACTAAATAATCTATAATGTATGTAATGATAATTCTTTGTTGTTAACTTAAACGAACTGTTTATGAACTTAAGTAAATAATTCAATAATTAAGTAAATAATACAAGAATCAATGGTCAATGACTTTAGTGCCGATACAAGGAGAGACCTTAAAAAAATTCCCTGTTAAATATTTACACTATGTCAGTAATTACATTGATGCAAGCCCACCCAGTTGTCTACAACTTACTTGGTAACATTAATTTTAAGTAAGAAGTTTATGTAATTAGCAGCAGTCGGTTGTTAGAGTTTGAATTAAATATAAAGTTAATAATAAAAATAAGAAAGCGTGATGATATACCTATAATGTGAATATATACTGATTTGTTGTATCTTCTAATATAAAATATATTAAAGTGGGTCGATGTGAATTGAGTCCGATATTTTCCTAATTACTTTAGAAAGTATCAGGTTGTTACAAATGTAATGTCCGTTTTTTCCTTCGATCTGAACTGAATCGCACCTGTGTGAAGACGTGTATGTTTTTGGTGAAAATTATTATTGTATTTGTAGAAAAGGGTATTTATTTTGAAGTGTGTACCTGTTCCATTTCTTGGAAAGATTAATACACCTGCCCTTGTTTCGCCTATGGAAATGCTGTCCGCAAGAGATATTCTGGCAATTTACCTCTTTCAATTTAAAAAGGGATTAAATGCAGCTACCGCAACGCGAGAAACAAATCAGACGTTCGGTGAAACAACGTGTAATGAACGCACATTACGGCGATGGTTTAAAAAATTCAGGAAATTTTGATTTAGAAAATGAGCCTCGCGGATATGCGCGTAGCACCGTTAATGACGACGAGCTGCGTGTAGAAGTTGAAAAGAATCCGTCGACAACAGTGCGTGGCCTTGCAGAAACATTTCAAGTGTCCATTGCCACCATTAGTCGTCACCTTTCTTCGATTGGCAAAGTGAAGAAACTCAATCGATGGGTGCCGCACCAATTAACGGAAGCCAATAAGTTCCGTCGATTAGGGGTTGCTACCTCTTTGGCTAATCGACAGAAAGTTGAACCGTTTCTTCATCGAGTGGTAACGTGCGAAAAGTGGATACTTTATGATAATCGGAGACGGTCAGGACAATGGTTAGATCGAGCTGAAGTACCGAGACAGCATGCACGAGCATCACTTCACCCGCGAAAGATTATGGTGACTGTATGGTGGACCAGTAACGGTGCAACCTGGTGAAACCATCACGGCAGCGTCCTATTGTGCCGAACTGGAAACTATGCATGAAAAATTGAGCCGTTTACAGCCCTCACTAGTCAATAGATATGGACCCATACTTCTTCATGATAATGCAAGACCTCATGTTGCACGACAGACAATCCAAAAACTTTTGGAATTTGGTTACGAAATTCAATTTTCATTTTTTCCGAAGTTTAGACAATCACTTAAAAAATAGGGACTTCCCTGACCGGGGGTCTGTAATAGCAGTGTTTGAGCAATATGTGAGCCGTTAAAACCTAGATTTCTTTTCAAAGGGAATGTTTCAGCTTCCAGGCCGTTGGCAACAAACTATTGATGTAAATGGAGACTATTTTGCAGAATGAATATTTATATTTTTTTAAATTTAGACTTTTTTTATTCCTTACACAATCGGACATTTCATATGTAACAACCCGATACGTAAATCGAGTCCCGTTTGTCGTTGAAGCGTTAGGTAAATTGAGTCCAAAGTACCTGCACTAATCCCAACTTACTAATTGTTTCTAATTATTTAGTAACAATGTTTTTCCGGGAAAAGGAAAATGAAGAGTAAGGATAGTATAAAGCTTGGTGGTGCACTTTAGATATTTTGCTAATCAAAAGAAAGATGCAAAACGTCCGAAAATCTGAGCATGTACAACCTAAAACCTTGGAAGAAACCCTTTCTACGCTAGAAAGCATGGAAATCTAGACTAACGCAAACGAAGATTTCTTAATCGTCAATGATTCTAATTCAAAAATAGTTAGGTTTTCGATAAAGAAGAACCTAGGAACATTACGTCGTGCGTGCAATGTTTATGTAGATGGTACGATTAACAGCTGTCTTAAGTATGTTTATCAATTATTTACATTTCGTGCCTTGACCAATGATTCGTATGTACCCCTTGCATTTTTTCTGCTACCCGGTAAAACTATGGAAACTTATATACGTTGTTTTACTAACCTTATAAACTACTGTTTAAATGTAGGACTAACATTTTTCCCAATAAGTATTTTTATTGACTTTGAAAAAGCGATACACATAGCCGTGCAATCGATGTTACCGAAAATAATAATTAATGGATGTCGTTTTCATATTCAAAGTTGGCATCGCAAAATTCAGTCTCTTGGTCTATCAAAGTCAAAATCAGAAGAGGCGAGTTTTCTTAAATTCTTTTTTGGACTTTCATTTTTAAGTCCTGAAGATGTATCAACAGTGTTCACTAACTATATAATGGCTGTACTTTCCAATGACCAGCAACTAACTGAATTTTGCGATTATGTATTGGAAACATTTATATCAGAAGAGTCACCATTTCCTCTGTGGGAGTGGGCTGAATTTTCGTGTTCTACAAACAGAACAACAAACACCTGCAAATCCTTTCATGCTAAACTTAATCGACAATTTAACAGCCCACACCCTAATATTTATGCATTTATTGAAGTGTTAAAAGGCATACAAACAGAAATATACATTCAACTTAGAAGTAAGCCGACTGAGAAATCTAAAATAATCATTGCAAAAGAAACCTACTTGAGAAAAGCAATGAACGCTGTATGTAATAAGCAAATTACTCCTTCCCAATTTGTTAAAAACGTATCTTTTAAATTTCTTCCTGTTAGTTTTAAGTAACCCACTAGTTTTTTATACATAGGTATGTACAGAGAGATATTGTACATAATTTTGTAATTTGTATCTAAATAAATTATTCAGGGCCAAGGAATGTTTTATTTGTATGATTTTATTTTTCTGTCAACTCTATGATGACTCAATTTACGCACCTATATTTAATACACCGGGACTCAATTTACGTTGAATTTTAACACTGGGATTCAATTTACGCTTACCGTTTAAAGTTTGTTAGTTCAGTCATAAATATATTTTCTAATATTTACGTACATAATTCCAGGTACAAATAATACAGGTATGTAATCATAATACATGTATAATTGTATCTAAATACAAATGAGTATAGATGAGAAAATCATTAGAATGAGACTGGAAAAACATCTTTTTGAAGAAAATCGTATTTATTTTTCTACACAGTCTGGTTTCAGCCTTAGAGCTTAGTCTAATACTTTTTAATGCCCTTCAATCATTCAAATGTACATATAAGAATCATCTAAATATATCTTCGAAATATCAGTTTATATCTTTGAAGACTTCAGTATTTGATGAGAATTTATTTTCAGTCAATCATTTCTTTAGGTTTAGGATGAGCAAGATATTGGACGGCGTTAGATATGTGAATATGGTATACGCTTAATTAATTGAAATCACAATTTATGCAGTTTTGACATCGCAAATGTGAACTCGTAGAACGAGTCATCGTCCCGGTGGTACAAGATCTTTTCTTTACCAAGTGAAGTTTCTAAATTGACTTCTTTATTAAATCTAATAATGATGCATAATACTCGCATGTCATTATTGCCCGGTATTAAAAGAAATCAATAAAAATTAACCGTTGGCCATCACTTGTCCATCTTTGGTGTTATATATATATATATATATATATATATATATATATATATTGATGTCTTGAGTGTAGCGATATATCCACGTTTCATTGACAGTTACAAAATTTTTAAAAAAATCGTTTTCATTACGTTTGGATATATCTAGACATTGCTGTGAAATTGTTATTCTTACTCGCTTTTGGTGGATTACCATCATCCAATTCTGAGCTTTCTCATGTTTAAATTTTAACATAAAACGACATAGTTGGACATTGTTGTATGAAATGTCTACTTTCCATCCCATCTCTACCAACTTTACTTGCCTAACATTCACCACGTTTTCAAGGGCTTTTTCAATTGTTTCTTCGTCCATTGTCGTATCAGGTTTCCAAACAAGTGATTCCTCTCTCTATGCTTGTTTTACAGCTTTTAAATAGGCTTGCAATTCTTGCATATAGCGAAGCGTAATCTATTTGATACTTTAATAGTACTTGTATGAACAATAGCACTTCCAAGAGAAGTTGTAAGTATATGCATATAATGCTATTTTCTCGTTCATTCTAAAGAATTCCAAACAAATCTCATATTTTTATGAAATAAAATAGAGAAAATAAAATAAGGACAAAAAAAATTAATCAGTGAACCTTAACAGATAGCTAAGAAAAAGGTTCTTTATTTTTCATTTTACATTTACAGAAATGTAAAAAATCTTCGTTTTAAATACACTTTGTAAAGACAAAGTGTATTTAAAACAAAGATTTTCAAAAATAGTTTCCGTCATTTAAGGTTTAAGGTTCCTTGAGATGGCTTCTTGTATTCTTATCTTCCTGGAATCTCTAGGCTCCTTGGAATATATCAGTCGAAGTTGGTATTGATTACGGATCTTCTAGTCTTGATGTAATCTTTGCCCGGTTTCAGTATTTACATTTTGCCTTAGAAATTCCAGATCATTCAGCTATATCGAGTTTCTCCGTCGAGCATCAGATAGACTACTTACCTTGACAGTTTGATTTATTCTTATATTTGCAGATGACCCTCGCTAATATTTACCTTCCTGGGTTGTTTTTCCACGAAAGTCGTTGCTTTGTAAGCTTTATAACCTCTCACAAGTTGTTTTCTACTTTTTCTATTCTTCCTAACTTTTTCATAATATTCCTAAGAACTATAACAGCTCGTCTGAACAACTGGTTAAGGCTAAATACTGTGATCGCGCTAGGCGTCTCAAAGAGAACGTTTACTATCACACTTTTCTACAACCGTAAAACTCGTGGCATGTTACATTGTACCTTAACTAACTATCGTACAATCTCTGAGGGATATCGCATCATTTGAACACCAACTCACAGACGGCAGAACAATTAACCGCATATCTGTAGTCTCCTGGCTTTGGTTGGCCAATTTTTTTGTTTTTATTTTTAGTATAATGATGTCGAATGCATTCTACGCTTAGAAGAAATGGAATATTATTATATTTATTTATATATATATATATATATATATATCATATATATATGAATCCATTTTAATTTATATATGTTTTTTAGTTTAGCATTAGAAAATAAATGACTGTATGTATATATTACATAATCATATCATTTTTTGATCAAATAATATAAGATGAAATATTTTTTTAATACTAAATATCTAATAAAATATGTAAATACGATCATTAATCTCAACCGTCAAGAATTACTTCTAAGTTGTAAATATACATATTTTACAAGCTCTTATGGAAGGTCTACATGTATATATAAATATATGTACAAATATATTCAAAATGATTGAAACAGAGTGGACAATTTTTATTATCTGTTGATTAGTATAAAACCATTAGAAACGTACCATTCGTCTGTTCACAAAAATGTCACGGATATTATAAAATATTCTCTCATTAAAGAAATAACTTCTTGGTATAGCTAACAAGGTAACAGATGCGCTAGATATCTTTTATAAATTTCCATATACTTATAATTCAAAATAGCTTTCATAAAGTTGGGACTGTCAAAACAAATTCTTTTAATTAGTGTCCAGCGTGTCTGTTTGTTTGAGGTTATAGCGTATAATTAACCTATGTATACGATTAATTTGACGAACATTGGTTAACGTAAACTGACACAAATTCTTTACCATCGTTGTATATTTTTTCTAGTAATTAGGGATACTTAAATTATCCAAACACGCGTGTTTTACACATAGGAATATTTAATTGAAAATTATAACTGGAAACAAATGAATTTTCATAGGGGAATTTAAAGAATTTCACTGACCATATTTAGGCACAGTGGCTGTGACGGAATGACTAGATATTTTTTGCTGCTTAAACGAATTTAAAATTTTAATACCCCAATATGAGTTGAAATATATACATATTGTATACATATTCTAAGCTTGTTCGTTTTTTTGGGTTCCCATATTCGATTTCCAATGGATATTTTACAAATTTTAATTTTTTTTCTCATATCTAAACTACACTTTCGTGAGAAGCGCAACTAATATGCAGTGGCATATAACTTCTATATTTATTTTATACTTCATTCACGTATTATTTAAACTTCTCTACACATACATGCACCCTCATTCTCAACCCTATATGGAACAACTTTAGGTCTTTTACTAATACTTTTAAATCTACAAAGGTGATTGACACGACACACATTTCTCCTAACGATGAATCCATTTCAATGAGAAGACTTCAGTACTTGATGAAAAACTTTGAACTTTCAATACCTCCCCCTTCGACTTCTAGAATAACAAGAAATATGAGGGGGACCAAGTCAGGATTGTACGGAGGATGGGAAACAATTGCGAATTTCAGACTCGTCACTATCTTCGTCGTGTCATTGCTGCAATGCAGTCTGGTGTTTTGCAACAAAAAATTCATTCTTTTTGGGCTTTCTCTACGGATACGATAGTGACGTAAAGTTTTGTAGTATCTTATTAAATTAGTCTTTGATCGCTTAGGCAGATATTCAATATGAATGACTTCCTTTGCATTCTGGAAGTGATGGACATTGCTTTCTGTGTTAACGGAGCTCTTTTGAATTTGCATACACGTACAGAATCAAGGCAACACATATTCCATGATGAACTTAAAAATCGTCCCGGTGGTGATGTTCATGAGAAAATCATTTCCTCCTTCATTGATACTAGTCAAGAAGTTCTGGACAAATGTTATTTCTTTATTCTTTCATGACGTCCCTTAATCACACTTTTTAAATGCCCACGTACCCAGACAAATTCAGTGCGCTATCTATATTTTATTTATTCTTAAAAAAAACCGGGCAATTTGAAACACGCTTTATTACTCAAACACGATGAAATGGAAAACGTTAAATAGGTTAAGATTAAAAAAGAAACAAATTATTAACTACATTTAACATTTTTGTATATTACACAGACTCTGCTTTAGTAATGTAAACGTAGGCTATGATTTATCTGTCAAGCAAACAAAAAATGCAACAAATTGTCAAAAGAATCGTGGGTCTTTTGTTTCATTGGTAAATAGAAATTTTTTTCTTGTTCCCTCGTAATAAAAGAAAAAGAGAAACTTTTTTCAAACTATCCAAATATACAAAATGGCAATTTAAGACTTCGCATTTTTTACAGAAAAGAAATAAGAATCAACTAGTTAATTACGATGTTTACTACAAAAATTAATTTGAGGAGAAAAACTCAATGAAATAATTATTCCGAAAATTCCTTTTATATTTTAAACCCATGGAAATCATAATTAATTCCAATTAAATTTTTGGCGAGAATTTTACAAATTAAAGAAAGATTTATATTTTACTTTAATGGAAGTATTTGAGAGTGGCCACCTTTTTTTTTTAATTCTGCTTTTCCGCTTTCGTCGATTTTAATAAATTTCGTCGACGAAAGGCGAAAAGTAACTTAATAAGGTTTTAATTGAAGCGTTTGGTGAACTTTATTGTAAGGGAGCTTGCATTCATTTCTTACTCTTTCGTGAAATTAATTTGTCCATTATGTATTAGTAGTGGAATAGTTTTGCAAGTCGCAGACTAAACATTATTGATTTAAATTAGTTTTCCGTCATTATTTTTTCTTCTAAACTTGATGTAGTTTTGATATATAGAATATTGAATACTGTCTAATGCAGAAAAAATCTGTATTACATTTCTTCTTCTTATGAGAAGCTGTTGTTGAATTGAGCGAGATTTGTGTGACTACCCTAAATCCAAAAGAAGCTCCACTATATTAGCTGGAAGATGTTAAACTCCTCCAGCTGTCCAAGGAGAATAAGGTGAAAATATACCAAAAGACTACTTAGAACTGGCATTGCGTATGCATTTATTGCTATAAATTTAAATTAAAATTCTGAAATTTATTTTTCTATTCCGTTCAAACCCCAAATAGATATTTAAAAGTTACTTCCGATTACACAAGTTTACAAACTCCGGTCAACTTTTGGATCAGAGCAGATGAGAACAAATCTTGATGTTATTTGAGGTGCTGAATTCAAATCCGGGTTTCGCTTTTCAAAATTGTTTCTAGTTTGTGAGTTCGCGCATGTTGGCAGCACTGTGCTCTCATAATGACAGCGTCGCTAGAAACATTATTTAATTTGTATTTTTAAAGTTTTTTTTGAATCCAAAACGTGTGAAAATGCAAAGACAGAATTGTAAAGTTGATTCAAAGTGTTTTTGTTAAGTTTGCGAATGTTATATGATCAGAAAAAGTGGCTAAGTTATTACTAATGTGATCAGAAATGTATATTTTATTATTTTAGTTCCTCTGTATCGAACACTCACAAGCCGTGGGTACGGAAATTGTTTTGTAACGCGTGTAGCACAATATTATACAAGTGGTCACGCGGTAAAAAAGTATGTTTTTCATTTTCATTGCCAATGTTATGGAGAGAGCCGAGAAATCATGTAGATGATTGTTATTTTTGCTTGATGAATGTCGTCGGTCTAAATGCAAAAAAACTAGCAAAATATAAATATCCTGAAGTATCATCAGTGTCTAAGCCAGTTCCCCGTGCGAGCAATGATCCTTTGCCAATTTGTCAAAGTACGCAAATTCCACGGAAACTTGACCAAGTTATTTCCCAAATTGTCGTACGCCAAAATCAAAAAGGGAATATATATACAAAATGTTTAACGGCCAATGAAGCAGCAGCATGGGTATCATTTTAAGATGTTGTTCACAACATCTTAAAATCCCCGGATTTTAAGATGTTGTTCACAACATCTTAACAACATTCAAGAATATAATCGACAGTTTGTTGCAAAATTATTGCAAGATTGGAGCTCGAATGTCTCTCAAAATACATTTTCTGCATTCTCATCTCGAATTTTTTCCTGAAAACTTGGGTGATACAAGCGACGAGCAAGGAGAGCGACTACAGCGATTTGGCGAAAATCGAAAAACGACACCAAGGATTTTGGGACCAGGGCATGATGAGCGACTATTGTTGGACTTTAATGCGTGAAACAGATCCCAAATAGTACAAGCGACTCAATTCGACAGCTCTTCATTTCTAATTTAACACTTTTTAATGAATAAAATGGAGATTAATTGTCAAAAATTGTAAAAAATGTGTATATTTAATATCTCGAAAACTAGAACCAATATCAAAAAACGGAGTGCAGAATCGGATTCAGCGCCCCAAATAACCTTAGAAACAGCTTTTGGTTGCTTAGATCCAAAACCGTGTATACTTGTGTTATACATCTGTTAGAGTTTCTTTGTTAAATATTTCTTTATTTGTCTTAACTATTTCTCTTTCGATCTTTGCTTATTTTTAAAACTCCTTATATTTATATTTTACTATTATTATCATGTACAGTTTATTTTCTATATTATCATATTTGTTTGTTATTATATTTATATATTATTTCAAACTACGTGTGGCATATCTTTTCATTTTAGTCCTGTGAATAGATCTATAATCTATCGTTTCTCGCATTTAAAATTCTGCGAAATATTCTACTATGTCTACCATACATATATCGTGGGTATTCACTCTGTATATTGGATACGGACGTTTTTTTAATACATGTATATACGTTACATACATATGTTTATATCCGTAGCAGATACAAAGATTCGCTTTTTTGTTTGTGAAGCGTGAAATTAATTTTTGAAATTTCCGTCCGTACACTTTGTCCGTTTAATACCTGCACCGGCAGACTTCCATATTTCAGCGATAATAAAATATGTAGTCGCGCCCGAGGGGATGGGATTAAATTTTTATTATTTTTAAATCGACCGTGTTTTACCGTGAAATGGACTCCAAAGAAGAATTGGTTTCGGCTGACAACAAAAAAAAAAAGAGCGTATACCTTCCAGAAATGTCAGACGGATAATATCACACTGCTCACTTCGTGGCCAGGAATACCGGTAAGGCAGAGGGGCTATTGTACGGACACAACAGCCTAGTGCAGTGGATTAGTGGAATGCACACAATGAAATGCGTAAGCTTTAAACGGAGATATGAAAATATTCGTTGGATGAATGAATTCAAGTTGAAAGCTTTTCCTTTGCTAATACTAAGCAGGCTTATACACTATATGTATGTACGTGTTCCCTGTATTATATACCATTCGCATATCTCGTTTAGCGTATGCGCATATGCATTCAATTTAAAATAAATACGTGTGAACCTCATAAAACTTATTTCCTTGTAGATCCGGCACAACCAAAATGTATTTCTGAATCTACCTTGTGTTATCATTCCATTTGATGTATTGTGCATTATTGTTACATTGATAACAGCAGCAGGAACGTGTCTTTTGTCTTTCGAAAACCTATCTATTGCAAATAGAAAACATTGTTTACATTATAAAGCAAGCTAAATATTTTGCGTATACACTTTTATTACAGTTTGCAGATATCTAAGCCCTCTAGGTTTAATTAACATATAACTTCTTTGGAAATTCGAAGGCTTTAGAAGACAACATCTTCGAGAATAACAAAGATTTGCGTATATTAATAGTAATAATAATAGGAACCTCACCGCCCAATAGATTGGAACCTAATTTGAGGATAACTAATGATACAATAGATACTAATAAGAAAAATTAAAATGAACAATTTCAGTAACTGAAACAGATATTTCTATTGACTGAAATTATAATAATAATTAATTGCGTTCTTAATTTTGTGGGAATACCACACATCAAATTGTTGGACATACTTTCTAAACACCTGATTCTAGAAACAGATATTCTGAAAACGCTGTCACTTTTGGATTGTAGACGGGAAACATTAAAAAAAATTTTTTGCAGTAGATAACAGCAATCCAATGTTATTAATGATGTTCATCAGAAACCCCATACAGAAAAGGCCTCATCGGGAAGACTATACCATGCCGACTCAACAAGTCTGATAATGGACAGTCTATCTCAAGACAAACGCTATCCATTTTAAAGAAAAAAAAGTTAAGAAATTTTCTGCGAATACTGTCATATATATATATATATATATATATATATATATATATATATATATATATATATGCAATGGGTACCAAATTTGAAGTGCTTATTCAAGCTTAATTAGAGCAAAGGAGTAGTAAAGGGACTTCGATGAATTAAAATCCGCAAAATAACGCGAAACTCGCAAAATAAAGTCAAGTGACCTAGATGCATCGGAACAAACAGATTTGATATGTGATTTAAAAGTAAATTTAGAATCAAGATGCCAAAACTCTTAATCTCTGAGTTTGTTGAGATTCAATTTAAAACAACTGCACTAATTAACAAACCTGCTAAGATTATTCTGGAAATGAACTCACTTACCAATATTCACGATAAAAATTTTGATGTCAACAGTAAAGGCAAGAGCTGGGAAGTTGGAGCAATTCGTAAGTCATTAATAAGTAAATTAAATAATATGGGACCAAGTTTCGAGGCTTTCGGAACATCTGAGTTGGGAACAAACTCGTTCGAAGGAAAATGATCGTAGGAAACACCGCGATTACATAAGTAAAATTTTAATAAATCCATAAGTCCAAACACGAAGAAATCCAAAGTAGGTCAACCTATGCAGTAGAATATAATGTTTTATAGTGCCAAGAGGGTGTGCATGGTTGGTATATATAACATCGCCGTATTCCCTTCCATCCAAAGACTTGTTAACGTTTTGAGAAAGGGAGGCTAAATTTGTAATTGAAGAACATCCACGTATAAATTCTGGCTTGGTGTTAAAAGTGTTGTTATAAATAATGGAATAAAGAAATTTTTCTTACACTTTTGATAATATTAAAATAAGTCTGTAATTAGTTAGGAGAGACGAGTCACCTTTCCTGAAAGCGGGATATATTTTCGCGCGTATCCAACGAGATTGAAAAATATTAGTCTTAATCGATAAATTGATTGCGTCTATAGAAGAAAACTACGAATCTGCAGTCCCAGATCAGAAAACTCGGGAGTAGGTCGTCACACATAATATGCTCGTTAGGTAAAGTTGACACAGTATGAATCAATTTGTCCTGCTAGTTGAATAACGAATGGTAAAATGTTTGGGCAAACATCAGGATTAGTCAATCTATCAGTGTCTGTATACATCCTAGAGAAGGAGTCAGCAAAAGCATTAACAACCAGCCAACAATCCCAGCCCCATCTAAGAAAAATATCCTTGATAAAACGTTATCTCTCCAAAGTATTCATAAACCATTCACGAGTCATTGTGGCGGATGAATTTACATAAAACTATGAATAGACATTATCCTGTACGAGCGTAGATGCATATACTTTTGCACAACAGTATGAGATGATCCGGCAGAAATTTGGCGTTGTACTAAAAAACGGATTGAGGTCTTTGGCACCATAAACTGTATGTTCTGTATTTTCAACTGCATCCCCTTTAAGTGTCGCACGTCGCTCACTGCCTTCCTTTCTTCCAACATTGTTTGTATCCTGTCTGTTCTAAGAAACTGATCATATTCAACAGTAACTTCTCGGCATTTAATTCGAAAGTCCGCTAAAAATTTAATTGTAAAACCAATCTTATGACCGATTCGTAAATAGGATACAATCAGTGGCGGCTGGTCAGGTGAGGCAGGTGAGGCAGTGCCTCACCATCTAAATCTTGGAATTATAACAAGAATAATATGTATACTTTTAAAATTCTTTATAAATTAATTATCATCTTTTATTCAGAATTTATCTTATAAACAATAAGAAAATAGTTTTAAATAAACCGGCATTACAAGCAAAGTACAAATTTATCATTTCATTTTAATTCCGTGCGAATGTACGAGCGCGTATACTTGCCCCGACCAACTTCATGCTTGATCTATGTATATCCCTACTAAACACGAATATTTGAGGCCCGGCCACTCATTGCCTCTCATTGAAAATTTATAACGCACTACAGCAGTCAAAAAATTCTCAATTTCTATGGAAATCACAGTAAAGTATTAGCTACATATTTAAGATAACAAAGAAGAAAAAATATTCAAAAAGTTAATAGATTTTTCTAACTTTATTGTGAGATTTTTGAATTTTTTAATAATATAGAAAGCATTATTAATAGGATAAATTAAGTATTTATTTAATGATATAAAGATGTCTAAAGTTTTACATTCTTCTTGTACAGTTTCTCAATATTTCCTCCACGCAAATAATATGTTTTAAGTTTTAACAGGAATATTTTTATTGTTTCAAGTAGATATTGTTTAGATATCAATGTATGTATGTATTATTTAGCCTGAAGCCAATTTGAACTGAGCCTCTCATCGAATCACAATCGCCGAACTACCGAATATACTCGAGGCTGACATTCTCGGCCCGAATCGCAAATTACAGCAGTTGGGGGAATAACAAAGTTAGGTTAAATATTTTAATATTTGTTTAGTGATATTTTCAGTGATTTAAAAATTGTGAATATGGATTTAGAAAATGTAAGAAATACACAAGACATTGTAGATTTTTTAATAAGAAATACGTTCGTTGTTCTATCGGTAGAAGATCAATTATATGTCAAAAACCTTCCAAGACCAAACCCTGGTTTATCAAAATCTCTTACAATACACGGTAAGTCTAACAGAAATTTCAATAATAATAATAATAATTACGTTTTTTGCTTGATAAGTTTAGAGAATTTCGGGAGTGTGATACATATTTCAGTACTGTATACGAAAATTCGATGTCAGACGAATCTGTTGCACATAAAAGGCGTAGAATTGATGACGTTCCAGATACTAAACAAAATTATAGAAAATTATTTTTCGAAATTCTAGATACGTTTATTAGTCAAATTGAAATTAGATTTATTGATTTAGAAAAACTTGCTTTTTTGATTTATTAACAGAAAGTAAATTTGAAGAATATTCGAAGGCATTTCCTCAGAGGCTCTTAAATAATTTGTTTGAACAATATAAATTTTTTGATCAAATTCAATTAAAAAATGAATTAGCTGTTATTTATAGTGACATGCAACTCCTTGGTAATTCTAAAACACCATGTGAAATGTTAAGATTTATGCACGAACAAAAGTTAGCCATCTGTATGTCAGAACTTTTTAAATTGCTAAGTATAGTAGTTACCATATCGGTAACTTCCGCGTCCGTTGAGCGAAGTTTTTCCACATTGAAACGTATAAAATCGTATGTTAGAAATACAATTGGACAACAAAGACTTAGTAACTGTGCACTAATTGCAATCGAAAAGGAATTGGTTAAAACGATGACGAGGGATGAACGATTTTATAATGATGTAATTGATTATTTTGCTAACACAAAATACCGGAGGATACCTTTGCTATACAAGAAGTAAAATCTATTAAATGTAATTCTACGTGCAATGCCAATAAAGGAAATTCTCTGTATTTTAAAATATTTTCATTTTGCATGTAATTTTGAAATTTTGTTATTGGAGTGTTGTTGATTTATATATATACATATATATGTATATATTTGTTATATTATTAAATTTTATATTATAATAGGAATGTATTTATTTTTTATTTTTAAATCCTAGAAGATTGAGTTCTTATTTTCGATTAATGTTTTTAGAATTTGTTTGATTTTTTAGAATATTTATTTTCGTTTCACAAGGGTTTGCTTTGAAACTTCGTTTTCCCTTAAAAATCGAATGGGGCGCGATATAGGGCTCAGTTCACGTCTGGCAGCCCTGTTTGTACTGGAAGCCCTATATATATATATATAAATATATATAAACTGTTTTTATATGTAGTAGGTATATAGAGTTTATTAATCAATTGTAAACAATTTTGAATATTTATTATTCTATCTGCCTCACCATGTCAAATACTCACGAGCCGCCACTGGATACAATCAATACAATACATCACTGCAGGTAAAATTGCTACACCCACTAATAATTTAATTGTTGAATGAACATAACTTTCACCACATTATCTAAACACCTTTAATATTAGAAGCGATTAGAGGTCATTTCACTGATCTATATATATATATAAATTCGATATGACTTTTAGCATCATAGAGAAATCATAACTCAGTGGATATTTGTTTTTAACTCAATTGAAGTTGTAGGCATAATGAGATTATATTGTGTTTATTGTAGATCTAATTTAAATATCGTAGATGCATTACTACTGCTGATTACAATCACTTCGTAGTGTACATTTAAATGAATAATCAGTAATTTTGTATGGGCATTTAAATTTTATTTATAATTCTTTCTCTATCAGATGATCTGATGTATTTTTTCTAAAACATGTTTTGTCCTTCTGGGAAGCCTTCCGGACTCATACTTGTATTTAATGGTTTTATAGTGGAAGAAGTTTTAATTCATATTACATAAAATGAATTTGTTGGAACGTTTTTAATAACATTGAATTTGATCTTTACTGACAATCTTTTCAAACCCACCCATGTTGCATAAGTTATTGTAAATTGGAAACATTAACTTATAAGCAATTAATTTATTATATGGCATTGTATCAAAATCGTATATTTAACAAATACGTATAATATAATTTTGCTTACATCATGAAATAACGTTGTAATATTCCATGATGATTTTTTCTTTTTGAGATGGATCTTGCAAAGTGCTTTATATGTGTGATATATGATCCCTTTTTTCCCTTTCGCCGCATATAAATCTAAGGTAGGCGTTTTGCGTTCTCTGTATTCTTTGTACCATTCAATACTTTGTCAATACAGAAGTTTCACACTTCACCCAAAGCAAAACCCTAGTGACATAAAGAACCAACCATTCTCCTAAATAAAGTATTGAAATAGTTTCTGAGAGCTTTGTTGCCTTTGGAATGTAGTAACGTTGTGCCTTATATGTACGTGTAAATATTTTCATCATTTATGACTTAATAATTTTTCAGTATTTTCTTTTTGATTATATTAACGAAAAATCTATCTAATGTTTTAATGCACGGGAAAATATAATACGCTCTTTTTTCAAAATACAGCCAACAGAATGTTCAACAATATATGTGATTAATATGAATTAACGTAAACAAAATATATATTTTACCGTTTAAAAGTTTGTACTTGAAACATGAATATACCGAGCTTTTAAATTCACAAATTAAGCAAATTTATATATATATATATACGAAATTGTACCTAAAGATAACCGGAATTTCTCTATAAAACATGTATTTCATGTTATCTGCTTTTGGGCTTCCGGACTGGAACCGCGTCACTTGTATATCTGCCGACGTTTCGTACCTATTTGTATGGGACATGTTCAGGGATGAACTACTGCATTGAAACTGGTGCAAGTCGATGGTGAACGGGTTTATATATGGGTAATAAGTCATGGGTCAATGGAGCGTTACGGTTGCGGTGGGTAGTTTGGAGATGCATTTCATGTTCTTCTACAAAATAACCTCAATATACTCGCCATCTAACTTTTAGCTTTATACACTTGTCTACTCGATGGTTCCATTGTTAGAAACACAGTTCGAACTTATTTTTCCATATGGCTGTAAGTTACTTTTCAAATAGAATGCCTGACTAACTATTTGACCGGGTGGCACACTGTTTACTTAAGTCACACATTACAAAAAACGACGAGCAAACGAAAATACTTTTACAAAAAAATGCACTGTAACAAGACACAATCTTATTCGGCGAAAGAACCGAGAGCACCGAACATAGAACAAGTTGCATCTCGCGCAGCTAGCGGCAGGAATGCTAGGCAAGCCTCGCCCCCTTTTCAGCCCACCCTCTCATACACACACACACACACACACAACGTTCTTGTTAGTAATTTAATAATTTCCTGGCTTTGAAGTCAACTTATTTCGTTTTTGCGAATAGTAGTCTGGAATATAGTGCTATTGTATGATATCGTTATTATCTATCAGGTTGTAACATATATTCTGTCCGATTCTCGCAGCAACTCGCATATATACGCATTACGACGAAACGTTGCGAAATCTCTGCAATATGAGTCATATTGGTTTATTCGCAATAAGTTAGTCAGTACTTCTGCAACTTTTGAAGAGTGTATATATTGTTCTCAATTTCTTTTTCGTCCATTAAAGATGGAAGTGACAAAAGAACATATTCGACATGTTATGCTTTACGAATACAAAAAAGGAAATAACGCGAGTGAGTCGGCTAGAAACATTCAAGGTGTCTATGGCAATGATGTTGTTAGTGAACGGATGTGTCGGAGATGGTTTGAAAAGTTTCGAAACGGTGACTTAAGTTTGAAGGATGACGAGCGTACCGGGCGGCCTTCTGGATTTGATAGGGAGGTCCTTCGAACTCGGGTTGAAAATAATCCATTTACAACAGTGCGAGAACTTGCACAAGAATTTGACGTAAGTCATATGACTATACATCGTCATTTGCAATCATTGGGAAAAGTGGTAAAGTTAGGAAAATGGGTACCGCATGAACTATCGCCAGCACAACTCCAACATCGTATTGATGTGTGCATTTCAATGCACTCTCGTCATCTCCGTGCTCCGTTTTTAAATCAAATTGTTACCGGAGATGAAAAGTGGGTGCAATACAAAAATATTAAGCGTCATCATCAATGGCTTAGTCCTGGTGAGAAGGCGGTGCAAACGCCTAAAGCTGGACTGCATCCAATGAAAACATTGCTCTGTGTTTGGTGGGATATTAAAGGTGTAATTCATTTTGAGATGCTGGGAATGAGCGAAACCATCACTGCCGCACTTTACTGTCAGCAACTCGACCGTTTAATGGAAGCCCTGCGACAAAAACGCCCAGCACTGGTCAATCGACGCGGTGTTCTGTTCCATCAAGATAATGCCCGCCCACATACGGCTCGCATCACTTCTCAGAAATTGGAAGAACTTGGCTGGGAAAAAATTTCACATCCACCGTACTCCCCAGACCTTGCTCCTACGGATTACCACTTATTTCGAAGCTTACAAAACCACCTTGATGGAAAAAGCTTCAATTCCCAAGAAGATGTTCAAACCGCAGTAACTTTATTTTTTGATTCAAAATCCGAAGAATTTTTCCGTAGAGGAATTCATATGTTACCTGAAAGATGGCTAGCGGTAATAAATAATGAGGGAAAATACATTGACGATTGATAAATAAAAACTTTGTACAAAAATTTAATAAACAAGTTTTACAAATTTTCGGACAGGATTTATGTTACAACCTGATATATCAACATCTACCTCTGACAAAGTTGCAAAAGTGGTTTATGGAATACCTAAGCTACAAGAATGATGGCTTCTATCCTCCCATTGACACCGATTTCAACACTGCTTGAGAAATATTTCATCCAGTCATTGCCTGAGAAAAAGAAAGTTTATCAGTGTGAAGTTTCTTTGGAACTTAATTAATAATGAAATAGATATCGATGCGTTGTTATTACACGGGAATTTTATTGTTCCGACTCGCAATATGCGAACGTCGAACACGTTCGTTTCGCCTAAAGTCAGGTCAAATATACTAGAGAAGGCATCGTTCTAAGATACGGTTTCTAACACTATGAATCTCCTTCAAGGTTCTTTGAAGTGACATTGTTTTGGTAATTGCTTTTTATAATTATTTTTTCTCATTTTGGCTTTGCTAATTTAATATTAAGTATTTATTCTTTAATTGGATTTTAATTCTGTTGGGTAATAAAGTATTATTATTATTGTTAATATGATAATGCTACTCCTCATACTGTTCACGCAACAATGATATAAAGGTAACGAATTAATAAATCGTCTAGTCAATGGTCTGATTTGGCCCCAAGAGACTTTTTCACATTTCGCCTAATCAAAACGGAAATATATGGTTACCGTTCTTCCTGCATTGAAGAAGCCGCTAATGCATTCAATTCGCAAATTTTTAGTATGTCAACTGCTGAGCAGAGTAAATGTTTCAGTGATCAGCTTGTTCTATTCTATGCACTATAACAGTGAATATTTTGAAGGACAATAATACTATTTATTTACATATATAATGTTTTCTTCATAGGTATTTCTGAAACTTTGCGACTGGCTCTCGTATATTAATTTAGAACAAAAATTTATTTATTTTGTTTAGTTATTTCGCTTTACCAATTTAAAGTACCTTCAGACATCAGCTATGCATTTGAGTTGGGCATAATTTCCTATATATGATGTTTTTACATTTTCTAGTGAATGTATTGTGTATATGCATATACATACATAATGTATTCTTTTAATTTTTTTTATCGTATTGAATATTGTATCTATTAAATAATATAGATTTTTTGCTATTATTATACTATACATTAACACCATAAACCATCACTGATACCGTACTAACTTCTAATAACTATTTCAAACATATACCATCTTCCAGCTTCAGATAACATTAATATTACCTTATATTGTGGCTTACCTTAGAGAGTGAAGAGAAATAAATCAACTAGTCTCCTAGAATAATACAGTATACACATAATTATATATTAGCAATGTAACCCCGGAAGCTATTTCATTACCTACCGTTAATTATTCCCATTTGCTACTTCAAATTGAAATGCTATTTGTATTGCAAATCTCTCATTGCTTAACGCAAAATTAAAAATAGAAAACTACTACAGTCTCTGCAAAATCAACATTGTAGACTTTCGATTTGGAAAGAATTATTTTAAGTACAGGAAGTATGAGTAACACACGTTCTTGAAGCGTTTCAATAAGACAAAATATTATTCCTCGTTTTAATTATTATATTTTTAAATTCCTTCCATGCATTTACATAATAATAATCGCCATATCAAAATTGATTTGACCTCAAGTAGCGTAAGCATGCTTAAATAGGAAAATAGACACATAAATTCGAGAACAATAAAAACGGTTGTCTCAATCTTCATGTCGCTTCTAGATTGTGTATTGTATAGTACATAGCGACTAAATTAGTATCGTTATTCTCTTGTTGACGAGCTTTTAATTTTTCAGTGTTTATGACAGGTTTGAGTTGAGTTCTATTTCCTCTTGTCTTCTTCAATTTTATTAATTATGTTGCTAGGTCCATTAGTATATTCTATTGTTTTACTTTAATTAACAAATTGTATATAAATGCGTCATTTAGGAGGGTATAGGATATAATAATTTTCGGTTATAATTAATTTAAACAATAATGTAAAATGTTACACTAATTACTTCATTATATATTTTTAAAATTTATTACTGAAAATATAGGGAATTATTGCTATAAATAAATTAATGTTAATTAAATAGAATATGAATTGAAAACGAAATTAAAATATTCATATAAAATATTTATTTATTTTTGGTAGCGTATGGATTCTTTACAATACGGAACAGAGTGTAAAATGGTACAGGACATAGAATGCCCACATAAAACAAAATATATCAATATCAATTGTGAGTAATACAAACACATATAAGTCAATAAATACAGTAAGGTAACTATTCAACTGCACTTGAAGTACATTGTACAAAGTCCTGAATCTCCTCTGAATCTCCCGATGTGAGCAGTCTGTGACTGTATGCCGAATAGTCTGCCTTGGGAAGCTATCGTCACAACTTCGAGATTCTACACTATTTCATCGATATAAGGCATCAGCACATTTACCCTATCCTATGCGAACTTTACCCATAAAGGGCGGTGTAGTTGGTGTCTACTAAAATCAGTAGTAGCGTTAATTATTTGAATATAATTGCTCTGTGAGGGGTCTCCATTGCCCTACAGCACTTTAGTTGATTATAAATCTATTGACTATTCTAAGAAGGGGATGCTGTCTCCACTTCAAAAGTGAATATCCCTCGTTAAAGAGAGAAATATCTTTATGGATTGGTAAGTTATCATTGGATGTTGCTTAGGACAGGGAGCCAATGTGTAGGAGTTAATCTAAAAGCTCCCGTTATAATGCCCATCGTCTGATTTAACTTGGTGTCTATTTTGAAGACATGTAGGCCGTTTAGCCACCGAGTATACTACGGTTAGTCATATGTTTTTTAAAGTAGCTACTTTAGCACCCCATATTATATAGGAAAGTTTGTTCATTATATTGTTTCTCATTCACTGACGTTTGTAAGATGGCCTTTAAATAATAGGTTGATAATTATTATGCTTGTGACGTATGCCATTAACAGTTATGTTTAAGTTATCACTTACTCGCTGATGCGTACATTTCTAGAATTAATGTTTAATATCAAAATTGTGTCTTAAATAACATTTTGTTCTGCATTTTTTAAGTTTTCTTAATCATATACATACTCCTAAAGGACTAGTTTGAAACAATTTCCATTTAGTTTGGGTTAGAACAGTTATACTGTATTATTATTTGAAATGAAACGAAGCATGTAAGTACAAAATTCCTAGAAATATAAATGAGCAATAAATTTGTAAGGTAGAGTTATCTGCATTATCAGTTCAAAATAGAATTTTTATGGTTATACCAGATGTACCGGAAAGGGTTTTTTTTCGTAAAAAAGTACATAATTTTCAAGAAAATGGAAAAATTTATTTATTCAAAGTGTTGGTCATTTGATTCTACACATCTTGCCTATCTTTCAGGCTATTTATGGATGCCATTGCAAAGAAATTGTTTGTGCTTGAGCAAAAACCATCGAGACATTTTCTAACATCTCCGAAATTTGCGCAGCGCTGCTCTGCGTTGTTGCGAAAAGGTGATAATCTGACCGTGCAAGATCTGGAGACTACGGCAAGTGTGATATTATGTGCCATCCAAGTGCTTCCAATACTTCCTTGACCGGTTTTGCTGTATGACACCGCGTGTTATCGTGCTGTTAAATTACTTTACCATGTCTTCGGGCTTATTCTGGACCTTTTCCTATCAATGCATGGTTCAAATTGACTATTTGTTGTCGATAGCGATCTGTGTTAACTGTTTCATCAGGTTTCTATAGTTGGTAGTATATCACGCCACTCTGGTTCAACCATACGCAGAGTATGGTCTTGCGACCAAAACGATTTGGCCTTGGAATTGACGGGCCGGCTTTCTATGTGATAACCATGATTTTTTGCCCTTGGGGTTTCTGAAATAAATCTAGTTTTCGTCTCCCGTCACTATTCGGTGCAGAAATGACTTGCGATCATCCTTTGAAGCAGCATTTCACAGATGATTTTTCGATTTTCCTTTTGCTTGTCATTCAATTGATATGGCACCCTTTTTCCCATCTTTTGGATTTTTCCGTTGCTCGTAATAGGTCGCTGATCGTTTCTTGGGCCACGATTATCGCTTGTGTCAATTATTTCTGAGTTTGGGGTGGATCTTCATTCAATAGCTCCTGCAGAATAACGTTCTTTGCCTTCCACATGGAAATCATCATTTTTGAATTATCGAAACCACGCCTGTTTTTACGGCTGGAACATCATCACAATGTCTACCAGCAAACAATGACTTTCAGCTTTTTCCTTGTGATTAAGTAAGAAAAGTAATGCCTCTTGCAAATGCACTTTTTTCAGGCACGAAACTCGACATTTTCAAAGAGGTATAAATCTATGATAGTGTTATTTTCGCGAAGTATAGTATGTATGGCTTTGAAGCTTGATGACATACAAATAATAACGTTGCATACTTAAGCTTAGGGATATCTGTTAGAAAAACAGCTAATGACTTTCCGGTATACCTGGTATAGTCGAATTAGATTACTTTATCTAGGAGTCTATTGAGATATATTGACCTGGAGATTCTGAGAATGATTAATCACCAGTTGCGTTAGTCCATTTAGCTCGCATCTAATAGACACTACCGAGTGGGCATCAAGTGGAGGCGAACTAACATTATACCCGAAGGCAAGAAGCCGCAATGGCCTTGCTCTAATTGCAGTAAACTACACAGCCTGGAGATACAGAATGATCTATAAGTTCGCAAAAAACCTTCCCTGCAGGGAAACAGTAACTTAATTGATGAAATGCTTAGAAAAAGAGTCTTCCAAGTGACAATAATCAACATGAGCAGTAACGTCTTGAAATTATATAATTATAGCTTACTTCAGGGCGCAGTACTTGCTTCACTGCTGTTCAGTCTGTGTATTTCCGATATGTCGCTCACAACAGCTCAGAAGTCAGAGTATGTCGATAACCATATTAACAGACGACCTTAGTGTCTTGAGGGACTATTTCCGTAAGTGGAGACTCCAACTAAGTGCAACCAAGACGGAGGTCAGCTGCTTCCATCTTGACAACAAATAGGCTAGTCGGGCACTCAATATCCTTTTCGAGAGTAAACTACTAATACACAATAGTACCAGATGATGAGAACCAGGTGTTATCGTTGACCGTACTGACCCCTATAAGAATATCTTTATCAAACCACAACAAAACTTAACACACGCAATAATATACCCAACAAATTATGTGGTGATCATCTACGTCCATTCTGCGTTTTTCAGGATTGGGTTTGGCTTACCCTGCTTCTGAGTATTACGTTTCGACCTAGTTAAATAGTTGGTATACACAAAAAATCGCCACGCAATTGAACAACACAATTCATATCATATCCGAAGCAATCAAACCCAGACCCTCTGCAATGGGCTGTGCTGAGTCATATCCTCTACTTCACCTACGGAGGTAGAAGGCCATACCCGAGAAAGACAAAAAAATAAGCAACAGACCCCAATTTCATACATCAAAGCTCTCATACTCCAGAAATGAAATGGACTACATCTCAAACATCCACTTGTACTAACAGCCAAAGCTCTTGAACATAATGGATTCGACCTTAGCGAAAGAATAGATTAAGGAAAAGTCGAATGTATAACACAAGCGAAAAATATGAGCATCCCTAAATCGAAACTGGACGAACAACGAAAGATGTGCTGACGCTATTTAAATGGAAGGAAACCCATTTCGGAAGTATGACTGAGGTGCTGTTGGACAAACCATCAGACACATTATAGAGGACTGCCCTCAGGGATACTATTCTGGGTCCCTAAACGCATCAGAAGGAACCGTCGAATACATCGGCAACTTAAATGTTTATGATATTTATTTGTAGATCTACAATAATTGACTTATTCTATTGTATTATATTGTTATGTAATGTAGTTATATGATAAATAAATATGAGAGTTCATTGAGATATCTTCTAGATAAAACGGAAGAAGTAGCTGTCGTTTTCTTTAATTATCTGTTATAAATGATAAGTTGTATCAAAAATTCTTCGATATACTAGAATTTCCAACAAACTTTATTAATATGTAACAGACGTGCATTTTCATTTTACTAAGTATTAAAGCGTATTTTTTCATTTGTTTCAGGTGAGCGGCGCTGCATTGAATTGGCGAAGTTTTGACGTTTATTAGGTCAGTTTCACGAGTGGCTCAATTATTCATAACGCCGGTACGTAAATTGAAAAAAAAAAGAAAACTTCTTTTTTAATAAGATGACGTCCATCTAGTTGAAAATTTAAATGCACCGAAAAGGAGCGAAATTAAAAATTAGGAATTAAAAAAGCCAGGTGACGTCGCCGCGCCCGTCGACAGTAGTCCACGGTGTCAACTTCAAATTTAAACTTTAGAGCGCAAATAACGTCGAGAAGTTTTCGCATATTATAGAAATTTACATCTTTATTTAGGAATCCGCATTAAAGTTTTTGAACCGACATACGTATTATCGCAAAAAGTCGCTGAAACGCTTTTCTGCACTTAGCACTCCTCCGCGAAGGAACGAAGTGAAGCACAATCGATTCTTTTGTATCTAAGTACTTCTTTACTTTTGTTCCTTTTCTTTTTTTATCTTTTTGCCGATTCAGCAATTCGGAAATAACAGTCGGTAAATATTTATGTAACGTCTCAAACTTTCCCGTGAATAACTTATAAATAACTAATAAGTTTTCAATGCTGGTGACACTTTTTGTATTCAAATCCTGTTTTACACCGGAAAGATTAAAGCTTTTGTGTAGAGTCTGTCGCTGTTCTGGAATACACGCTGAATTTTGATGAGTCGTAAAGAGAACTACATCAAATTAATTATACTCCACGTCAATTTATTGCTAATATCTACGAGTGATATTCTTATTAGAACGTTAGTATTCTTTAGTATTCTCCATTACGAATGGGACGTTAACAGTTTTAAGATCTAGGCACGTAGACGAGTATAAATTCATTTCATTCTCAGTCGACCTGGATATAAATTAATATAAATAGCTGGATCAAGAAAAATCAAATTGTTTACTGTTCAATGCACCTTCATTGCTCTCAATATTACTTTAGATTCAGATGTTTTAAATTTATTGTAATAAAATGGACTAATCTGCGCTTATTCGGGTAACACTTAAAGAATAAAGATTTTAAAAATGTACAGGACGTATTAGAATTATTAATGCACTTAATAATGTGAGATCAATTAAATTTAATTTTGCGTTTTACCGTAAAGTTTATAAAACCGCTTAATAAGCTGTTATTGTTATTTTCGCTATTTCAGACTGACAAATAATAATTTGAGGTTATGTTTTTTGATAATGTTTTGTTAAAAGCGCATGATTTTAATTGGCAGCTTTAAAATAGTATGTTAAAGAAGAATTGCAACAAAGTCTGAACATACCAGATTAGTTTAGGCCTCCGCCTTAAAGACCGAGTATGATATGTATTTTATGAACAATGTCGAACAAAGATCGGGGTTCGCAGAAGCGCACAGCCCTGCCGAGAAGGCTGGATAAGTGCGATTATAAATAAAATAAATAATATATGTAATTAGGTATCATTTTGCTTTTTGCTTGTTCATGTGTTCTGACCTGAAAATGCGGTGTAGTATTATACAATATCAGTATACCTTCCACTGTTGATTCAATCACACTCCTACAACGGCTTAGGGATGTATTTGTATATTTAGAAAGCGAGCGTTATACCACTAATGAAGTAATATTCGCTAATTTAAAGAGAGAGAAGTTTTCACTTAAACACTTTTCCCATACGCACTATAGTTTTAAAGTTCTCATTTAAAGCTGCACATAATGTATTAGTTCTACGAGTACCTATATTATCTGCTGGATTTTCTAATGAGACTTTCGGACGATGTACTGTACTCAGGGCTTCATTTACAAAGAACTTGCCTTTTTCTAATTGGGAGTTGGCTTCTAAAACAATCGAATAATTTTCGGTAATTTGCTTTGTTTGTGTTTGGATATCTGTAAACGGTTACTGGCTTACTGCAACTACTTGAACTTCTTTCGAATTTAATTTCAAAATACATGATTTAACAACGTGAAACTGCTTGTCGTAGTATACTACTGCTTGAAGCCACTCCTCCAAATTCGTTAACACTGGCTGTGGTGGCAGACTAATGTTCGCACATGAATTTTCAAATTCCCAAATGCGTTTGGGAGATTTAATAAAAACTTGTTTGGTAGAAACCATTAATGTATCTACGTTTGGATAGCTACTTCTAATGCAATCTGCTACCAAATGAATTTCACGGAGCAAACGTCTTAGGTGAAGCATTTTGTTTGGTATTTTGTCAGTTTTAACCATATTTGAACGGTATCTGTAATCAATATTACAAGTTGGGTTGGTAATATACGAAACTTCCCCAATAGCATTTTTATTGTTTGCCTTATGTATACTGCGCTTGTTTTTATGATACTTTACTACATATAAGAGGAGACGGCGAAGTCTTATCATTTGCGAACTATTACCCTCACAGCACAATTTTTTTAGCATCTGTAGTTTCATCAAGCCATAGTCATAGCCATACTTTTTTATTTATTAAATCCGTCTTTAGAAGGTCTGCAAGCGTGTCTTTCACACACAATAAACTATACTAGAATTGTCTTTTGGTTAATAACTTCCAATGTGAAATATATTTGCCCCGAAACTGACGAAAATTTTCATTGTCTACATGTTGAGGAATGTAGCACGCACTTAACATAATACAAATTTATAATATGATATTTCACATTTTCATTGAACACGTAGCATATAACATTAAGGATCGTAAAAGAAATATTTAGAATCAGTATTATGTAATACAGTAAAATACTATTGTTGCAAATAAAACAATTATTTAGAGTTCTTGTATATTGTAACGTAGAAAATCGATTTAGAAATTTATTTGCAATTGTCCCAGTTAAAAATCCGTCTTTGGGAGTCATCTGCGCTTCACTGGCATAGCTTGCATATGTCAATGAAGCGGCAATGCCGACATGCGTTCGCCCCCTCATCAGTTCCTGTCGCTGGTTATCTGAAGGATTATTCAACCTTTACTTGTGACACGAGTTCTTTGTTGTGTTCCCTTATTTCCTTCTTTATGACCTTTTGTAGGTAAATAATAATTTTAAAGTTTTGGAATTTTCGTGGTGATTGGCAATACACGATGACATTTATCTATTTAAAATTTAATTTATAGAAAATTTGAAGAGTGGCGCAAAGAAAAATGAACAAGTTGTATCAGAAAAGTTTTAGCTGCATATTTTCATTGTCAAAATTCTAAATGTAAATCAGTTACTGTACGGATAGTTTATTCTGTTCAAACATTTAGGATTGTTTGATATTTTCTAATTTTCAAACTTGCTATGATAGATATTTCAAGCCCTTAGGAAACTAAATTGCACTAAACTAAAATATTGTACTTGTAATCTACAAACGCAGCGTTTTTGATGCTTTAATGGCGTTGCTATAGCAACAAATTAAAAAAATATAATACATATATATATATATATATATATATATATATATATATATATATATATATATATATATATATATATATTATAATTAATTATATTTTCATACTTCAAAGTTCTCAGCAGATAGGTTTGACCAGTTCTGGCACCACCTCCACCTCGGATGACGTAATATATACCAGGTATTATCGAAAAGACTGTAAATTAAATATACGAGGCTCAAAAATTTTCCAAAACAAGATAGCACTTAGCCAAAAAGACACTAAATTTCAAACACAAGATGGCGCTTTGCCAAAAGGGCTCTAAATTTCAAAGTCAAAATGTCGCTTGGTCAAAAGGGCATTGACATAAATTCAGAGCGATAAATTTAAATATTATCACCCATGCATCACCCCATGTGTCGAGTCGCCTACCCATATTACCTTACGCTCCCGCTAAACCCAGTATAACGAAATGTAATTACCCAAAGTGACCATAAATTGAGCAAGATGAAGATGGAGCTTGCCCAAAAGGGTACTAATATAAATTTAAAAATCGAGATGGCGCTAAGACATTAATATAAAATGTTAGTAAACGTCGTCATTATTGTCTGTATATATTCAAATTAATATTACGAGATAATTCTAAAAAATTATTTGTTTTATCGTTTGTGGTTCTTTGATTATAATTTTTTGTTATCTTCTTATCGTTTAACCTTGTTTTTTATGGTTTTAATTACACGTATTCTTACAATTAAAATAAAACAAAATAATTTTTGTAAAACTATTTTCATTTGCTCATTGTTTTTTATAATGTTGGACTTAAGTGAACAGCGGTTGTGAAATTTTGAAGGTTCTGAGAAGACTGCGTAAGAGTGTAAGACGAAGAAAGCCTTCTTCGTGGCAGACGGGGGAATGATTTTTCCATCACGACAATGCACCTACTCACACAGCCTTATCAGTTCGTCAGTTCTTGGCTAAAAACAGCGTGACTCCTTTTCCCCACGCCCCCCACTCACCTGATCTTGCTCCGTGCGACTTTTTTTTGTTTCCACGAATGAAGAGGGACATAAAAGGACATTGTTTTAATGTCATGGAAGAGGCGAAGAAAAAACGACACAGTAGCTCATAGCCGTACAGGAAAACGAGTTCGAACAATGTTTCCAATAATGGAATGATCGATTAGACAAGTGTATAAAGTTAAAAGCAGAGTATATTGAAGGTGCTAAAGAAGTTTAGTAAAAGAAAATAAAATGCAGGATATTATAGATAATTTTAAGCAAACATCCTATTACTAGTTATTAGAGATGTGTTTTTATGTTAGTAGTACCTTAAGTATTAGATTAGGTTATACATCTTGAAGAAAAGCAAAGAAAGTAATATTATAAAGTACGAATTACTTGTAATAAACAAAATAGTTTGGGGTTGCTACTTTTTTCAATTATATTATAAACAATGACGGCTTTTGTAATTGCTATCATATCCTGGTGAATTTTGCTTGGCGAACCGTTTTGAATTTTATTTGGTTTCATTTTAATTCCTTGTCGTTCTTAATCGTTCTTTCTTGGACCGACTCTATTTTGCTACACATTATATGAGACACAGTTATGAATAGAGATGCCGGATTTCTCATTGCGGGCGGTATCGTATGCATACACGTAATGAGTTGCTTGTGTGTTGTCTAATTTCATCGTGCCACAGTGAAAATGTCCTTAATAAAGCTGTTTAGGTGACAATGCCCCAGTCTATTTACAAATTATATCTTTTAAAGACCTGCTTATTGTTACTTTCTTACTTAGCATTACTTTATTTTATTTAAACTACTACAAAGCGGCGATGATGAAACTGGCGTATCTAGTTATGAATACTGTGCATATTTTTTAAGTTAGTACCGTTTTGATATATGTAAAAGGAATAGTGCAATTTTTTAAACAACTTTAATTTTATAAGAACATCTGTACGTCAACTCTGCCGCTCGATTAGCCAACTAAATCCTAGATCAGGACTACAAGGAGGATGATCAAGTTGTTCCCAGCCATATTATTCGATGAGATCTTAGGTTGTCATCAAGCAAAACAATCCTCTTACCGAACATGCACGCTTATTTTGGTAAACACGACGAAGTTTAACATGTTACAATATATCTGGGAATTTATTGTCATCCTGAGGCGAAAATTCCACAAGCAATGCTCCCTGTATATCTCAAAACATACTGCACATGATTCTGCGTGCTGAAATTATTTGCTTAAATTGCATTTTTTTGGCGACGTTGCATGTCCCCATTGCAGGGATTACTGACCTGGTTCCGGTATATCATGAGCCACCCATATTTCGTCGACAGTGACAGTTTGACTTAACCAACTCGTCGCCTTTATCACAGTACCGTCAAAGGAAAGTAAAAGCGTTGGCTTCGCTAATGATTTGTAGCACCTCGATCATAATTTTGGGCCTCCATTGCGAACACAATTTTCCATAATTTAAGCGTTCTGCTGATTTCATAAGGAAGAACACTCCTTGTAACTTACGAAAACTTATTAGTAATGACAGACGATGCCCACTACGCTCCTCACCTTGAACATTAGTACGGCCGTCTTTAAATACTCTAACCCATTCTCATACCATTCTCTTACGCATAGTTTTTTCTCAAATGTTTTACACTTGCAGTGAATTTCGACAGCTTTCGCGCCTTTTGTACACAGAAAACCAATTGTCTGAGGCATTTTAAATATGCACGAACACACGTAAATATATAAAAATGCTTTTTATCTGGTGCCTGTGACTGACTAACAGCGACTAAGCAGCGCGCATGCGTGGAATGATAACTTCAACTCTGCAACAGTCATATTTAAAAACGGTACTTATGTACTTAAAAAACACGCATTGTAGTTGCATGTAGTCTCCTCGAAATGTAAAAGTAATATTTTCTACGTATAACTTATGAGCTTCATTTTGTTAAATGATAGTATGAGGATTAGTTTTCGTGTATATCAAGAATTGCTTAACAAAATTTCAAGTTTAATATTCAGTTGGACCGCACACCGTAAAGGATAAAAAACGTAAGCAAATTTTGATGATTAAATTATATTTTTATGTAGCTTTTTAACAACGATGATTCTTAATTTTGCATTCATTATGCCAGAACAGGTTTAAAACATGCTACTTTCCCGTTTTTATTACTCTTTAATTCGTAGGATTAACTACATTAATCTGCAAATATAAGATTTTACATCGGTTTTCTCAGTCATTTTCATATTTAAAAAATTAATAAGAAGCTGTTTACATAAAAATCTCTTTTATTCTTAGTATAAATTGTACAAACACGGCAATTACGTCAATACTATACTAATTGAACATTGAATAAACGATACATGACGTTAAAAAGCAGCGATCCCTAATAAAGTAAATATTTTTACGATGGGTTTTGTGGCTAATCAAATTTGTCTGCGATTTGGAAGTCGTAGTTTGTGGAATTTCAATTTACTTTTTAATATATATATATATATATATATATATA
Organism: Dermolepida albohirtum; assembly: GCA_031893035.1. NCBI lineage: Eukaryota > Metazoa > Arthropoda > Insecta > Coleoptera > Scarabaeidae > Dermolepida > Dermolepida albohirtum. The sequence goes on from JAVIWB010002368.1 coordinate 306,681, forward strand.
CTAAGGAAATATCATTTATTTATACTATTAATTGCTTTGTCATGTAATTCTATACTGCTTCAATACAATGTTTCCCTTTAACCCAATATGTCGAAACTTGTATTGGCCAGGATTTTGTGACTGTGTTGTTAAATCAAATTTGTAACGTCTCAATGAACTCAAACAATATCTAATTAATGGATTTACATCTTGTCTCATTTACAACTAGCGTAATATTCTTTAAAATGTTTAATAAACATGACAACATTACAAATTAATATTTTCAAAACCAATTTTGCATTAAAAACAAGTCTTTAAAATGCATAAAACAAATAATCAACCTCATGAAAAACAAAGCTATTTTTGAAAATTTTTGTTAAAAAATTAAAGGATATAAACTCTGGAGTATCTATAGTATGGCATATTCAAAAGAGATGTTCTACAAAGTTCGTTAAATGATGCATACATGACGCAATTTCAGCTTGTGTTTGTCATGTATAGGCAACTTTTCTCCCTAATAATGTAAATTGTTAAAATTCATATCGCCATGTTGAAGTTCGTGCTATCGTTAAGTGTTTCTTCTGGAAAGACATCAGCAAAAAATATCATGAGACGAAGCATGATCTGAGCATGATCATTTTCCAGTGTCGATAAATGGATTCGTTAGTGCAAATGTGGTTGTACAACCCTTAAAGGTTCACCATGTATTAGACGCCCGACATCTGTCACTGCAGCAGAATTAGTTGAAAAAGTATATGCTATAGTATTAAAAGACCTGCGTTTAAAATCACCCGAAGTATCTGAGGCTGCTGCAAACACTTCGTGCCTATTTTGAGCATCTTCAAAAATAAAGTAGATTTTATTCGTTGATTTGTAGCCACATATGGGGGTTTAGGTTAGTCGTTATTCGAGGCGCATTTGCTGTTTTTACAAATGACCGCAAGTTGCCTTATAATCATAATACAATAATTCATGCCGTCATATTTCCCAACAGCTTAAAGCCAATTACACTTAGTTTTAAAAATATTTATCTATTAGCATTTGCTTAAACGAAAAAGGGAAACCACAAAAATACCTTTCCGGACAGTAAGTCATCGGATTCAAACCCGAAATCCACCGCGTGATAAATTAGTCACTTATCACTGAGCTATCAGTCGGCTATCGAGGTATGTAATTTTTCACCAAATTTCAAATTTATTATTATGAAAACGTTGTTTAGAGTGAATATTTAAAGAGAGCAACTTTGTCAAAAAATGGAAATTTCATGTGAATGATTTTTACGATTTTAGTAAAGTTCTAACTCAACTTTCTTATACTTTTGGAAATGAAGCAGCATCAGAAAAGACTGTTTGCAATTGGTTTGTAGAATTTTGTCGTGATCTTTCATCAGTGATAAATTGATAGAAGGTTGACCATAATCTGTTGCTATTTCAAAAACATCGATGCTGAGCGCAATATGATTAAGGAAGATAGGTACGTGACTTATCGTAAGGTAGAGGCATATCGAAGACTACAACACATTCGATTTTACCTGTGAAAAAGATCTGTTCCCGATGGATTCCGGATAATTTAATCAAAACGCAAAACAGCTCGCGTTAGTTTATATAAGGAAATACTTAAATATTACACCGAGGAACTGCAAAATCCGTATACAACATTGTAATAGGTGACAAAAATCTGGATATATGGTATTCGTACGAACCGGTAACTATGTAACAATTCACTGATTGGGTATTCCAGTATGAACTGAATTCCACAAAAGTTATTCGTTCACGAAGCATTTTCAAGAAAACTATGACTTATTTCTTCAGTTATACTGGACATATCACAGACGTTCCTTTAGAGAATCGAAGAACAGTTAATGCTTAATGATATACAGCAATTTGTATGCAGAAATCATCAACAAAATTAGAAAAAGCGGACAACGTGTGTGATGAACTTTCTAGAAAGCCAAACAATTAAAGGCTCATATTACAGGAGGCTTTGAGACAAATTAAAGCAAAAATTAATGGAAAGCGACGTGGTTTAGCTAAGAGTAGAATTACAACATGGCCCCAATACAAATATAATTATTATGGTAAAAATTAACGATTTCGTCCAATTTAACATCGTCGAATTACCACCTTTGTCCATGCGTAAAAAATACTCTGCAGTTAGAAATTTTCAACAAATGTTAAAGCCGCTATGGATGATTATTGACTTACATGTTTCTAAATTTTTTCAAGACCTACACACTTCAGATCATCACTGGTCCAATCGATGAGGCAGAGGATTCTGTTAAGGAATAAACATAATTTCAAACCGTAAAGTTCTTTTTTTACTTTTATTCCACGTGTCCATGTATTGTAGTGCATATTGCTAAACTTGCTTGACAGAAGTCTGCGGTCTATCGGTAAATATAAAAGTGATTCTGTTAGTTGCTTTAATGCTTTCGTGGTTTTGAAAAGCTTTGCAATAACAAAACTGTTAAAAACAGCTAAACGCTCTTTTCTGATTAATAGGAAACTTTTCGTTGTTTTACGATAGATTCATATGAAGAAAGCATTCTAAGATTGATTCTATTCTCGAAAAGCACACAAAATGTATCCGAGTTTCACCTTTATTGTAATATTTTAAGTACAAGTGTCAATCATATTTCATTTTCAAATTACATTTTGCTGAATATCTCCCCCAAAAAGGAATTTGTTTGAAATATTACTCCTGGAAGAAGGGATCGTTTTTGGCCAAGAACGCAACGTCCGTGCGTTTGTACCTTCGTAATAATACATATAATGTTGCGGTAGTGCTCCGGTAACATTAAGCTCAAGATTTAATACGAGATAGTTTTTCAGAGAAGCCACAACCATTCAAGAAAGAACTCTTATGTACATGCTTCTGTGCTTGAGGGTGGGTTAATGTCAGATAATGACACGTCTGGTGTCAAGCGTATCCGTTGCCTGAGTGTTTATATACAAACAGTGACCGGCTGTGTCGCTGAACAATACACTTCCCTTGCCCGCCTGTGCACGCCCTTTTGACCGCCCTCCGGTAGATCATCTTACGTTGTAATGGATCCTCCTTGACATTTAACATATTAAAGACAACTACTATTAATAGCTGTTTGTTTTACATGAACTTTTGTATTCTCTGTTTATGATGTTGGAATTGTTCTGTTGCACGCAACTGCAATAAATGACTGATGCATTACTTGCAGTATCAAGTTATTTGAGTTTCGTAAGTATTTATTTTATTCTTTTTATTATATAATACGAGGACTGATCCGAAAAATTTTAGTTATAAATACTACAGGATTTTTAAGAAATCGTAATGTCTTTAACATTATAAAAAAACTTTATTTGCCTAACAAGAAACCTAATGACAATTATTATTTGCCTTTAAATACGTGCTTACATACGTAATCATAGGTAAATAAAATATTCAACCCTAAAAATGAAGGAAAATAATAAAAGAAGTAAACTTAGTTAAAATATCTACATACGTAAATATTTGCGATACAGTACATGTGCTAGGCGGGCGCTTTAACTAACATGTTAGTCTTAGACAGCGATTCCATGAAAGTAAGCACATTGCACGACGCCATCCGGAGAATAAAAGACTCAATACTCGCTAGCAGCATATATCGTGACACTGCATCAGAACGTAATTAATGTCTGTCTCTCATTGGGCAAGAACCATCAATTTTGTATTATAAAAACATAAAAAAGCGACGCTGTAGTCTCTCAGTGGTATTATTATTGGCGAAAGGTATACTATATTATTAAAGCATATTCCAATTTGCTTAATAAAGAAGCTCTAAATCAAAGGTGCATTTTAATGGAGACTGTGTTTATTCCAATTAATCAAAAAGGTAAATAAAACCCCTTTCTGCAATAAAGGCCGTATTCTGTATACGCATTTCGACAACTAGGTTGTCGTTATCAACAGATAATTATTCGCAGTGTAGCACACAAACACACACGACAGTGTGTGTTTGGCTTTTGACGGTTAAAATCTAGTACGAACTTGTTTCTGTGCGAATTTTACCGCGGGTCCTACTGATGATGACAACTTAGATGTTGAAACACATATATAGAATACGAACTTTATTGTAGAAAGGAGTTTAATTTACATTGTTTTGATTAACTCTAAATAAAACATTGACCAAGTGTTAGTCTGTGAAATATCTTCTTAATCTTATAATGAATCCTAATATTGCTGATCCAGAGAAACAGACACTGTCAATGTATTGAGCAAATAACAACTTCTATCACATTATTTTTTTCCAATGACTCACCATATATATTGTAAACGGTTAGAAAGCGCTTAAACTTACGTGTATATAATATAAATACGCATTTGTTAAAATTTAAAATAAGTTTATTTTCTTTCAACCAAGTTAATATTACTATGCAATATATTCTTACGTTGTACAGGCTTCAGATGATCATCGATAAAAATCTCAAAATGTAATGGATCCAAATTGGATTGAGGGACACCCAAAGTAGCACTAAATTCAGTCGATATTTGGCCCCTTTTCTAAATAGAAATTAGATACAGAAATGCAGGACCAAATTCAAGAGCATTTAACTTTTGCGATTATAAATGATGGTCAACTCTATCAAAAGTTTGTCAGAAATTGGTATAAACTACACCAACCCTCTGCCACCATCTAATACTTCACTTATAAACTATACTTTTATAGTTAAGCCAGAAATAGTTGACCTTCCAGCAATTTACTGCTTTCTGATGAGAATTGAACTCAAAATCTCCTGTGTCTAAACTACTTGACATGCCATAAATTGCATTATAGGAACAGATATTAGTGAAATCCATGATCACCACAGTCTCTCTCACACCGCCTTCTAGTGAAATTCGGACTCACTATCTAATGCTATTTCTATAATTAATAAACAATTTATGGTATGTTATTAGATTCGAATATAACCGTTTCCTGTGCTTGAGTGGTTTATAAACATATCTTGTAAGCATGATGTCGTGGGTTTGAATCTCACTAGAGAGCAGTAAATTTTTTCAAAAATTTCTGCAACGTTCCATATATTTATAAGGTAGAATCTTTTTTATCCAAGCATATAAAACCGATATATCTCCAAAAAAGCTTATAATTTTTTGAGAGCTTCTAAATGACAAGTAAGAGGGATTGCTAGTTGAACGACATCTTTAGTTAGCTTTGCCGGCATTCTTAACATCATTTTAATCAATTCTCTAACCAAGGACGTGTAAGGTTCTATAAAATTATATTTCCAATTGGTTTTATTAAAATAATTCGTCTTATTTGCAATTGATTTTACTGGAAAATATTTTCGAATCGAATCCTATACAAATTTCTCCAAAAACCATCTAAATTAATGTTTTTAAAAATTCCTCTTTTGTCAGTCGCGCAATAAAATGACATTTAATAATTAAAACAAAAAATGTAATAATGTTATTAAAAAAATCTAAACTATAAAATTATATCGCTGCTTGAGCAGAAGCAAAAGATGAGGTAGATCTTATTAAAACATCGCGCCGTTGTAAATTCTTCAGGGAATCAAATTCATATCTGGTTAGTTAGTATTAATATTATCCAGCGATGCACAGAACAATACTGTAACTATCTTATCTACCACGAGATGTCAGATGAGGTTAAGCTAAAATGTTATTGAAAAAGCTCTTACTGGAGTGAGCCTTTGAGCATTTGAAAAACTGATTGCACAATGAAAGAATAAATATTGTTTACTTTAATATCATGCCCTATGTTATTTACGAAATAAAAACATAAGCATCTTATTAACATCGTTTAATATTTGAAGATTTAATTGGATTCCACCAGCGATTCGGCATAAAAATATATAGTAATAAAATCTATACTACTCGAATAGAGTGTATGAAAGAAGTAGAAATTGCTAATATTATACTTTTTTCAGTAAATGACAATTTTCAGTAACCGCCTTTTTCTCAAATTTATTGACTTTCTTCTTTGATTCTTCACGCGATATGCTTCAATATTCCTTTCTTGTCTTTTCCCTATTTTAAAACTTTGTTACTGGTCCTCTATTATATCCAATTTTTCGACTTCTTTGGGCTACACTCGAATGAACACCGATAGTTTTATTTTCAACCGAACTGAAATGAACGAATTTGGAGAGTAGTGAATTTATTAAAGGGAAAGAATTGAAGTAATATGCAAAAATTTTGTACAAACTGTACAATTCTAATACTATTGAGGAACAGAATAGCATGTACATAAATAGAATTTGAATATTTTCCTTACAGAAACGTTTTAAGAAAGAAACCGGTAATCTCCACTTTAAACTTATCTCAAAACAGTATAATAGGGTTATAAATTATAACATACAACATGGACAACTGTATTGTGGAAATGTTATTAAGATGCTTGTATTTCCAATTAGAAACGCCCCTCAACTTCCTGAAAGTGCATTTTAAAAACGTCTAAACAATTTAATAACAATAACGTTAGAATCTGTAATCCTTTCTAGGGAAAGTTTTAGTTAAACCTTTTAACTTAACCGGCTTATAATGAAACCTATACCCTTTGTTGGACATATTTTGTTATGAAATGTCTTAATTCCTACTTTGACTTGAAAATTAAATTTTACCTGTAATCCTCTAATGAAAGTAATAACTCAATACTAATTGAAAATTAAAACTTGTAATTTTCATTTAAGAATTTATTAAAGGGAAATACGACTAGAAGAAGCGTTTATTATTTTGAGCAAATTAAAAATTTGGTTAATATTATTTAGAAAATCACCCTTTCGAAATATATTTATTAAAATATGTTAATAACTTAAGAACAAGTTACTTACATTCAAAGATAATGAAAATAGATGTCAATACGATAAAATATTAAATATTTGAATATCAAAACTGTGCTCATATCTATTACACACACTGGAAAACACTATTTACGTTGCTAGTGAATTTTGAAAAAAATAATAGTATCAAGTATAAGAGCACTAAAAAGATATTATTTCCCCATAAAAGTATATTTGAACAGATCAGGTGGCAACGAAATAACATATATTAATTTCATTTCGTCAATCTTACAAGTGAATGATATTCACTGCGTTCATTACTACCATTTTTATACATTTTCTAAATAAACAAGCTAGTAGTAACTGCAACGATTTAAATGGTGTTTTTTTGGAGGTGAGAACTTTAAATTTCAATATTTCGTGAAATTAATCATACGTCAAATATTTCTTTCAGTAAATTAATTGTATCGCGCCTTGTGTGGCATGTGACGCCATTTTGCGGCAACTACGTGTTTGCAACATTAGTGCCTTGCAATTGAGGCACGAAAAAGTTAGTAAACATGTCTCTGTACTGCTCACCATTGATTGTAACATTCTGACCATCGTCATTTTTTAAGACATATGGACCAATGATTTCACCGACCCATGAAACGCATCAAACGGTGACTTTTCTGGATATAATGGTGTTTCGACAATGGCTTGTGGTTTATCATCGCTCTAAATGCGACAATTCAGCTTATTGATATGTATATCCATTTAATCAAAAGTGAGCAATATTTCCTTCTGTCCATTCACCAAATGTACGGTGCAATACAGTGTACATCTTGAGGGTTGCGTATTATCGTTTAGAGTAAACTTATTGCGAAAACGATCCATACTTTCTCCAACTAATCGCTCCGATGGACGATTAAGACCATTATAAAATGCAAGTAATGCCCGATGAGTTTCTCGAATTGAACAATGTTTTTCAAAATAAATTGAAAATTCGCAAACGTTGTTCAGACGTATGTCCATTCACGGTGATTTGCCAAACAAAACTAACTCCAAAACAACTGAGAACTATCAAATCGACTATCACAGAAAACAGTATTTCTAATTTAAATTTATCTGCCTCCAAAACGCACTTTAATGATTTGGTCCATTATAGTCTGAAATACAAACGTTTTCAATATTTCTTTCGGATCTATTTCCTCCTTATTTTTTGAATTTTCTCTTGACGCAATTTCATACCATTTATTGTAGTGAAAATGTTTGGATCGGAATAGGTATAGCGTCCATTTAATCTATAAGTTTTTGAGTTTTCTCATGCCGTTATGTTGTACCATTTTCGTAGTCAAAGCTATGGATGGGAATAGGTATGGCATATTTTAGCCCATACAGGTTCTTCTTTGTTTGTATAAACTGTCCTTTTTTATTCCTTTTCTGATAGCATTTTGTGGTTACCGCTGTAGTTCAGCAATGGTTTTGTCGATTACTATCTCAGCACATATTATAACCGTATTATGATATAAACAGCTCTACAGTTCCAGAAATGTCTTCTGAAATTTATTTATTATATAAAAAATCATTATCGTCCTCTTTAGTGTCAGTCAGTCCATCGGGATTAGGCGGTATAATCAATTTTGCTATTTACAGTTGTTGCCACTATCAATTTCAATGTACTGCAGAGATTATCAAAATTCTTTCAACCGTAAAATATTCAGGTGATGATTGCATTAGCGTCTAGCATAAATATCAAAATATATGTGCTTTGTAACAATAATATGAAAAGTAATAAGTAACTTTCTCAACGTATTTTAAAAGCTAGTCATGTATAAGGTAAAAACGTCACATAAAATTGTTGTAATATTTATAAATACAATTGGTTTTTGAAAACAAAACACCTACTTTCCATATTGCTTAAAATACAGAAATACAAAATGTTTCACGCGACAAGTAATGGTTACTAATTCAAAATCTTACTAGCTATTTAGTGAATAGAAATTTACTTAAATATATTAAATGATTTCTGTTACGATGAATATAATATTGGCATCTACTAAGAGGTAGGAAGTATTTCAAAAGAGGTGCATATAAACATGGCGAACAATAATGGGTTAAGAAAGATCTACTTAGCTATATTATTCACTCCTTGGCATAAATCTTCAGTAATAATTTAATGATTCGGGATAATAAAATTTGGTAATTACAAAATTTCCATTTGTTACCACTTCAAAATTTGCGATATGTAATAGCTAAGGTAGACAAGGCAAAATATGTTTCGTGATTTTATATTGATAAACATTGTTAAGAAATCTGCTTTTTTAATTACCAACATCCCCTAAAATCCCCTAAAGAACATTTTAAAAACATTTCAACAATTCAATAACAATAGTATTACAGTCTGTAATCCTTTCTAGGAAAAATTTTACTGCAACCTTTTAACTTAACCAGCTTATAACGACTTCTTTCACTCTTTGTCGGACGTATTTTGCTACAAAATATTTTAATTTCTGATTTGAAATGAATACATAGTAAGTTAAAGTATCTAACTATTAAATAAAATGGATGAGGACTCAAGTCAGATTTTAACGTTTTATTTGTATTTTGCAAATAAAGTATCTTCAGAAACATTTTTAAATGAAGGAATTTTATTTTACTTCTTAAATTATATCTGAAACTAATAAATAATAGATATATAAAAAGCTGTAATTATACAAAAACTACCAAAGTAAAAGAATACAACCAAGGGAGAAATAGAATTAGATCCCGAAAGGTTCAGAAATATATTTATTCACAAAATAAAAGAGAAGCCTAAGCTTGAAACTTCTCTCGATGTTATTCAAGTTCTTTCAAAAATTCGTTGCTTCTTTAAGGGGACACACCAAGTCATTGAAGTTTAGATATGATAGACTGATCAACAATAAGTCGTTCAATATATATATGCTGTAAAAATAAAAACACTCAGTATTCAATCTTATTTCAATAAATTTATGTAAATATGTTTTCTTTTGACTCAAACAAAATAATGCATTAATACAGTATATCTTTATGTATTAAACACCAGCAAAAAAATCTGGTAAAATGGTGGTCATACTGTGTCTAACTTTAAAACCAAAATTTCAGGTTTTCTCAATTATTTACCCTGCCAAGAGTGTGAAGGAAATTCAAATTTTTCCCAGCTAAATTGATTTGATGGTGAGTGAATTGTTAGTTTGTAGTAACTATGATATATCGAAATGTTAATATCATATTCATTAGTAAGTATATATGATTATTAGAGATGCGGATTTCTCTAAAAATGCAAATCTGATCCGATCCTACTCCAGGACAAATTCCTGGAGCATCCTGGAGGTCCCAATCCTTTCTTCGAATCTGATTCTATACGAATTCGCAAATATAAAAATACTGCAATTGATTAAATAATAGGTATCAGGCTTTAATTGTAAATATAATTAAACAGAGTTAGAGAGTAAATGTGGTATCGATAAACTCAGTACGAGAAATAACGATCTATAACTATTGTAGAACATACATTTTAAGTAAAATTAAAGTTTTAATAACTGTAATATGATCTAAAATAGATCTGCATAGTTAACTTAATACGACTTCTTAATAGATATTTGGCTTACACTAATTTACATATCATACCATTAAAGAAACATATTTTATATTTGTTTTCACTGCCTTTTAAGTATATCTATATTTTACTTACGGCTGTTTATAATTACAATAACGTTTGCTTCAGAGTTGACATAAAGATAATTGTGTAACTGAAGCTTATTAGTTTATTACGTGGTATTTATGATCGGGAAGATATTACTGTATACAGAATCTAATCTCTTGTCTATGTTTTCCAGAAATAAATCTTTATCTTCACATTACATTGTACATATAAACAAGAAGTATGAATATACATACATACTTATTGCTGTGAAGACCTAGGAGCCTTTACTTACGCTCATGCTTATCGAGGAAGTACCTATAAATTTTGAGAATAAAATCTACGTTATAAGATACGTATTCAGATCCAGCATAATACTTATTTCAAATAGAGACTTTTTTAAATTCTTTTGTAAAATATTTAAGAACCGAACTGCGTTCCTTTTGAATAAATCTAACATCCAATTACACCAACATTCAGACAAATAAAACGATAGAATATAACTTTTAAAATACGACTTATTTAATTGAGGATTAAATATATACATTCATGGAAAGATATTTAGAATAAAATTCAATTTATATACAGGGAAAGTTACGCGATCTTCAAAAACATTTAAACACTATTAACAGACAAGTTAGATAACGGTATACATACATTATATACAATTGTGATAAGGGATTGGTATTTTTTAAAACATTGGTAAATATACAATATACAGCAAGATTAGTGTTTCATTTATGTACCTAATTGAGACAATAATCGTAGCTAATACTCTTGAAACAAATTTTGACAAACTTTGGTCTAAAAATGAAACACCAGTTTTCAAAAATGTATTAAAACACAATTTGGATTATAAAAATAGATTCAAAGACCTTGAATGTAACAATGAAATCAAAATAATTATATATACATGTACACACTCCTCATAATCATGGCCATCGTCGACCTACTTACATAACTTATTCCATATACATATTTACAACAATGCATATAATAAAATTTTGAGAAAAACAACTATTATAATAGAAAATAAATAAAAATTTTGATTTAATATTTGTTTTCAAAATCAAATAACAGATAACGCTCAACACATCAGTCGTTTGGTGCATACATGATTATCACCTACTTAATAGCGCATATCTACAATTAGATGTTAACAATTCAAGATGAGATTTTAACTTGAAACGCGGTATTCGAGATTTATATATATATATATATATATATATATATATATATATATAGGCAATGTGATCTAAAATAGATCGGCATAGTTAACTTATTACGACCTCTTAATAGATGTTTGGCTTACATTAATTTACATATCATACCATTAAAGAAATATATTTTATAATTATTTTATATATATATATATATATATATATATATATATATATTACATTAAATAAAGGCCTCTAGCATTTCACCAAAATATAATTGAATTAAATTTATGTACATTAGATTGCTTTGAAGGGCAAACGAATTCTATCTCGATCCACCCTTTTATATTCTACGCTCTACATTACTGAAGTTCTTTGGACACAAGCATGGACAAGAAACCAGCTAAAACAAATTAGCTATTTACAAGGTTATATATTGATGAGGTTACATTTCTATTTATTGTTGCATTGCATTATTCAGGTACACCATATTCTCTTACCATTTCGTCAATATTGAATGTGTCTTTTATAATGTTATATTTTAAAGTATAGACATATTTACTTTTAAACTGTTATTAAAACCTAGCCAAACTGATTCTAATGGATGGAATCGATATATAATTACACTTCTAAAAATCAAATTAAACTTTTCTGTAATGTAATATACATGTTTGTATGTTTATATTAAGAACGCTTTTACGTAGTGGATTAAAGAAATATATTTTATAATTGTTTTATATATTTATATATATATATATATATATATATATATATATTTAAATTAAATGAAGGCCTCTAGCATTTCACCAAAATATAATTGAATTAAATTTTTGTATATTTGATTGATTTGAAGGGCAAACAAATTCTCTCTCGATCCACCGTATCTCCCCCTTTTATATTCTACGCTCTACCTTACTGAAGTTGTTTGGATACAAGCATAGACAAGAAACCAGCCGGCACCCATTTCATGTCAGCCAAGTCATCGATCCGATAATTTTGTTTCCCTTTTCAAAATGTCTCAAATTATTTTCGCACGTCTTTCTAATTTAATTTAACTCATTCAGAATTGCGAATTTCTAAAGAAGGGTTTAACGATTTCTATATGATCTATATTTACTTTTTCAACCATCCTCATATTTGACATTCCATGGATAAACAAATTAGCTATTTACAAGATTATATATTGATGAGGTTACATTTCTATTTATTGTTGCATTGCATTATTCAGGTACACCATATTCTCTTACCATTTCGTCAATATTGTATGTTTCTTTTATAATGTTATATTTTAAGGTATATTTACGTTTAAACTGTTATTAAAACCTAGTCAAACTGATTCTAATAGATGGATTGTATTTTTACTTTTTAATTAGATTCTGAAATATAAGTCTCACATAATAAGGAAAATCTTGTGGCTTTCGAGATACATAGAAATATCTGAAATAAATTAATCGATATTTAATTACATTTCTAAAAATCAAATTAAACTTGTCTGTAATGTAATATACATGGATGCATGTTTTTACTAAGAACTCTTTTACGTAGTGAATTAATGTATACATATATTGGGTTGGCAACTAAGTACTTTCTGTTTTTACTGATAGAGAGCGTTGCTTTATTTTTTGTAGAACGTATGTTAGTGCTGTACTTTACCGTTTGTCGCGTGATACTAGTCACATTGACGTAACTTCAGAAGCAAGTAGTGCGTGATTTTTATTAAAGCTATTAGTTGTGGGTTAATTTTAAATGGAGTGCAGAAACGAACATTTTCGACATATTTTACTATTTTATTTCCGTAAAGGGAAGAAAGCTGCTGCGGCTCACAAAAAGATATGTGAAGTTTATGGTGCTAATTGCTTAACAGAGCGCACGTGTCAGAATTGGTATAAAAAATTCCGTTCTGGAGATTTTTCCCTCAAAGGTGAGCAACGTTCTGGTCGGCCTACTGAAGTTGATGATGACCAAATCAAAGTCATAATTGAAGAGGATCGTCATATAATTATTCGAGAGGTTGCGGAGAGGCTACATGTATCGCACACAACAATTGAAAAACATTTAAAATGTCTTGGGCTAGTTAAGAAGCTTGATATTTGAGTACCTCACGAATTGAAAGAAAATCATTTAACACTAAGAATCAACTTTTGCGATATGCACCTTAGACGAAATGAAACCGACCCTTTCTTAAAAAGAATAATCACTGGTGATGAAAAATGGGTCCTGTACAGTAACATAGTTCGAAAACGATCATGGAGCAAACACGATAAACCAGCTCAAACCACATCGAAAGCTGAATTGCATCCAAAAAAGATCATGCTGTCAGTTTGGTGGGATTACAAAGTTGTTGTGTTTTTCGAGCTGCTTCCAAGGAACCAAACGTTCAATTCTGATGTTTACTGTTAACAATTAATAAAACTGGATGAAGCAATCAAAGAAAAACGGTCAGAATTGTCAAATCGGAAAGGTGTAGTTTTCCACCATGATAATGCAAGGCCTCACACATCTTTGGCAACTCGTGGGAAACTATTGGAGCTTGGCTGGGAAGTGATGCCACATCCCCCATACAGCCCTGATCTAGCACCATCTGCTTACCATTTATTTCGAAGTTTGCAAAATTCTTTGAATGGTAAAACTTTCACAAATGACGATGACCTTCACTCGCACCTTGTTCAGTTTTTTGCTGATAAGGACCAGAAATTTTATGAGCGCGGAATCATGCAGCTGAAAGAAAGATGGCAAATGGTCATTGAGTAAAATGGAAAATATATAATTGATTAAAAACTATTCTTTGTTTAAAAAAAAAGTGTTTTATTTTATACTACAAAACCGAAAATACTTAGTTGCCAACCCAATACTTAGGTCTAGTACCTATGATGTTAATATTGCACTACATCGGCCGCGCATTTGAGTTTCCTAACATAATGAATGTTCATATTTACACAAATGCTTAGTTTAAAATACACAGCAATATGTATTTAGAATTTAGTTTTAAAGTTAAATAATTTTAGTTGTTTTAGCTATTCCTATAAACGCTACATTATCTTTTAACAACTCTCAACATTAAGTAAACATGAATTTGATAATATTACTTAATAACCAAGTAATACTATTTTCAGAATTTCATTGCAAAATGCCAATACGTTTACGATGAACCAAATAGATTCTGAGCTTAAAATTCAACCGATGAGGTTAAAGAAAAACTGAGTCCAAAATTACCTCGTTTCGGTCCGATCCTATTCGATTTCAATCCACTGGAAAAGATGCAAAATCCGCTTTGACGTCGAACAACATCGAATTGGAATTGAAACTCGAATCTACGTACACACTTTTAATGATTACATTGTGTAATATTACTGTAAGATTTTTTGTTTTTACACTTTTTGTAATATTGAAATTGTCCTTCAAATGTTGGACAATTATTATTATTAATAAAAATCTACTGGAAAGTTATAAAGTAAGCAAAAGTTGATAAAATAGAGAATTTAAAACACTTTCTAAAACTTTGGATATAATCCTCGTACAAAAGTAATTATAAAATTAAATCACAATCTGCTGATTAACTTTTTGAACCGCTTATTTCTACTAACGCTCCATAGTTTCATATCAGTACATAACTATCGTTTTGTCTCACAACGTTATTAATTATGGATTATACATAATTGATATGTAGTGTACCTGACGCTAGGCAAGACGGCGCTAATGAGGTGACAGGTAATTAGAGCACGAATAATGCCTATTGACATCTAAAACAATCCTATAAAGTATATTGTTAACCTCAATCGCTTGTAATTAGTGATAATAATAACTTCATTATTTAGTTTACGTCAACTATAATTAAATTATTGCTTAAAGAAGCTTTGCAGGAACATGTGAATCAATAATTGTACAGAGTAGCTCAGTAAAATGCCCACACTCTTTGTTCACAAATAACTTTGAAATAAATTGAAGTAGATTTCTGAGTTTCAGTGAAAGTACATCCTTATATAGGGACTACACCGCGGAAGTGTTGTATGAACTGCATTCTATAACCTGTTTCTTGGGATAATTGTACATGCCATTTCCATATTTTCTCGTATCGAATCTAGTTTAGGTAGCTTTTAATAATAATATATACGCCCAATAGATATAAAATCCCGTTATAAGAGAGCACATTAATAAAAAATGCATGTAATGAAAGCTTACATCCAAAAATTAAATACACAAATATCGATAACTAATTCATAACTATCCTAAATTTTTAGCAAGGATATGTAAATAAGTACAAATGAATAGGTAATATATGTACGTACATATATGTGCATTGATTTAATATTGTCGATTGTACATTTGCCCTTAGAGACAGCAGAAGAAAGGAATTTGTAAATCTAGTTATTTGCTTGGGAACCAAAAAGTTTAGGTTTGAGAGGATTTACCATGCGTTAATTATTGTAAAGAAGATACGGAACTATAATAATTCGATAATATGACTGTAGTCTGACAGAGAATATTTTCCAGACTGATGAAATAGCAGAGATTTGAAAAAATGTTTCTGAACTAATTCCAGCTCATATGTGTTTTATAAAGAAGTGGTCATAATAAGGACACATGTTCAGGTTTAGACAAAAGCAAAATAGAATGGTAATACGCTGTCAATTTCTGAGAAGGATCCTGGCGGTTCTAATAATGAAGCTCAAAATTTTTAATCCAGAATTAAATGTTTATATAAATTGAAGGACAATTTTGAATTAAACGTGACACCGAAATACTTAATAACATATCATTTTCGAGATAAAAATTATCTAAAGTGTAATTAGAATAAATAAGGGAGCTTCTCCGAGTGAATATGACATATTTACAAATGATCATGAGTAGCCTATTACCGGTACACCATTATTATCATTATTACTATTATTATTATTATTTATTGTGTGACATATTTCCAAATCATCTGCGAATAATGATTTGTGACAGTTGGTAACTTCAACAAGATCATTTATAAAAAGACGAAACAAAGAACTCCAAGGTTTGATCCTTGTGGAAGTCAGATATTGAGTGAAAAAGCGTCTGTAATGACGCAGAAATAACTAAGAATCAAATAACAAAATAAGTAGTGGTAAGAAACAAATACTGATAAGCACTAGGAGTTAGCGTAGTCAGTAAAAATTGTTAAAAGTTAATATTATTTAATTAATTTAATATTAAATTTGTAACTGTTATTCTTTTATTAACAAAACCATGCTGATAAGTGGGTAGCAGGAATTTAATTTGCGGGAAGTTGCTATAGAAAATGCAAGCTTCGAAGACTTTGGCGAAGTTATTTATGTTTGTGATTAAACTATAATTTTCAATACAAATCACACAACCTTACCTGTACAGGTACATTCTTCCAATTTTCCAACAATCAGGAAACGATAAAAGGACAAAGATTCATATAACCATAAACAACGTTCTCTATGGTTACACATAGGTAGAAATTGAGAGGTGTTGTTGGGGCGATGGCTACTCGACAGCAGATCTATCTATCATTTAGATACAGTTTCGCTAAACCATATTGATAAGTGGATAGCTAAGATTTAATTTTCGGGCAAATGCTAGAAATAAAACAAATTTCGAAGACTTTGGAGCAGTTGCTTATGACTGTGATCAGACGATACCTTCCAATAGAACCCACATCATTTTTCCTATATGCAGCTACTATTCTTTCAGTTTTCCAACATTCAGAAAGCAATAAACGGATCACGATACACGATATCCCACACATGGATAGAAGTCAGGAAATGCTAAGTCTGAGGACCGCTTTATACACTACTTAAAATTTTTAATCCAGAATTGTATATATATTATTGAAATTATATATATATATATATATATATATATATATATGTATATTATGAAAGACAACTTATTCATCATCCAAATAAAGTTTCATGAAGACACGAACATTTCAATGGTAATGGGCTAGGATACAATTTCGTTGTAGATAAAACCTCTAATATTCATGTAAGTCACGGATGACGAGTAAAATTTATGTTTGAAGTTTATCGAGATGCACCATATAGTGAGCATTTCAAGAAAAAAAACCTAGAGACCATAACTACATCGCACATTAAAGACTGGTAAATTAACAACTTCGTCCAGATTGAACTACAGATTTTCGGAGTCCAGTACACCCAGTTTCAGAAGTTTACATTACACTTTACTTTGAATTGTGTCTCATACTCGTAGATCAGACAATCTTCTCTACAAACACATACATCTTTCTGGATCGCCCTCAATCATTGCATATAATGATCTTGGGATGTACACGTTCTACATTGTATTCTTCAAAATTCTCTGTACTCTTGATCGCTTAACTTTGATTTAACTCAAACAAATAATAAAAGCTCCTTACTAAATCCGTTTTGTATCCTAGATACGTATTTCAGTAGAAAATAAGCACAGTATTACAGGAAAGCTACACAGGATATACCTCGAAACGCTCCACACGAAAAAAATTTTGTTTTACGTGAACTCTATTTCAAAGAATTCTGTGGTGACCCTGTAAATTGTCCTATTGTACTTATTATACATACTTAACAGTACCGTCAGCTTCGAATTGGTTTTATATAGTTGCAAATAGTAGACTAATTAGTGTGTCTGTTAGAAATTTATTTCACCAATTAGCTGCACTTCGCTAATATTTTTAAGCTTAAAGTACTTCCAAACCTTAAATAACAACTCTTCATCCGCCATTTTGTTTCACATTCAAAACAACAAATATAGTTACTGCCAACTAACAACTTTAACGAAAATTGGGATTATATTTTAATTTATTCTTAATTCATATTTTTTTGGGTTATCCTGTATATGAGTATTTAACACACGATTCCAGAAATTGTGATACTATTTTTAACTACAAATAAAGCAATTGATTCATTTTTTGCGAATTCTTATTTTGACTTTGAACATTCTGTATATTTTACACAAGAAGTAATCACAAACATCGACCATTTAAACACAAGATATATTCATTTTCAACAGAGTTTCCATGTATGCAAATATATTTGAAAATTAACGCTACTTTAACCTCATATTTATCTATTCACTTCCAAAGTTCTGGTTTTCTCCGAGATTAATTTCTACAGAAAATCATACATCACGATATAGAATATTTATGTGTAGAGCTGTAGGAACGCTCGCTGTTAACTCACGACTATCTTAAATATCTTTACTCAGACATTTTTTTGTATATGAAGAAAATAAACAAGAGCAACAAGTCAGTAATATACACATTTCCTGTTCAAAGTCGTACTTCTTCCGTTACCGCAGCCTTCGGTAAATTTATTTTCCGCACAAGTCACAGCAAATAAACATGTACGCTTGAAGTAATGATAGACATGCCTAACGTTTTCTCCGTTTCTTTTTAAAACTGGTTTGAATTGAATTTCCAGAGGCAGGAATTACATTAATTTTCAATGAATATACATGACTTTTTTTAAAAAAAGGTGACAGAAATTTAGGGTTAAATTAAAAAAAACTGTTAAGTTACTTCGTTAGTCTTTGTTCACATTTATACATTTATAAAAAGAAGTCTACTGCTTTTAAATAACAAGATTTTTCTAACCGATTAATGTTTTCTTCAAAAAAAATCGATTTTTCACATATTATGTAACATGTAGAGCTAAATCGTTAGTAAATACATTGTTAACATGTAGATTAGGATTATGGCCGACGTCAAAATATCTTTTTAATATTTATATTTAGTTTTGCAAAATGTGGTGTAAAAATATCCTATAAATATTTTCAGTTTGTTTTTCTTTTCTTTAAAACCCATGGAAATTAAAATATCATCACATATTACAAAGTCTTTATTAGGTACCACTCAGTCGGAGAGTACAGATAATAACAAAATTCATTTTCGAACTAAAAGTATTTATTTCTCAAGTATTTAAATATTTTTGTGTCATTTTTTAAGCACTGGTGGCTGAAATGACATGTTCACTTAAGTTTTAGAGTGAATTAAATTTTGTATAAATAAAAGTTGAAATAAGTAAGCAAAATTTACCAAGTTGAGGAATATGAAAGAACCATTTCTGGTAATTTATTGAAAGGAACTCTTACACACAAACTCCAGAAATGTCTATACTTCACCGAATATGGTAATCCATTGTAATTGATCCAGAACAGGGCGTGTTGTTCAAAATCTTTTTATAATATTACAATTTTTGGCTTTAGTTGGGTGCATATTTTGACCATAAATTATACATAAAGTATGGAAAGTTTGTTTCTATAATAATTTTAATCATTTCAACACGTTGTACAATGGTGCAACGTTGTATAAATAAATGGCAAAAATATGAAAAAGTCCTAACAAACATGGTCAAAATGGTGATGGAGAGCTTATAATATGTGTATACTTTTGGACTTCGCTATAAGAATGAAAATTAAATTAGAGCCACTTTCTGATTATGGTATTTTTTCAAATTTATCAAAAATAAAACAAAAACAGGCACATATTACCAATACAAAATGTTTATATATACTTTATAGAAGATACTACATTAATATTTTGTTAATAATTCTTTGATTTTGATGACTACACTAATTTTATTTGGAATACTGGAAATACAAGTTCTTATCACTTCTTGCAGTTTTGAGTTCTCTTGCTAATGTCTGTGAATATTATCTTTTCGAACTACTATTGTTGGATTTACGCCTGAGTATACAAACTTTATGCCCTATACATTTCGATTGGATTTAGATTGAGCGAATTTTATTTCATGATATATATATATATGCTTTCATAGATATCTAATTCACGGTAATTATAGATGTTCTTAACCAAATGTAAAAAATTCGCTGTTAAGTTATGATTATTCTCTAACACATGCTTTGCTGAACTAGATTTCTCAGGCGAATTGAATTTGATGTGCTCTATGAGTTCTTTATACCGGGTTTCTATCGACCCTTTTGTTTGGCCTATGTATTGTTTATTGCAACTTAGGCATTTAATTTAGTAAATCCCCGATGTCTTATTGCCCTCGACTTTGCCTTTCGCATTCAGACTTAGATATTTAAATTAAAAGCGTTTATATATATATATATATATATATATATATATATATATATATTATACTATAATGAAAATAAATCAAAATAACTTCATTAAATCGGCCAAATCCAATCAAGCAAATTTTAAAATTCAAAATTTTCCTGAAATTACATTAAACTAAATTACCATGAACTGCCATTAGTACCCCTAATAAAGCATAAAGACATCTATCGGTTCATCCAATTTTTTTGAAATAATTGAACCAAATTTTACACGCTTGAACACGTAGAACAGCTGACGAATTTCCTCTCTTTGCTTTCATTCTCCGCAGGACGATCAAAGGGTAAGTTTGGTCACCAAAATAACCGAACAAATTTACTTAAAGCGATCAGTTTTTCGACCGCATCTCAATCTAATATTTTTCTAAGCCTTTTTAAAACTTCTGGAATCTAATTTATAATTTCATTTTGGGTTTAACTTCCTACGTTACACTTTGATTTTTTAAGGATATGTCTTTCAAATTACAAACTGTAAAGGAAAAAACATATTGTTGTGATATATAACTATGGTCTTACTGCTCACCTTTTTGCTTACTTTGAGAATAAAACCTACCTAATAAGATGAATATTCTCGCACAACAAAATATTTAATTAAGATTGGAATTTTTTTATGAAATCCTTATGTAAAATGTTTTATAAGGGATGAGCAAAGGTTTTTTTGAAACAAGTAAGTCTAACGTCTATTTAACACAACATTCAGATAAATAAAACACTTGACTTTTCCATTAAATTCCTACTTCTAATATTTTTAAATAAAATTTCTGAAATCACCACCTTAATCTTGGTTGACATTGTATACTTCCAAATGAATGTTAAAAGGAATCATTCTATTATTAATAACACCCTATCTACTACATATGTTTCATGGATAGACCAATCATCAGGCAGATTCTGTGTTATTAATGAACGATTCCTTCATAGCGTCTATCATATCATTACGATACAGAAAAATAGTGAATAATCAACATGCCTCCCTCTCACGTCCAATGAATTGAACGAAAAAGCGAGAATGCATCTGTCTCGCAATGTCGATAACTAAGTTACCAGAGCGTATAGACAGATGGCACTGCATCACGGCTATTTGCCAATTAAAAGAATGTTAAAAGGAATCATTCTATGATTAATAACACCCTATCTACTACATATGTTTCATGGATTTAACATCCTTTTAATTGGCAAATAGCCGTGATGCAGTGCCATCTGTCTATACGCTCTGGTAACTTAGTTATCGACATTGCGAGACAGATGCATTCTCGCTTTTTCGTTCAATTCATTGGACGTGAGAGGGAGGCATGTTGATTATTCACTATTTTTCTGTATCGTAATGATATGATAGACGCTATCAAGGAATCGTTCATTAATAACACAGAATCTGCCTGATGATTGGTCTATCCATGAAACATATGTAGTAGATAGGGTGTTATTAATAATAGAATGATTCCTTTTAACATTCTTTTAATTGGCAAATAGCCGTGATGCAGTGCCATCTGTCTATACGCTCTGGTAACTTAGTTATCGACATTGCGAGACAGATACATTCTCGCTTTTTCGTTCAATTCATTGGACGTGAGAGGGAGGCATGTTGATTATTCACTATTTTTCTGTATCGTAATGATATGATAGACGCTATCAAGGAATCGTTCATTAATAACACAGAATCTGCCTGATGATTGGTCTATCCATGAAACATATGTAGTAGATAGGGTGTTATTAATAATAGAATGATTCCTTTTAACATTCTTTTAATTGGCAAATAGCCGTGATGCAGTGTCATCTGTCTATACGCTCTGGTAACTTAGTTATCGACATTGCGAGACAGATGCATTCTCGCTTTTTCGTTCAATTCATTGGACGTGAGAGGGAGGCATGTTGATTATTCACTATTTTTCTGTATCGTAATGATATGATAGACGCTATCAAGGAATCGTTCATTAATAACACAGAATCTGCCTGATGATTGGTCTATCCATGAAACATATGTAGTAGATAGGGTGTTATTAATAATAGAATGATTCCTTTTAACATTCTTTTAATTGGCAAATAGCCGTGATGCAGTGCCATCTGTCTATACGCTCTGGTAACTTAGTTATCGACATTGCGAGACAGATGCATTTTCGCTTTTTCGTTCAATTCATTGGACGTGAGAGGGAGGCATGTTGATTATTCAATACTTCCAAATACTACTCGGCGCTTTATTTTGCAAAATAATTGTTCACGAAGGTGATTGCCTCCTCATTTGACGAAAATCTCTGTCTTTTGAGTACAATTTTTAGATGAGGGAACAAAAAGAAGTCGCTTGGGGCTAGATCTGATAAGTAAGGCGGATGGTCAATCAGTTCAAACCGTAATTCGTGGATTTCCGCCAAGGTGTGACACAGAATTTTCTTTTTCTGCAAATGTGGCCATTTCTCCACAATTTATGCCTTCAGCTTGTCCAGTAATGATGCGTGGTATGCTCCTGTAATAGTTTTTCCTTTTTGAAGATAATCGATTAAGATAATTCAATGACTATCCCAAAAAACCGTCACCATCACTTTCCCAGCTGAAACAGTTTTTGCTTTTTTTGAAGCCGGTTCCCACTTTACAGTCCACTGTTTTGACTGTATTTTTGTTTCGGGCGTTATAATAGTGTATCCAGGTTTCATCTACAGTAATCAAGCAGCGCCAAAACACGGATTTATTGCGCCTAAACTAAGCCAACAGAACGTTGAAAATGTTCATTCGAACACGTTTTTCGTCTAACGTTAGGAAACGCGGCATCCAATGCACGGACAGCTTTCTCACGTCTAAATCTTGATTTAACATGCGGCAAAAATGTTCTTTAGACACATTCATAGCCTTTGTTATATCTCTCACTTTAATTCGACGGTCGTCTAGCACCAATTGGTGAACTTTAGCCTTGTTATAGTCAGTAGTTGCAGTTCTTGGACGTTTAAATTCAGCAGCCCAAAATTTCACTGTGGTAAATGATGGTGCAGAGTCTCCGTACACAGAGTCTAACTCACCTTTGATTTGGGTAGGCTAATTGCCTCTCAAAAACAAAAATTTAATGACAGCTCGATACTCGACATTCATATCAACTCACTCAAATTACCGTCAAATAACAACTGCGCGTCCAAAATGGCTGAAATTTTCGTGAGTATCTGACAATATATACACAACTACATTCCCTAGCTTTTATTAATGAGTGCTGCCATCTTCACGTTGAGGTCGGAAACTGTTCAGACCACCCTCATATACACTTACGATCACTTGAATTGGTTTCAATTCCCTCAAACTTGCTAAATTCTATTGGTATATTACAATATCCTAAACCAATTTAAACTACATTCTGAGTACTTTTAGAGTTACAAGAAATTATGCCCGAAAGTATGAATCGTGTTCAATATTAATGTTTTTGTCGACATTTACCCTTTATTGAAGTTATGGAATACCAGTCTTTGTCATTTGAGACTTGTATTCCATAACTTCAATAAAGGGTAAATGTCGACAAAAACATTAATATTGAACACGATTCATACTTTCGGGCATAATTTCTTGTAACTTTAAAAGAAAAAGAAAATCTAATAATTTTCTAGATACATAGTCATCTCACTATTCCAGTATTATTCGAAGCACGATAATTGATGGATAATAATATAATACACAAATTATACCATAAAAAACTAACATATGGTATATTTGTGTACATGGATGTAATTGTTTTATTAAGAATGGTAAACCTTTTATGTAGTGAATTATTATATGTAAATGTAAGAAGTTTTTGTATTGCCACATATAATCTGCACATTTTTGTGTTGTAAAATAATACATGTTTATATTTACATAGGAGCCTTAAGAGTTTTAAATAAACAGGAAAATGTATATTCAAATAAAATTAAAAATTTTATTACAAAATCTATCGGCTTATTAACAAATTAACTTATAAAATAAATTACCGCAAATTGTGTCGTCTGGTATTTATTACGAAGTCTAAACACGTCATAATCTTCCAAAATTAATACTCTTAAACTTGCAAGGTACACTTTGGAAACATGCTCCCGACGTAACAGTTTTCTTGTTTTATTTGTTGCCCGTAAAGGTGCGTTTCAGAGCATTATGGTTTTAATATGAAAACAAACTTTTCCATAAAACCCTAGCATTTAATAATTGAGGCTTAAGTGTAGCGTTTTCTTCATAATTTACGACGTCATATTACACCAGTAATTGTTACCCATATATCATATGACTAAGTTCGCAAATACATAAAATTTCAGTAGTAGATCACCAGATATTGCCGCCTGGGGTGAAGCGTGCATTTACGGTCGTCTATGCTAGCTCGCATGCAATTTATTAATTTAAAAAGGGAGCATACGGTTCTTTATTCTTGTGCTGTTCGCATTGCATGCCATCGAATCTTATACTGCTCTTTGTATTTTGACGGATTTATTTAACACTCCACCATTCGATCTCTCTCTCTTCTATTACAAGATTTTATTACAATTTTAATTAATTGTGTTTTGCGATCGTATACAGAGGAACGTGTGTTTATGTACGTGTGTAAGTGTGTTTTATTTGTGTACGTGTGTACATATTCAGTGTTCTTGCCTTCGAGTGGCATCTAATAGAAGGGATAAGTAATGAGCTTTCTAATGTTTCTGTTTGGGAAATGGGGGAGGGTGGAATCTGAATACGACCGTCAAACGAATCTCATCAATGTTCATATACAAAAAGAGAGAGAGAAAGACAGAAGTTAAGAGAAACAGAGAAAATGCGAAAGAAGATAAACGCTCTCTTATTAATGACGGGGCAACACCAAAGGAAGGACTCCGGAAAAGTGCCGCCGGGATCAAGTTTGAAATTTAATTTTTAGATTTTTATATCAGCGTATTTGTTGATTGAACCCGCCGTTAAACGACCTTTTGAAACGGAAAATCTACTGAGATTACTTGACTATACAGGAAAGTTTGACGGAATTTATACAAGCGGAGAATGTCAGAAAATATAGAGATAGTTCGAAAAGTGTCTGCATACACATAATAAGTAAAATATGCTTGTCTGCACACGTACTAGGCGAACTAGAAAAGTTTTCTACCTAATAATGAAACAGAAGACATAAAATTTCTTTGATAATTTTATTTTTCAACATAATCTTCCCTAACTTCGGATTTTCTCCACTTACTTTATAAAGATTTTAAACTATGCAAAAAAGTTATTTATGTTGGTTTTCGGAATAGTCATCAGTCAATTAGTTATTGTCTGCAAAATGACGAATTAGTTGCTTTTTCAAATTTATAAATTCAAAGAAGGCGTATGTAGTAGGTGGTCCACCTCAAGAAATTTTGGTTGCGAAGGATAAATTGAACTTTGACTTTCTTGGGAACTCACGCAATGCTGTAAAGAAGGCGAAGACTTCCTTGTGATGTATTATCATAGAATTCGATTATAACCCAATGGCATCTGATATATGCCAGGAGAGGCTTAAATATTGTATTAGATGTACTAAAAATATTGCTCTCGATATTACCACAGCAACAGCCACGATATAATGTAGACGGCAATTTCAAAATTATTTAGAATATGTCTTGAACATCTTTTATTAATTATTATTATTAGTTATAGAAGTAATCTATTGTATTTAAAAATAACATATACATTTCATAAATCAAAATAAACATTACGATAAATTCAAAACCCTATTAAGCATGAAACTAGGTATATGTGAGTATCGAGTTTTAAAAACTTCAAAATCAAATAGCAAGCGATGGAAAAAGCAGTTACTTGAAAATAAAGAAAGAACGAAATATAACAGTAACAGACCCAGTAAACATAGCAGAGGATAAATTCACATCCAGAACGAATAATGAATTGCTAGAAGGAAAATATGAAAAGAAAAGAAGAGCTAGATTTAGGTCTAAATTGTTAGAAAAATTAGTAGATAATCTATTAAGGGAAGGCGCAAATAACTGGAAAGATAGGACAAAAAATAGGAAAATATAGAATCAAATAAGGTAGAAAATGTGAAAAATAAGATGCGGATCGATCCACCATTAAGTAAGTATGTTTATAGAGACCTTCTAGACGATACCATTTTCATGTATTCAGCAAAAATAACACCTGCTTGATCACCTTCAAAGGATACACGACTTCGCCGAAATTGTTTGGATCAATATTTCACTTTGAAATTATGACACATCTTCGACTTCAAACACTGCAATCATTTCTTCATGGAAAGTTATGAGAAAATTCTGCTTCTTTCTCCAAAATTTAACACTGCCATGTTTTAATTTTACAAAACTAATTTTTCTTGTTGCAAAACACTTTATAAAGTTCAAAATAATAATTTTTGAATAGTATAATTTTAAAAATTTATAATTTAAAAAAGTTGCTTACTTGTCAGATATTTTGCCAATTACAGTTCTCGCATAGATACTTAGCCCTTAGGCTAGAGACCGTTTGCGTTTTGAATCTTTTCGTTAAATTTTGGAATTTCATTAGTTAATGTACAATGTTAAGTTATAGCTCATGCATGTTGTGTACGAGGGTGGTCCCAGAAGTACCCGACCCAACAAAGAAAGCAAAAATTTTGGAAAGAAATATATTCGTTTTTCAACATAATCTCCTTTCAGCTCTATACACTTTTCCCAGCGATGTTCAATAAGTTCGATACCCTTTTTATAATAAGAACTGTCTTGCTCCTCAAAATAGCCAATAACTGCCGACATGACTTCTACATCGTTGGAAAATCTTTGACCACTGAGCCATTTTTTCAAGTTTGGGAGAAAATAATCCGAGCGGGCTAAATTTGGCGAATAGGGTGCATGAGGTAGCAATTCAAACTTTAATTCATTAATTTTGGCGATTGTGGTAACGGATTTGTGAGCTGGTGAATTGTGTGGATGAAACAACATTTTCTTCTTAGCCAAATGCGGCAGTAAGTTCGCATAATATTCGCCGTTGATAGTTTTTCCTTTTTCAAGACAGTCAATGAAAATTAATCCACGCCCATCCCAAAAAAACTTGCCTGTAGATGAAATGGTCTTCGCCTTCTTTAGAGCCGGTTCTCCCTTTTGAGTCCATTTTTTTGATTGTTCTTTTATCTTGGATAAGTGATGGACCCATGTTTCATCAATGGTTATGAAACGATGCAAAAATTCTTCTTTGCTGCTGTGAAAATTCGCTAGGCACTCAATTTAAACATCTTCACGACACTGTTTTTGCCCGAGTGTGAACAAACACGGCACCCGCCTGGCACACAGCTTTCTTAAGTCCAAATTTTCAGACAATATGCGATGTACCGCACTTTTTGAAATGCCTACTATGTCTGCTAGCTCGCACACTTTCAGCCGACGATCATCCAGTACCGCTTTGTGGATTTTTGTCACCATTTCTGGAGTCGTCACCTCATTTGGTCGATCACCGCCTCGTTTAAACTCAGCTACCCAATGTTTCACTGTTGTAAGCGAAGGAGCAGACTCACCCAGAGTAGAATCCAGTTCAGCTTTTATATCGGTGGAGCTGAGGCGTTTCAAATAAAAGTATTGTATCACGTAACTATGACCAATTTTCTCCATTTTTACAAATTCACTGAAAACGTTCACTATTGATGGCTGCCAAACAAATACTAAACAACGCGGCGTCTTCAAACTTGAAACATATGCTTCATAGATTGTGTACTTTCTAATACAGTAATATATTTCAAACAACTACCGTCATCTTTAGGTCGGGCCGGATACTTATGGGACCACCC
This sequence comes from Dermolepida albohirtum, assembly GCA_031893035.1. Lineage (NCBI taxonomy): Eukaryota > Metazoa > Arthropoda > Insecta > Coleoptera > Scarabaeidae > Dermolepida > Dermolepida albohirtum. Next base: position 335,013 of record JAVIWB010002368.1, read on the forward strand.
TCGTATTTGATATTATAAAGTAGAATATCATCATCATCATTATTTTAACAATGATAATAACGATGTACAACAGATAGGAATAATACACATGGTCTCTCTACACTATACCATGCACATTTTGAACAATTACCTATCAGACTTCTGCTGCTTACTACGTGGATGCAACTTTAACGGTTCTGACATTTTAACTCAAGAATCCATTTACTGACAATGGAAAATGAAGGACGGAATTTTTCGGAGAATACTTCAGCTCAAATATTTGTTGCCAATAAGCCTTTCAGGAAGAAGTATATAATAATAAGAAATAGCAGCAAGAATTTCAGCACTATCCAACTCGATAAAAACCCTGAGACGCTCTTACTTAAGTAGTCGTTGCAGTAAAAGTAATAAATGTAGGGATCTGAAATTTCACAGTTAACGTTATTAAGCAGAAAATTTTTTGTTTCATAAAAACAATCTGAAACTGCGCCATCTACTATGGTTGTATTGACTTTTTAGCTCACACTCACTTTAGCATACTCTAAACTTTTCTAGCAAAAACTTACTTTTTGTGTGTGACCTGTATTTATAATGGTAAACTTTTATTCATTTTTATATAAATACCGTGGATTCAATTTAGTCATATTCCATAAATACTATTTTCCGGTTACAATTTTCGCAGGATTTGGATTGGAGCGTTTCCAATGCCATTCTCGACTTTTTATACTTGCATTATAGCAGCTTTCTCTTATAAATACGTTTAAAATAATTAACTCCTGAATGTTTCACTCTCGGAAATATAAAAGGGTAAATAATCCCACTGAATTACCTGCATTTTGTCGGCGTGGAGTGCCGTTTAGGGATTAGCGATAATAGTTTCATAACCCTATAATTTTCAAATTTTTTACGAAGATACCACATGTAATAATAAATTCCAGAAGCTAAATTTTGTTTTCAATTAAAACTTAGAAAGAGTATATGAAATAAACAACCTAATTGTTACATTATTTAATTAATATAAAAATTATTATAGCTATAGTAAACTTATGTACTACATTAACAAGCAAGAAAAAGTTTATAATAGAAATTTACCCACACTCTTGATATTAAGCTATCAAAAGAACATTATGTAAATACAAGGCTGAACTTTTTAAAAGTTAATGAGGCATAAAAAGCAAAGAATATGACGCGTGGTATAAAAATACTTTTATATAACGATATTCTAGTATCATGTTACATATACATACATACATATGTATATATACATTTACATATATACATATCACGTTTATTATTCCTTGAATATTTCGATAATGACGTAATACAAATTATCGTATGTATACAATAGATTTGACGAAAATCGATTAGGAAGTACAATTAAAAATTATTAGACAGAGCAATCATTTTATATAAATCCTTTCAACCTTGTTTCAAAATATTCAAAAAGAAGAATATGCAAGCTGAGCCTGAAAACGATTCGGATTTATATCATATAGTAGCTCGGATATACAATCGAAGTCCTAATACATAGGCTGCCTATATAAACAGTTGTGACGAAAAAAAAATATTTTTAACCGTCATAAGCTAGTGTCGGAATTGCATGTATGTACATCGTTAGATAGAAATTGCATCGTAACTGATTCTTATCACTGATTGGATGTGAACGAACGATATTTAATTTTTGCTCAGCTGTTCAGTGTATGCATTCAATGCAGTGAGTGCACACGGTATGTGTCCGCGTGGTACGTTTTGTAATGGAGTCACTGAGGATATAAAAATTACCCAAAATATATTTAATCGACAGAAAAAATTCCGATATGAAGGACGGTTTATCTGATACATTGACGAAACTTGGTATGACACTCACGATGCTATAAAAAACGTTCACAGCCATTTTTACTAGATGTACTTCTTTCAAACCGGTTAGGTCGAAGAAGTGTTAATTTCATCAAAAGATATAAGAAACTGTAATCTTGACTATCACCAGAATATAACACAGCTCTTACCACTATTGTCTGAAAGAAATGTCATTGTCATGGACAACACTTCATACAAGAAGCTTCCAAACTCGAACAGTATGGAGGTTGAAATATCGGAGTTTTTACAACAAAATGATATTTATTATGAAGATAGCTGTATAAAAATATCACGTTATCACTTTCACTTTTGATACTCTACCTGTGCGGGTCAACTTCCCTTCGAACAGTAATATGAGATATAACTTTCGTGCAGCTGACTTGACAACTTTGTATACAAATTTGGCTGCTACTGACTGGTCTTTTCTTTTAAGCTGTAACAATGTGAATTTTGCTGTCGATGGTTTCTACAGCAAGATTTATTCCGTGTTTGATCGTTTTGTGCCTAGGGTAAGATCATCTCGTCGTCAATATCCTGTGTGGTTTAATGGCAGGATTAGGTATCTTGTGCATATGAAGGAGTATTATTTTAAAAAATGGAAGTCTACAAAATCTGAATACTATTACAGTGAATTTAAGAGATTGAGACGAATGGTTAAATGTGATACGCATGCCTCATATAACGCTTATCAGAGGCGTTTAGAATCTAAAATTGTAGATGATCCTAGAGCGTTTTGGTCGTTCATCAATGGTAGGAGAACTGCATCAAGAATTCCTGGTCGTGTTTTCTGCGGAAACGAAGAATTTACTAACCCTCAGGAAATAGTTAATGTGTTTGCTCGTGAGTTTTCCAAGGCTTTTCGTCCGAGTGCGGTGGTATCTCCAGTATTGTTTGGCAATTGCCCCTCATTTAATGTGGGAAGCATTACTGAAGATGATGTATTACTAAGTGTACGTAAACTTAAATCCGGTGTGACGTCTGGTGAGGATGGCGTTCCCGGTTTCATGGTTTAACATGATAATTAATGCATCTGTGTTTCCGGACGCCTGGAAGTTGAGTAAAATAATTCCTGTGTTTAAAAAAGGAGATCGCTGCGATATTGCCAATTACAGACCGATTAACATTCTTTCCAATTTTGCTAAAGTTTTGGAACACATATTATATTCTAGGATCTATAGGAGCGTACAACCTTACTTGTCGGCGCGTCAGCATGGGTTTATGAGCGGGAGATCTACGGTGACGAACCTTGCGGAAATGGCACAATATCTGTGTAATGCTGTGGATCAGCGAAAGCAGGTTGACGTTATTTATACGGATTTTTCTAAAGCTTTCGACTCTATCGACCATAACCTGCTTTTGGCCAAACTTGATCGTATCGGTTTTTGTCCTGGGCTTTGCCAACTGGTCTCTTCCTACATAATGGACAGACGTGCTTATATTTTTTATAATGGCTACTCATCGAGCTCCTTTCCAGTTCCTTCGGGTGTACCACAGGGATCGAATCTTGGCCCTTTACTCTTCAATATTTATATTGACGACCTTTTATGGAGGTTGAACTGTGAGTGTTTGTGCTATGCGGATGATTTAAAAATCTATAACATTGTCAACATGGAGGCTGACTGTATTAGATTGCAGACGAACTTTCGGATAGTAGACGAATGGTGCGCATTGAACCATATTTCTTTGAACATTAATAAGTGCTCAGTAGTTTCCTACTGTAAATGTAGCCAACCTCATATTTATAATTATACGGCCGGATCTGGGCCGATAACAAGAGTGTCGAGGGTGCAAGATTTAGGAGTGCTTTTTGATTCGCGGCTTACATTTGCTGGGCATATTTCCTCAATATGCTTATCTGCATCGAGGTCGCTTGGCTTTGTGATTAGATCCTGCCGTGGTTTTAATAATATCCAAGCTATTAAATCTGTATACTTTGCGCTAGTGCGGAGCAAGTTGGAATACGCATCATTGGTTTGGTTTCCATGTTATCTCCATCTCGATTTGTGTATAGAGCATGTTCAGCGACGATTTCTAAAATATTTATCTTTTAGGGTAAGTGGTCATTACCCTGACCGTGGGGTTGACTACACAAGCTTGTTGGATCAGCATGACTTTCGGTCTCTATCTAATCGACGCAATATGTACAGTGCAAGATTTATGCACAATCTATTATCAAACACAATTGACAGTGCAGCATTATTCAAGTGCGTTAGTTTTCATGTGCCGGGCCGTGATACCCGTTCTAGTAGCTTGTTGGAGATTCCCAGGGCGAGAACTAATGTTTTAGTTAAGTCACCGATTGGTCATATGTCACGGAATTTTATGCAATTTTATGATGACCCGTTTCATTGACTTGAATTCTTATTTTATTATGTATGGATTATTTATTGTGTTTACTTAGGGTATGGCAATCTGCATTTATTTATTTTCTATGGTTGTTCATATTTTGTCCTGTTAATGGTGTTTCACTGTTGGACAATAAAGTTTTCTTATTATTATTATTATTATTATTATTAAAAAAGTCATTATTAGAAGTCTTTAAACCATAGACTTTCGAAAAGGAGTTAATTTTGAGTCAATTGGGAGAATATGTTCGCCGGGCAGCGATCGTCATCGTACCCCAGAAAAATTACAAAATTGCGTTGGACATACAATTGAAACAGAAAATTTAATTCCAAAAATGTCACTACTCATCACGGATTTATAATTAATTTAAACTCTCAGTTTCAGTGCAGTAGTTCAGCCCTGAAGATGTCCCATACAAATGGGTACGAAACGTCGGCAGATATACTAGTGACGCGGTTCCAGCCCGGAAACCCAGAAGCAGATAGCATGGACCACGACCGCGGAAGTCTACGTACCAAATTGTCCAAAAGGGTTTTCTTATGTGTGATATTTTTCTTATAAGCTTTTTCAAATAGTTTAGCTGGATACTCGATTATTATTATGTTATTAATAACATTACTAATTATTATGTATAACTGTTACTATACTATAAATGGGTAATTATAGAAAAAGTATTAGAATTGTATCATCAATATGGATATGACTATTATGTGTTGCAAATCATAAAAGAATTTATATTTTTGTTTACAAAATAAGATTAAAAATAATAGGTGTTTCTTCATAGTTTGCTTCTATTTACAACAGCTCATTACAATATATAAAACGCATTTCCTATATATATATATGTTAATTTGTAATGGATCCTTGATTTTATAGATCCAGGTTTATGTATCTTAACATATTAAGAACTCATATAAAGTTGCGTTTATATAATATACACTGTCTGTTGCAGAGAAAACCGAACTCTTTTAATAGTAATTCTGAATGGCGTTATGTATTAAAAAAAATACGCTTCGGAAATGTAAATCTTTCACCAATGTTATGTCAAAATATCATGGCATTTGCATCAATAGAAATAGAGAAATTGCGCATAAAGTAACGGTGTGGATTTGGCTTTTGTCGAAAGATGAATATTGAATAAAGAGCAAATATCAAGTTACGTTTATCACTTACGAGTGTGTATGAGTGGTACAAATGATTTAATGAAGGTCGTAAGGACATAAATGACAACGAACATCCTGGTGCAAAAAAATCTGTGGTTATGGAAAATAACATCGAACTTGTGCGTGAATTTATCAAAAATGAGCCGAAATACTCATTGTGAAACGTGGGAATGGGATTAGATATTTCCAAAGGTTTTATCCATCGCATCTTGACACAGCATTTGAAACTGAGAAAAGCAGAGACTGAGACTGCAATACAAAGGGTACAAGGAAAGTTTTGCAATACAGCTTTGTGTATTTAATTTTTCAAAGTAATATTCTCTACACTCAATACATCTCTTCATCCTCTGAAACCAATTTTTAAATAAGCTTTGCGAAGTTTCACTAGAGAGTAACGCACACTCATTGTCCCAAGCCTGCAGAAGATCCTTATCACTGGACAACCGCCTCCCTTTCACTTTCACATGCAGGAACAGTGCAAAGTCGCAGGGCGCAAGATCTGGACTGTAGGGAGGGTGCCCGACAAGTTTCAATCTGTCGTGGTCAAATATTCGATGCAGACTTTGGCGCGGTGAGCTGGAACATTATCGTGATGGAGGAACCAGGTGTCCATTCTTGACTTTGACCGCAAGTTCTTCGAAGATTCAATGACTGTTCAGTATACTACTTAGCTGTGACTGTCTTCTGTGATTCCAAAACGACACGTTCAACAATTCCACTCGATTTGAAAATATCATTTTCTTCTTTACAGATCGGGATTTTCTGACAACTACGGGTGTGTCCTCATCATCAAAGACCCAAGCTTTGTTTTGAGCTTTGGTCGACACATTGTAATAATACAGCCAAGTCTCGTCACCTGTCACAATGTTGTTCAGATACCGAGATTGTCCTTTATTAAACTTTTTTAGCATCTCCCGGCACCAAGTCGCACGTCGTGTCATCTGCTCTTCAGTCAGTCGATGCGGCACCCAGAGAGAACAAAGTTTCTTCACGTGCAAATGATTGTGCAGAATCGAACGAATTGCTGGTGCATTTCGGCCTGAAGTACCCTCTATCTGCTAGTAGGTCACTCGCCTGTCCTCGCCAAGCATTTTCCTCACAGTAGTAACGTTTTCCTCCGTAACTGACGTTCGCGGCTTTCTCGGTCTCGCAGCATCCTCCACAATTAAATTTCCTCTTTGTAATTCTCTATACCACCTGAATTTCGTTGTGCAATGTGGACAAACATCACCTAGTGCAGGAGTCATTTCTTCGAAGCACTGGGCTATGTTTAAACCACGCACAAAATTATAACGCAAAACTGCCCTAATCTTATTTCGTGACCACGATGCCATCGCATGTACTTTACACTCTCACTGCTAATGAATAACTGAACCCATCGACATATGTCGCGGCGGCGACTATGCACGTATGAATATGTATCAACATGCAGCAACAAGCAACTTCCTACGATTCATTGTTGCGTCATATTGCAAAACTTTCCTAGTACCCTTTGTATGCATCCATTATTTGGTTCAAATATTATGAAATACACAGAACAAGAATCGAAAAAGTCTAGGCTAGATTTCAACAGGATCTATATCTTAAGCTGAAGGAATATATTGTATTATGCAAGGGGTTATGATAATACAGTGTTGCTTCCATATGTTTCAAAAAAAGGCTAAGTAGAATTAAGTTTCTACGCAATTTAGTTCAAAATAATATAGACTGTAAGTAAATAATTGATAAATTGCCTTATTTAGTACTTCTCTTTAAAGTAACGATTCATTGTCAAATTCTAGTATCAAGAACGAATATAGTCTGCACCAATATTTACAATGTCCCATAACTTCAACGAAATATCTAATATGAGTGACCTAAATTAATTAGGCCTTCGTGATATTCATAGAACTGCTACAGTGATGTTCAATTAATGCCTTCTAATTTTTGTTTGAATGCTAGTTTACTAGAACTGTTTTTTCTTAAATGATATAATATCATTTGGACGTTATTATATGAGTTTGGGTTATTTTGACAAGCTTTTTATTTGAGTTATTTGAGTGTATATTTCTATAATTCATTATTATTATTATTAAATAATGGCAAATAATTGGAATTTTTTATCACATCAATTTGAGGAAAACTACCACAACTAAAATAGAACAAGACGATTGACATTATTAGAATTTTAGTATTTTGTTCAGCTACATTTTATTTTTCCTCCTTATTTCCTTATATATTACATGTGAACATTTATTTTATATAAGTAGACTAAGTATATGTTTATATCAAAAATATATTTTGTTTTATTTAATATAAAAATGTTAACGTTAACCAAAAATCCAATTTTATGGACAGGGGGTGTAAGTCCAACGCTCTTTTCTTTCTATAATTAGAAACAAATTAACTTTTGCGAAGTTTTATAATTATATTGTCGGACAGGTATCAAGGTACACTTTTTGTATGGACACCAAAAGAGAAATAATTGTAATTATAACACTAGACAGTTTATCTTCGATTTCCATTGTATCAATTTTTGAACTTTTGTCACTCAAAGGTTTAATTACGATGAAAGAAATATCGGGAAATGTAATATGCATACTTAATAGAACAGTAATTATAACGTTGAAATAGTACTCGAAGTACCAATGTACTACTGATATTAAAACTACAATAGTTAAATATGATCGAAATATAGATATTCCAGTAATGTAGATTACTCAAACACACTAATACGTTTACAGACCAAGAAAAATATTTGAACTTCTCAGAAAGCAAACATTCGGGACGGGGATTTATTAACGTAGTTGTGGTGCATTGAAAAGAACATACACAAACATACAGTTATATAATACGAGTTTTATGAAGCAAGCATCTACATCAATCAGTACTATTACCAGGGCCATTCGCATGTGGATAGGAATCGGCTGCCACTGAAAAAGAAGAATTATTATGAATATTTAAAAGGGACGTATCGGGGGGTTCTTTTCAGTGCATGATGTTGAATTTAAATCACGGTATGCGCGTGATCAAAGCGCCATAAAAGCGAGTCTATTAAAATGCAATAGAAAGATGGCTTATTTCCGTTACGTTTGTTGTCTACTTCAATTAAAATATGAACGTATTTTATCTACATACAAACAGTTCGAAATTTTCACACATACAAAACAGGCATGTGTTGTTATAAAAGATGTGCTTCCATGCGTGAATACTTATTATCTTTAAAAGATATATATTGTGGCATTACTAATTCCATAAAGCTTCGAAATTGTATTATTATTTATCGCCCCATCGAAACAATGTTTACTAAAAAAAGCTACACAAGTATAATATGTAAATGAAATGGCTAGTACGACATTCGAATCATGTAACTGTAATGATTAAGAAATTTCATGTGAGTAATTCTTGTTGAGTCATGTTGAAACAGACAGGAAACCTGGAGTCGTTTACAACCATAAAACTTATCCTAAATAGCTAGTTAATAAGAGTATATCCGTATTTATGTTTAGAAGTGTGTAAGAAAATATGATGCAAATATAATGTAATTGATTTTGCGAGACGTCGTGAAACCTCACAAGAACTAAGCGGAATAAATTTATTATATAACATGAGTAAAGTTATACCTTTTATATCGATCAGACCATATAGAGATTTAGTACACTGTTGTAAGAAAAATATTAAGATTATTATTAAGATATTTCTTATAGCTTTAGTATCAAATTAATTAATACTTTAAGAAGTATTTGCACACATAAATCAAGGAAAATAATCAATTCTCGATCAAAGCAACACCTACAATGATAATGTCGTTAACTTCGCTCAATTCCAGAGCTCGTCAGATACTTTGAATTTGTCGGCAGATCGACGCACTTAGTGATTACCATTGTCGAATTGCATACGTCGCTGTTTGCATGGTTAACAACAAAGTGCTTTTAAAATTTTCGGAGAAATTGACATATAGCTCTCTCTAATTATTTTGCATTTGCTATAATATTAAAGTCTTTTGTTTGGCAAAAGTATGAAGCCATTCTAGGGAAAATGTTACACGAAATTAAACAAATGAGTAAAAAATTCCTTAATACTGCTCAATTCATTTGGGCCAATGATGCTGACCAGTTTTGGTCATTTTGGCCATTTTTGTGACGGTCTTTTTCAAGATTTAATAACGTAGAATTTCATGGCCGGTTTCAATAGTAGCACAATCTTCTTGCGGGTCTCGCCGTGTTGTTGTCGTAGTTCCTATTGACGTTTCGCTTCCCAAAAGCTGTTGAAGAGTGAGAAGTGTTATAAGAAGGGCATTAATGACGCCCAAAATGGAAACGGAATAAACTAAAGGATTCACCAGTCTACCTTAGATGACTGTTGTAACTGAGAAGATAGGTGAATTGGTAGACGCAATTTTTTGAAGAGAGTATTTTATTTTTTAACTTATTTTTAAATGAATTTCATTTAAGTAAAAACGCAACTTAAATTGTGGTATTTTCCAAAATCTAGGTATACCCTATACTCATTCTCAGAACGGAAGTAAAATATATCGTGGTATTCCAATAATTTTTTTTACGTAAATATATTTATGTGTACTTTAATGTATTTTTAAATTCTTAGAAAGGTTTCTATTGTATAAAGGATATATCATATATATATTAATGCATTGAATTGTCGAAATGTTTTTATATTCGTTTTCTTTATAGTACAGGTTTTCCTATTTTTATATGGTCTAATTTCAATAGAGTATAATAATTACTTATAATCCTGTGATTATGTTTAGCATTATTCTTTTATGTATGGTAATTGTATCTATTATGTACATTGTCTTAGATATATATTTAAATTATCCCTTAATGTATTATACTAATTCTCAGGAAGCTTTTAATTATACAAAGGAAACAAATGCATTGTATTTTTGGAACATATTATATTTATACTCGTTTTCATTATATTATAGGTTTTACTATTTTTATATTGTCTGTTTAATTTCCAACTAGTGTTTATTTTATATAATCTAGTACTTATACTGTAGCATAGTTTTTTATGTATGGTTATTGTATCTGTTATATATATTGTCTCAGATTATGATGTACACTTATAACTAAAATGTATCGTGAATAGATTATTATAATTATAGACGTGTTGATCCCTGCAAACGGAAATCGATAGGCAGTGTTTAATATTATTCAAGAGGAATAATTAGTAAGTGTGCTAATCAACGAATTTGGCGAAAGAAGATCCAAATCAGCGATCACATGTATTAAAACAAGCTGATGGCTTATACAAATACATATAAATAGAAAGACAATATAGTAAAAAATTGTATTCGTAATTTCAAAACTATAATGCTAGTTTTGTTTTCTTTATTATTGTCTATAAGGAAGACATTCCTAAAATGATACTGACTGTCACTGAACGCGTAAATCTTTTATGAGATTTTTTCCCACATCAATTACTATTAAAGTTACCCAACAAAATATAAAAATAATGTTTAAATACTGAATAAAAGTACAATAACAATACGTCCCAAAAGAAGGTTCAATAAACAAAGATTGCAACATAAGAAATTCATCACAGCTTCTAAGGGAGTAGAACTAATTACCACGAACAAAAGAAGACCCAATCTATAAGTCGATATGCGAGGGTGGGATAAGGAGGCAGAAAGATTGAGTGAGAAAAGGATTAAAGGACATCAGAGCAATACGGGAAGGAAACGAATTGGACAATCAAAGCGAATATATTGTAAATTTCGAAGACACGAAGGCATTAGCTACTACGAAGAACTATCATCGAAGACTTACTAGAAAAGCCATCGACATAGAGAAGGATCTAAAATTTCAGCAATTAGAACAACCGTAGACGCAATACATAGAAGAACCTATTATTAGAATCAGTCACGACTACAGTGGTCACGCACCGATGAACTGAAGACATATGTAAGGAAGAATGATAACGGAGAAAATCAGTCTAATAACAGATCTTAAAGCAGCATACAACATGAATAGGGAAACATCGATAGAAACTTAGAAAATACAGCGGAACCAATTAGCAGATGGTACTACATAATAAGAGCCTCGAAATCCTGCTTTATTTTTGCAATCAGTTTCTCACGCAGTCAAAACATTCTTTCGGTAAATAAAACCTTGAGTTCAATCAATTAGGACCAGACTTGGCGAATAGGTGAGACATATCCTGAAATTATACTTACTTACTTTACTTAATTCGTACAGTTTATCTACCTCTCATGGACGTAAAGCGTTGTCGCGAGTTGAGTTGTCTTTCATAGATGCCCTCTATATTTTTCTCCTTCCTCTCTGTCCTGTACCACATTTCTCATTTCTGAATCTGTAAGTATATCTGAAACCTGAAATCATAATTTATCCTAATATTGTCAGAAAATTGAACGCATATTGTAATGGAAACAAAACTTCTTGAATTACTCCAAGTCGTTTTTCAGGAATTTTTCTTTCTATTACTATAGGAGATGTTCTATGAAATGTTTTATGAAAATTATCCCCTGGAAATCCCAAAAAATCTTAGCCATTATCTTAAATGTAGATGAAAATACTTGGCTTGCTTTAGGGAAGGTTATATGATGTGTTAAGATTACAGTTTGGATTCAGAGACATAGCAGTGAAACGTCCAAATTCTGTTTGTAAAATCTGATTTGTGCGTTTAGTCATACAATCACGATGCTTTCTCTTTGACGTCAATTCCTCAATCATTGTTCATTCTTCAAAATAATATCATCGACATTATGGTCACACATCATCTTTGATGCTTATATTTAAAGTATAGAATCCATCTACGTCCTAGGGATAATTTACGGTTATCAAAGAAACATTACCTCCCAAAATTTGTTGCATATGAAACCAACCTATTCCGATTACAAATATGAAGCGAAATAGACAAAAGCACCTAGCAATGATAAAATCCATTAATTATGCGATATCTAGTGGGTTTCAATAGTGATAACATTTTTCTACTTATATGTCAACTTTAACTTTAATTCGTTCATTAGTTTGTCTTTCATCAAATATTTCGAAACAAGAAACAAGTTTATTGAAATTAGAACATCGCAGTGTCATCAAATTTTTGACAAAGAAGCAATATTATTCACGAATCAATTATTGTAATTTATGGGAACGAGTCAAATATTGTTGAAAACAGTTTGCATTAAAATTGAAACAACTTAAAATCTTGTTTAGGAGTTTCTATTATTGCTAAAGCACTACATATATTCAGAAGAAGAGTTTTAACAAATCTACACAATAAGTATAAGTAAAGTTTCCGCAAGATATTTCTAAGATTGTTGATCTCCGAAGAAAAACAAATTTCTCAAAATAATTTTTTATTTTTTGATACTGACACTAAGAAAGATATAGACGATGAGGCTTGAGTAAATCATTGGAATCCATTATTCTTGTCGAAGGGGACTACAGTACGAGAGAGAGCAGTTACTAATGCTAATAGTTTAGCAGAATTAGGTTTGCGTTCCAAAAGTCCTCCTTTTTTATGAGAATGCGCAAGTTCACAAAGCAGCCAAAGTCTAATCCATTCTACGCAAGTGAACTTCTTTCAGCTGGACAACCCATCATATGATCCGGATTTCGTTTCCTCCAACTTCCTTTTATTTAGAAATTTGAGAAAGCACCTCAGAAGATGTAATGTAATTCTGCAGATGATAACAAATTGAAGTCTTTCATTTCTTATGGAATTAAGTCGTTGCCGGACAGGTGGCGTTAGTGCTTTGAAATTAGGCGACTACATTAAAAAATTAAATGGTTTAAAAAGAATCATAGGCATCATTGTTAGATAGAAAACGTTTCCCTATATACTTAATTTATTAACTGAATGCAGATAATTAAGTTAAAGATGTGGTGAAGTGTGTTCAATCAATGAAAATTATAATGCGGATGAATAAATGAATCTTAAATAAATTTCTATACGCTTCCAAACTTTTCAACAGCTGTGTATGTGAAGAGATGCAGTGTCTTACTTTTGGGGGGCTACGTATAAATACAAAGCGAATTTTTAATTCTTATTTGCACAAAAAATTTTAATTTTCAGAAATGAGTTAAAATTAGAATCATGTTCATTAAAAATTGAAATGCAAGCAAAGCAGTCAAAACATTAATTTGTATTACAATATCCATTTTAAAATAATAGTTTTATTATAAATATTTATCCGATATTTTACAAATGTTGAAAAAACAATAAAATCTTACATTATGCGGTGGATAAAATTACACAATTTTGAATGACAGTATGTTACTTCGTTTAAAATCAAATCTCAAAATTGAAAAAGCATTTTTATTTCTGACAATAAAGAACATCTGATTATTTTCTGTACTCCTATATCTGAGGCGTATTCGTTACAAGCCCTCCATGTTTAACAAAAGATGGCACCCTCTGTACCTTTCAGTTGAGTTGTTACGAATCTCTCTCTAAATCATTTCATTTGTATCATTGAATTTTAAAATAAATTCTAATAAAATTTGATATATTTTTTATTTGACTTTCTCATTCGAATAAACTTTATATTTCCTTTACACAGAAAATAGTTAATGATAAGTTTGACTGAACGTTGGCGTCCTTTGAAATACATATTTCTAATTTCGGTTTAATTTTTAAGAAAGAGCTTCAAATTTCTATTAACATTTTCAAAATTTATCATAAAACTATAATAATTCAATAACAAAAAGAAAGATATCGATAATATTGATTATATTATGTAGTGCTATTTATTGTTTCGTTTGAAGTCGGAAAATATTGGTAATTTATATTATTCCATTGCCGGCTAATTATAAGAAATTCCAACTTTACGCAAATTAAATTTCTGCACTACGAATTTACTGTACTAATTCTTGTAACCATTCTAAACTGTCTTATGTAACATCACACTTTTGGTCAAGATATCGAAGTATTTAAATTATTTAGTGATATTTACGAAAACCTGGAAGTACTTCATAATCAAAAAGCAATTCATAATTCTTAAGCAAACTAATTGCCGTCTTTGATATTTGTGGGACTCTGTAATGTAATCAATCTTACATACATTGTTTCATTTTTTGGTATGTCATACGATGTCTCATTTTAAGGTTTTTAAGCATACTATGTATATAGAAATTTTATACAAATACTTACCTTTCTGATGATAATAAATGATTACATTTTCGTTTGTACACGTGTAAGCTATTATGAAATAGTAACTTCGTCGATAGCGTAGCTATTTGACCTACTTTCCTGCAGTATGAGATTGTTTAGCCGACAAGTAACGCTTAAAAATTTATTAGCAAGCATGAAGAATGGATGCAAAGCAATTATTAACAAACTAATTGTTAATTTTTAAGCATTTTAATGTTTCTTGTACTATATAACAAAACAAAACTAATCGCCCAATAAAAGTACATTAGTTTTAAACCACTTTTACACAAATTTTTACTGTAGAGAAGATTTAGTAATGAATTGTTGATCCAAATAAACGAATACATTCTGCTATTAGTCCGATTATGCTTCTAATAAGGTGTCCTATGGACTCCAATGGAAGCTCATTCTAAGCAACTTTTAGGGTATAATGTAGTTGTTGTAACTTCATTAGATGATGTTTTATACGGAGTAGGTCTGACGAATGCACGTTCCCATTGAAATATTGATGTCGGTCTCTTGCAGGAATCGTAATGGTAGTACTGTAACATGAGAACGAGCATTGTCTTGCTGGAATGTGGCAACTTTTGGATATATGGTAAAATAAATAGTTCAAAAAGGTCATAGCTGTCCTTTGAGCATTTAAAATGGCCTCGAAGGGATATTACAGAAGTCCTACTTTCTATGCTAATTTCACACCAAACCATCAATCCTACTTTCTATGCGACCTCACGTTCTATAAAAGTTCAAAACCGTCTTTCTCCTCTTCGACGTCACACCAATATACGACGATTCTGATGGGAAGTAATCTCCTATAGTCTCATTCAGTCATTTTTCTAGGTCTTCCAGGATCCTTCTACGATGCTGACTAACTTTCTGAGAACAATCCGTTCATCAAAGAATAAACGTAGCAACATTTCTTTGCATCCACCTAGAGATTTTATAAAATGCAGTGCTCGTCTCTTGTAATCCAACGATAGCATTCCTTTCAAATTCACTTAGTTAGCGATTATTTGGTTCTCTTGGCATCTTAATATATTAAAGGTAACTTGATCCATGTTAATACCTATTCATATTTTTTAAATATTTTCAAGCTGCTTCTCAAAATTCCAAATACGTATGATCAGTACTTGCTTTTAATTGCTTCTCAATAAGTCTGACATATTATGTATTATTTAAGGGCATGCGCGCGCGATCCGTTGTTGTTTCTATGAAAGTTGTAAAAACCAGTACATAAACATGTAGGACATAGAATTATTATTATTATATTGAGACATAATCAAAATTCATCTATTTTCTGTTCTCTATTTTGAATCAAGTTCAATTAATATCAATATTGTCCAAGGATAAAAGAATTGCACGAATCAAATTCGAAATTCAAAACATATTTGGATATCAGATTAAACTATTGAACTATTGTGAGACCGTGTCATAATTTTTACTTATCAAGATGAGTTCTTGCTGTAACATGTACCAATTTTCACTGTGGATTTTCATTATGTTATACTAAAATAATAATCCAGCGACTACAAAAGTATGTATGTATGAAGGTGTATACGTACATACTTTTCTTTTTTAGACCATCATTCACGTGTATACGTGTACGATGCATTGCTGCTTGTATGAAGCTTTAATAGGGCACCACAAGGCATATACTTACATAAACAATTTTATGAAAAACCAACTCAGTAATTTTCATGTCCATTATGAGTGTTATTTACACACAATCTGTCCTAAGTGTATTATAACTATAAATTTTATTCTTTTGGATTGGGTTGTTCGACCAGTATTGGATAATAAAACACTTAGTTTATATTAACGACGTTGCAAGGGGTTTCCTCCTCCACATTTCTTCAAGTAATTTATTTTTTTTCAGCCTGCAATACAAAGATTTTATATATATAATACATATTTTTATTTGATAGATTTTTCTTATATAATAGTTTTTAAAAATATGTTAATGTTTACGACAAATTTTTTTCATGTTATTTGCAAATTTGCGTCCACACAAACTTTTAAATTAAGAAAATTACACGGTGTTTTTGTGTTTATACTTATATACAAAACTGACGCAACTATTATAAATATTTAGTAAAAGTCTGTACACAACAGTTCTGTTAAATCTGTATATAAGTATATACGCACAAAAATACGTTATAAGTTTGTTAATTTAAAAATGTGTGGTTATAAATTTACAATATTTAATAGAAAAGAAAATATATATATTCATAAGTATTAATATATTTATAAAACTATTATAAAAAATTCATCAAATTGAAATATGTATGTATAACATCGATGTATTTGCAAGTCAAAAGACAAAATAAATAGCTTAAAATTGGGGTAAGAAGTCTCTTGAAACGTTAATATAATTCAAGTATTTTATTATCCCATACTGGTCGAAAAACCCAAACAAAAAGAATAAAATTTATAGTTGGAATAAAAACGACCAATATATCAGAAAAGAAAAGAATACTTTAAGCGTATTGTCATTTACAGTACGCTTGCATGTTGGTCATAACTTGATATACCCATTTAATTCTTATGAACCACCAAATTTTTTTCTCGCTAAAATGGATTCCCAGAGAGACGAAATCGACCCATGGGTTTCATATCACTTTGGAAAATAAATCTTTAAATGAATAAATACGAATTATATTCTAATCTCTTAAGATTGACATGAAACTCCTTTCCACATTAATTTTCGTATTTTGTATACGTATTTCGTCAAAAGCCAAAACGTACACTGTGTACAGATCGTGTACGGAATTTGTTTCGTGCGGGTTCTTGCCGTAGTTTTTCAGGTGCGACGCTGTTTAATTATTTGTAGATGATGACAACTTAGTTGTCGAAATATGTATACAGAATATGAAAATTAATGTGGAAGGGGGTTATATATCAACCTTAAGAGATTAAGTTAATCTACCACAGGCTCCATCAAAATTACCTAGGAGCTATAATGTATAAATGTCCATAACTACATCTTAATTGAACAAAAATGCGAATAATCTTGCATTATAATAAGGACTCGTGAATAACATTTCTTAACACATATATTTTTCCCAAGGACTTTTAATCTTTCGAGGTGGCATAAAAGATATCCCACCGTGCATATTTACGTTTCAAAAAAGATACTTTTTATTCTACCGTGTCTCAAAGAGTTAAATGAATTTTCTTAATTTGGTGTATGTTGGTATAAAAATAATTGCGAGAAGGTAATAATTTCCGATGCATTTGTGATACATGTTTCACCCTCTATTAGTTTTTTACATTTCTTACTTCAAACGGAATATAGGAAATGTTCGAACAATGTCGACTTGATTTTAGATAGAGGTGGTTTCTTACAAAAATATTGTTTAATTATGTATCATCCAAGGAGTAAGTACGTACCATCATATTCGATTCAAGGTGTACCATGACGGTGAGCAAGATCAAAGATCCCAATCACATTTGACGGTGGTTTATTCCCAATGTGTTCATGTTAGGCTGACATGAATAGTGCCCGAATGCATCGGTCGATCGTGCATGTTGATTCAGGTGTTGGTGGTAAAAGAGAATAAGTGAGATGGAGAGAAAGAGAAAGGGAGAGAGAGAGCACGAGTATATAGAGTAATATGTAGTAGTAGGGTGGTTTAGGGACTCAGCGCTCTTCGGATAATACTCGAATCCTACCATCAGTGTAACGCCGACCGCGTTCAGTGTACGATCTGCTGTTCGATAGTCGGTCGCTCTCTGAGTTTGTGTGAGATTCGTTACTTTAACGGCATCACTACGAGTTCCTGTATCCGATTTTTCAATCTTATGTGATACGTTTTGTGCCCGTATTTTCCTTTTGTTGAAGACTTATTTACGTCGCTCTTATTTTGTGTGCTTTCTACCTCCATCCCGCCTCATTGAAAATTTAAAATGCACATGTTCATATGAAAATTGCTGTGGCTTAAGAGTGAATTTCTTTATTTTCTGTTTTACGTGTGTGTTTTTATTTTTGGACGTGATCGAAATGTAAGTTATCCAATTATGTTTGCTTGTTTTGCGAAACCTAGAAAGCGTAGTAATAGAAAAAATACTATCAAAAGGCTTTTCATTTATTTATTTAGAAAAGAAAACGGCAAACTTGAATGGGTTCGTCCTGAAACTGCTCTAAAATATTCTAAATGAATAACGAGAAAAAAATTTTGTATCTAAACAGAGATTGTCGAAATTTATTAAGTTTTAATATAGTTTACTAAAATCTCGGTAATAATATATTCGTCTAACGAAAAGATTGGCCAAAAATAAAATGGCGTGAATTTATTTGTTTATACTTTGATCCTGTTCGTTAATAATTTCGAATATCGAAATCTTAAATTTAAACCTTGTAACGCTATCATCGGTATAATGCTAGAAAATTAAACTAAATACGAACTGAAAAATTTGCTGTCTTTGTCATGTATATAATCACAAATAAATGACTTATATCTTGAAAATGAATGTACAGATATACACATGAAAAGTAATAAAAATAATTAATAATATTATGCCAGAGGGAAACTAATATTAAGTATTATATCTTTTGATTGAATTAAATTCTCTTTAATAAACATAGTTATTTATGATTTTCAGTTATTTTGAAACGGCGTGAATAATAGTTCTACATTTTCATACTGAATTTAGTCAGTTGCTTGTGTCACAGCTTTCATTGTAACAAGTGCTTTAAAGAGTTAATTGCAGTAACTATTTTACACGTAGTCAGCAGTGCAATTGTATATATAAATCTAAAGTTGTAACCGACAATTCACCAAAAATGATTATACCATTATATATTATTATAATCTGGACTGTATATTTCAGTATTATATATTGTATAGCTCGTGCTTCACATCTATGAAGCTGGAATTAAGCTTTAAACACTACTGATCATAATTTGCTAAGTAACTTCACATATAAAGAAGATACTCACCCATACACTTAAATTTCGTAAGATAAATTTGGTAAAAAATTAAGTTTGATTTCGCAGGTTATCTTAAATAATTTATTTTAACAAAGAGGGTAACGTATAAAAATCAGTTGCTGTTAATACGTTATCTATTTAGTAGGCGACTTATAATGTTGTTCCTTCCTTATATTATTAATAATTAGTTGAATTTATATCATTAATTCAGAATAATAATTTTTTAATTAAAAATTATCCTAAAATATAGAAGAAAACATATCGAAGTAAGTTTTTAAATTAGGCACAGTTAAAATAATATAATGCTTTCAAATGAAATTTCTACTTGTTTTATCAATTTTTTATTTGGCTAGACGTTTGAGGTTGATGTTGACCTTTTTAATTCATGTATGCACTGATTATCTCGTTGAGCTTTTTAATTCATATATGCACTGGTTATCTCTCTACCTTCTAAAAATACAATAGAATCTGTAAAGTATAGAAAGTATACCTATTTTTAGTACAAAAGAGCTACAATATTGTAATTTTTCAGAAACAAATGTTCTTGCATCACGATTCTATGCATCTATTAATTTATTAAAAACGGAAATTACAGTAACTGACAACTTGCTTATTTAATAATAAACTAAAGACTACGAACCAAAAAAATTCAAGAGTCTAAAAGCAAGAAAAGTTTAGGACTACCTAGCAATATGTAGATAACATTCCTAGATTCTTTCTATTTTCTTTTGAAGTGAAAAGGTAATGAAAATACAACTTCTTAATTTCGTTTTGTATTCTTTTCGACATATTTCGTTTATACGATGTCACCGCTTCTTGTCAGTCTGGATTATTTCTCTGGATATTTTCCACATTTTGTAGGTAATTTTGATGGAGCCTGTGGTTGATTAACTTGATCACTGAAGGTTGACATATAACCCTAGTCAGTGTGTACGTTTTGTAAGCAGTTTTCCAAGTGCTCCAATGATCAAATCCACTTTTTGTGTTAGTACGTCTAATGATAGATTTCGAGACGAATAAAAGATCCATTTTAGACTACTCTAGATGTTTTCAATTGGATTTGAGTTAGGATAACTTTTTAAAAATGAATTTAGTTGAGAACCGGGCTACGGGTAGACATTCAAATTCCTTTCGGAAAATAAAGTTTTGATAGATTTTTTGCTCTGTAACGTGTTGCTTCATCTTGTATAAATATGTAAGCAACATTCCAGAACCTATGGAATATATAGTATTAAATCAAAATTGATTCCATTACTTCTTCATGTTGAATCTAGTTTATCGTAAGTCCAAGACGCCATTCTAATATGTAAGACCAATCGTTACAACTAGGGGGTGTTTAACTACTAGTTACTTTACCGCCTTTAACTGCGATTCATCACTAAACATAAAAACTTAACTAAAAAAGATATTTTCGGTTAAATTCCAAATTTACTAATGTGTAAAATTTGATGTGCTTAAATGAAATTAGTGATGATATTTTGCCAAGATCTTCGAGGTTGGCATTGTCTTTTAGTAAATTTTTGCAGTAATCATTTCTTTGCTTTCAAAAAATGCAATAGATTACATATAGTAACAATTAACTCAAAACGATACATACCTCGATTAACTAATAAATACTAATAAAAGAATAGTTTATCATTTATAACTGGCCTACCATTTTCGAACTAATTTATTCAGGTCATTATTCAATTTTACATGAATTAACTATGGTCTATATGATTATTAATGAATTTGTTGTAGGTAAGATGGCACTACTTTCTTTTATTAATCAATTACTGTAATATTCAGTGCGTCGTATCATATAGCGTATGAGCCAAAACACATAAACATCTAATGACTTTTTTCATCTTCTTTGTATCATTTTTGTAACATTCCTCAATTGGTGCAATATTCGAATAGTGATAGTTATTTGTATCTGTTACCCGTGAACGTACAAAGAATACCACTTCTACTTTATAAAAATCGCATCAGTATGTACGATACCCTCATAAAAAAATGATTTCTCTTTATCTGCAAAATACGCCGAAACTGCCTCCTTGACTTCATCATCGGCAGTAAATTTTTACCCCGCAGCTCTTTTTTCATTTTCGGAAACAGGTAATAATCACTCGGGGCCAGGTCTGGGCTGTAGGGTGGGTGATTCACAATTTCGAAGCCCACCTTATGCAGGGTAGCTAACACAACGCGGCTCTTGTGGACGGGCGCGTTGTCGTGCAAAAGCAGAACACCTTTTGTCAATTTTCCCCGTCTTTTCTCTTTAATGGCTTCTTTTAGTCGCTCTAATATTGAAGCGTAATATTCTCCGGTTATAGAAACACCTTTATCTTTATAATCGGTCAACAATATTCCTTCCGAGTCCCAAAATACCGTTGCCATGAGTTTCCCAGCTGATTGTGACACTTTAAATTTCTTGGGAGGTGCTGTGCCCTTTTTATGCCACTTCATGGAGTCTTGTTTGGATTCAGGTTCATAATGTGTGGAATTGTTACTGGTGACGAAACTTGGGTTCATTTCGTCACCAGTAACAATTCCACTCAATACACCATCCTTGTCTTCATTACAGAGGTCCAAAAATGCACGCGAACACTCTCTTCGCGCTGTTGTTTTTGCGGCGGCGTGAGCATTCTCGGCACCCATCTTGCGCTGACCTTAGAGATGCCGAGATGATCGTGTAGGATTTTAGAAATTGTTGTATCGGATACTCCAACTATTTCTGCGAGTTTTTTCTTCTTTAGTCGAGCATCTTCGAGTACAATTTGTTCAACTTTTTGGATAAGTGCTGGCGTGGTCACCTCAATGCTCCTGCCCGGCCTCGGGTCGTCTTCAAGGGATTCCCTTCCTTGTTTAAATAAACTATGCCACTTGTATACCATGGTTTTTCCTGGACAAGAGTCGCCGTAAACCAATGACATCTCATTCATTATGGTCGCGACTGATTTTCCTTGCCTGGTAAGGAACTTTATAACTGCACGATATTCGATTTTTTCCATATTTCACTCCTGATTATGTTACTTGGTTGATGATAGCTCAAAGACTAACTGTCTAATAACAATGAAACTTCGTATTTATACTAATCATGAGTCGCTGCACAGGCCACGCCCCCAATGCGCCTATTCATCCCTCTACAACCCGCTTATTCCGCGAATGTAAAAACGCTCCCTCGTATGTTTGTAGATAAACTGAAGATAAATTATTTGTCTATTCTTGTCGTAATTGGCAAATAATAATGTGCATATGTTGAAGCAATATTTACAGATAGACGTAAATTATTGATTACGAATGTACTTGTTACTGTACCAGTCTAAAATTGTTATTAAAGTTTTCTATTTATGACAAAAACTGTATATGAAAGTATATACAGTAGTGGACAAAAGTTAAGCAACTCTACAAAAATACTAGTTTTATTTACAATTCATAAAATAATCAAATTATAATAGGATGATACTATTCTGTATATATCACATATGTTTACTTTCATACAAAAATGTACATTTTATAACTATAAACATGAGTTGTGCTTTATCACTGTAATGAAGCAAAAAACTGAGACGGCAAAAGTTAAGCAACTTGATACACAACACTTCTGGGAACCCCCTATTTGTCTGTGTCGCGGTTGTCAAGCGTGTTATTTTGTTAGTAGGCGAGAGGATTGAGATCGTACGTGACGCATTTGTTAATAGCTTAATCAATTATGTCACGGAAAGTGTATTCAGACGATATAAAGGTAAAAATAATTGAGCAGTATAAAAAAGGTGTTTCACAAGCAAGTATCTCCGAAAGTTTCGACATAGACAAATCGGTAGTGTCCCGAATGATACAGAGATATGAAGCTAGAGGTACGGTGGCTACAAAATTTCGCTCTGGACGACCGCGAAAAAACACTTACAGAGAGGATCACCGAATTCGTCGCCTATGCAAGAAAAATCCATGGCTAAGTGCTCAGGAAATAAAATGTACTGTAAATTGTAATGTCAGCGCACGTACTATACGCAGACGTTTAGTAGACGGCGGATTATACAGTAGAAGACCAGCGAAAAAACCTTTGTTAACACAAAAACAGAGAGCAGCGAGACTACGTTTTGCGAAGGAACACGCATCTTGGTCTGTAGAAAAATGGAAAACTGTCTTATTTAGCGACGAATCCAAATTTAATATCTCTCGCAGCGATGGAATTTGCTATATAAGGCGTCCTAAAGGAGAAAGATTAAATCCAAAATATTACACGAAAACCGTAAAGCACGGAGGTGGCAATGTCATTGTTTGGGGGTGTTTTTCTGGTAATGGTGTAGGTCCACTACATCGCATAGATGGTATTATGGATAGATTTGTATACAAAAATATATTGGAAAATACTATGTTGCCATTTGCCGAATGGAATATGCCACTTAAATGGTATTTTCAGCACGATAACGACCCTAAGCACACGGCTAGGATCGTTAAGGAGTGGCTAAGTAGGCAAAGAATTAATGTTCTTTCTTGGCCAAGTCAATCGCCGGATCTGAATCCGATAGAGAACTTGTGGGAGATTGTGGATAGAAGATTAAGGCTTAATAAAACGTATTGTAACGCAGATGAACTCTATAAGGCGTTATCAATCGAGTGGCAACAAATTGATCCACAAATACTTACCAATTTGATCGAATCAATGCCTCGACGGTGCGCAGCTATTATTGAAAATAAAGGTTATGCGACGAAATATTAATATTCATTTAAATACATTTATGATGTCATTTTCGTTACTAGTACGTTAAAGGTTGCTTAACTTATGTCACCTATAAATTATATGTTATATGGTACTTTGTAAGATTTTCATTATTTAGAATAAAGCATTAAACACCAAATAAGTGATTTTATCTTTATAAAAGTCCCAATTTTTCAATTTGATGATATGGCGATCACGTTCGTTTCCATTATGTTTCTGGCTATAATAGAGATATTTAGTAGGTACAGTTGCTTAACTTTTGTCCGCTACTGTATATATTCCACATTATTTCTAAACATAATCCTGTCTCATGACGTTTGATGGTTGTTCTCCTGTCGTTGATTTTTTATTATGGAACTTATGTCCACAGGTCTTCTTTAATTTGAATTACACTGTATATATGTAGTTATGTGTAACTTATCGAGTTTTTAATAATACTTGGGATCCGATAAGCATTTCTATCTCTTCAATGAAAGCGTTCTTAGTTATATTAATTGAAAAAATTCATCAAGATATATACATTAGTGTCTATATTGCTTTGAGAAGAAATCATTAGTAGATGGCTTACATAAGTTACAAATAATAAAGATCTAACCACAGAATCCTGAGGAACTCCCTTATTATTTGCCATGACCTATGTTCGATCAGTTAAATACATTTCAAGGTTAATCAGCATCAAAACACGTATTTCGTAAACGTTTGTCTAATAATAGACCTTGGTTTCTTAAATCGCATATTTTGTAAAGGTCCATGGAAATCTAATACATTTGCTACTTCTTAATTTGGTGATATAGCAAGCTTGTAAGTTATTAAAAATGATATTGAATTGACTGACTGCTGGGGTTCAAAACGCAAAACAACATTAACAAGTACGCGTTCTTATGTGTATAAACAGCATTCTTACACTGCAACTACTGATACTAAGTTTAATTAAATTAAAATACATCACCATAGGATATTATATTATTTTTTTAAATTCTTTACTGTATATTAACTAAAATTAATACTTCTTACTGGCACTTTCTGATAGAAGGTCTACGTCTTTAGTAACTACATATATATATATATATATAAGACGCAAGAAAAGTTTTGTCGTTTGGGAAAGTGATTAAATCCTACATAACGATTCTGTGTGTGTTTGAAAGTGTGTACTTCAGAATATCTATAGTTTCAGTTATGGTATTTAAAATAAGGTTTATTGAACTCCTCTTTCAACGAAAAATGGAATGCATGTAACAATGATTGTTCACGCTTAAAAACCATAAAAGACTGTTGTATATTTTGATCAGGATGATGAATTTCGCTTTGGAAAAATGGCGGAGGTGACGATTTACTGACAATAGTTGTTTACTGCTGTATAACTAATATGCCAAATTCATAAGATATTGAATATTAAATACATTGGCTAGGCATACATGTCTTCATGGTTGCTTAAAGATAACAAAACCTTGTATTTTCTGGTTGTCTCATAAATTAACAGATCATCAAAAGCAAAAGCGATTGAAATAATATCGTAAAATTACTGAAAAATTTGATCCGAAACTGTGGCATTAAATTGAATAATCACAAGCGACGAAACGTGACAATTATTTATTATTATACTCGTACAATAACAAAATCGGGTGACACAGTTTGGATATTTAGAAAAGAAAATACACCATCAATGACAAAGTATGTGTGATCTCTTAAGAATATTATGAAGAAGAAGATTGTTATTTTTCGGAAATTGTGGAATTGCTATGCAGATAGTGGTCACGAATCAAGAAAATGTTAAAGCTAAGTGGCATAATGAAGAATGTACCACTTTTTGTAAACTATAAGAGAACCGCTTTTCTGTTTTAAAACAAATCAGGATAACATCCATACACCTAGACTTCACAAGAAGTATCAGTCTTAATGTACCAGGCTTAAATTCAGTTCAGAAATCGAGGTTTTGCCAAAATAGTGAGTTAATTGCTGCATGAGATCAAGCATCTGTCCTCTGAAGAAGTAGAAACACATTTTCCCTGATTAGTTTTCCCACATTGTCAAATATGCTGGAAGATTGAAAAACTTTTTAATAAAATTTCCTAGCGTCTTATGTATTTATCTAAATTATACTTTAGCATGAATCAATCAGCACTAGATTTGATTAGGACAAAATTAATTTCATTACCGCATTTATATGAATTTATAAACAAATGACACTATTTCTAAATGTTAGAGGCTACCAGATATCAAACGACCAAAGACAAGACAGTATAAAATACATTAATTTACTAAGTCTATGCGAGTAACTAATATTCATAATTTACAGCACGTGGAAGATTCTCCAATACCTACTGGATTGATTTAATTAAGCATAGATTTATTTTGGTTGTATGAATGATATCTATGATATAAATTTATATTTATATAAATGTCAAAGCTATTGCGTTTTAATAAAAAACAAGATGAAGAGATGATCACATTTTATATATTTTAAAAACGTTAAATATTATTCTTACAAAACACACTTTCATGTGCTACAGGTTTTAAATTACTAACCACAAATATCTGATATTTAATATAAGCTCGTTCTTGGAACTGTAATTTCACACCAAATACGTTAAAATCTTTACAATCTACACTATACAAATAATAATCATTACTGCCTAAAATAACAACATCCTCATAGAAATAAATGCAGTGTGAAAATTACTTGTATGATATAAAGTGGAAAAGTGTTAAGGTATTACTGATATTTAAGCTTCTTCTACGAACTTACTAAAGAAATAGTGTTGCATTAAAGAGTTTATTCAATACTAATGTAGGATAAAACTTGAATATTCTAATGTAATCGGTAAATGGGTTATTTTTACATATTAGGCATTCCTCTTGTCACGTCCTATTAAGCTTAGATTTTATAACCAACGCTTCCTTACCGATATTTTTATTGTATCCTATTGGATTTTCAAAGCCGCCTTGATATTTACTAGACTATAAAATCTTCGATGCATACATAACATTTACGTTCCAGTTATGAAATAGTTTTCACACATTTGATTTCTTATGTCTTTATTACCTAGATTATGTCAGCTTTCTTTTCAATTACAGTGCAACGGTATTAATTTTTAAGCTTTAAAACGTTATCGGGTATTATTTATGTGCTATATTAAACCAGTATATCGGAAAGTTGAAAACGTTGTCGAAATTTTTCATGACGTAATATGGTCATAATGAATTGGACAATTCGTGTCTCAATATATATGCATACGTAAGTGTTTAAGAGACTGAGTCATATTTAAGTAATAAATATCCATATTTGGGTTATGTATTGACAGGCTACACATTAATATTCTTATCGTTTATTTCCTATTGTATTATATAAGCCAACATATACGAAGCTTTTATTTATTATTCATTACGAATTAATGAAGATATCCTACAGAAACAACGTCGATATTTCATAATTAAATTAAGTTTATACAATTTGCAAAATAACGATCCAAAATAATCCGAATTCAAGTTAAGTTCGCAAAATAACGAAACAAGATTGTAGGAATTCTAAAGTATAATCTAATTCAAATTCATATTTTTTTACAGGTTAGTGTCGTTTATTAAAAAAAAACGCATTCATATATTTCCTAGGAACATTTAGCGGATTATGTTCTACAAACTAGGCATCTACCCTATTATACATAGAAAACATAAAACAAAGTATTTTAAAAATAATTTTAACTTGAAAATGTAGTAGAATAAAATGAGAAGCATTGTATAATAAGCTCCTGATAGTATATTTTTAATGCCGGGTTAAAAGTATAGTTTCTAAAGGTGAAATACTCGAAGAAACGCAGTCTGAAATTGTACATAATATCTCTGAAAATCATGACATTGGGGCAACTTTCAACAAAATTTTGCACAAAAGCGATAGTAGGTTTTGCGGATCGGTCGAAACTTACGTTTTGCTAATCTATTAAACGTAAAGTGGCGGTCGTGGAAGGAATGGAGACGATACATACCAAGATCTACTAAAGAAAGAAAAGAAATCTGAAAAAAATCAAAATTGCAGATAATGTTGAATTATTTTTTAACTGGTAAGTGGTATGGTGGTTGTGATAACTCAGTGAAAAGTTATGGGCGTATAACATCGATGTTTCGAGTTCGAATGCGAGACTTCTACCAGACATGTTTTTCGTAATTTTCGTCGACTGACACTTTGACGCCTGAAGTCACGTTTGCGTGATTTCAATTAGACAATAGTTTTCAACCATCACGCTTACATGACTTCGCCGTCAGTTAACATTTATTTATTGTGGCATTTTACTAATATTGGTAGTTCCAGAAAGTAGTGCCATTTGTTGTATCTAATTTCATGGTTTCTTCAGCTTGTTTAGACTTCCCCAAGATTTACAGACAAGACAAACTGTATGTTTTTGTTATTCATATTGTGCACTTTCAACGTCATGCTTTAATAATCCTAACATACATGATCCAAAATTTTAACTTACAAATAACTTTACTAACTTGGTCGATTTGGTACAAATTAATAATCGTCAATCATGTGATAACAAATGCTAAAACTATTGTAATCAGACGTGAGGTTGCACTGATGGTGGTTAAAGATTTAGAGCAACCTGTTATAAATTCGTCTGTTGATTTTAGGAACCGCAATACTATAAAGTTCAATTTATATATTGTATCCTTGGGTACGAATTGTTTTTTTCTAATTGCATGTACTGATGCTGAATTAACGTGTAATAAATTCTATGTTAAAGCATACTAATTACTGAATTACACGAACTTATTTGTACCACTAAGCATACCTGTGTAAGTGTTTATCCAATATAGTTTACCAAAGAGCATGTAACTCACTGGAAGTTGAAAAATAGGTATCGTTTAAAATCTAGGGAAACGCAATTTGCTGAATTCCTAGAAATTCCATTTCATATAGAGTAGAAAGAACAATAACAGACTACACAGGTAAATTTGATGGAGGCTGTCGTTGATTAACGTAATCCCTTAAGTTCGATATATAATCCCTTTCCACATTAATTTTCGTATTTTGTAGCAAAAACTATGGATTTTGCTGCGGAAACTACGGTAAAATCAGCACGAAACAAATTCCGAACATGATCTGTACCGTCGAAAGCCAAAACGCCCATAGGAGTGCCCGTTTTAGCTGGGCCTAGTATACCGACATCTTCTTTACAAGTTAGTCTATATAACGTATTAGATGAGACAGACAAATTGCCTCAATCGTGTGTTAGTGAAGAAGACAGTGAGATCAGTGACATATATGATTATGACACAAGCGAACCTTTCACTCAGTTTGAATTGAATGATTTGGTTAAAAACTTTAGCCCTCTAAAGGACTCAGCAGAAGCTTAAGGTTCAAGACTGAAGGAAAAATATTTTTTGGCTTCTAGTACATCTTTTTAGTGGTATCAACATAGAGAAAAGAATTTAGTCTCTTATTTTTCTCAAGAAGGTGACCTAGTTTATTGTAACAACGTCCCTGGAGTTATGGCAAGTTTCAATGTTGCGTATGTAACGGAGGATTAGAGACTTTTTATTGACTTCTTGAAAAAATGCTTGAAAGCAGTTCTTCTATACAACTGTAATAATAAGTATGCTTCAGCGCCTGTTGGTCATTCGGTTCACTTAGAAGAAACATACTAAAACACTGAGGTGTTCTTCAACAAACTTAGCTGTTCTAGGTAATTTCGATGACGACTGTGGTGCGTTTTGTCTTTTAACGTGCGTTTGGTTTTCAACGGTACAGATCGTGTATTGTATTTGTTTTCGTGCAAGTATTTTGCTGTAGTTTTCCAGGTGCGACACTGTTTAATTATCTGCTGATGTTAAAAACTTGATTGTCGAAATACGTATACAGAGTACGAAAATTAATGTGGAAAGGGGTTATATATCAACCTTCAGTGATTAGCTATTCAAGATATAAATCGACTATTTGTGGTGATTTAAAAGTCATTACACTGTTCTTGGTCAATAGAGTTCATACACAAAATATCCATGTTTAGTGAATGGGATAGCCGTGACAGAAGTAGCTTTATATTAAGCAAGAATGGTCGGTCAGAAAAACCTTAGAGGTCGGTACAAAAAATATCGAGAAGGTGAGCCTTTTAGGTCAAAAAAAAGTTTAGCTTCCTCCAAATCACATCACATTGTGTCTGACGAAATAATATGTTAAGCCCTTATCAAAGGAAGGAGAATGCTTTCGACATCTTTATCAGCAGTTTCTTGGTTTATCAACGGCGAAGTTGAAAGATGGTGTATTTGATGGTGGATGACAACTTCGAGACAAAAATGGGCCCAAAAGAGTATTTTTAATCTTGTTGTAAACAGATTTCTTGGTAACGAAAAAGATCCCAACTACAAGGCCATTGTAGTTGAAATGTTGCAAAGTTTAGCAATTTAGGCATGAGCCTAAAAGTACATTTTTTACACTCACATCTAGACTACTTTCCAGATAATCTTGGTGCGGTCAGTGAGAGACAAGGGGAAAAATGTCACCAAGATACAAAGGAAATAGAAAAGCGATGTTAAAGAAAGTAGAATGATAGCAAATTACTGCTCGACGTTGAATAAGGACGATCTCAAGGAATCCTACAGCTAATTTTGTGTTGTTTTTATGAAAAATGTTTGGTCACTTTTGATTTGAATAAAATGAAAAATAAAATACACATTCCATAATTTTTTGTATTCGGCTTACAATTCCTAATAAAAATGACTAAAGTTGAAACAGTTTTTCAAAAAGTATTTTATGCAGGGTTGTGTTATCTAATTCTTTGAAACATATGAAGGCTGATCTCACTCAATCACAGTCCATTGTCAATAAATTTATCAATTTCTTCCAGACTAATTAGTCACGATGCCTCTAAACGTCTTTTATTGGCACACAAAATTGTTACAGTAGTAGCCTAATTAACGTACCACTCATTCGACAATAGATGTTTTTGACGCATCAAAAATATTAAGAATTTCAATACAATGGACGATGGCGTTATCCAAAGCTTCTCACTAAAAGATTAAGCCGGTGTTCTTGTTATTTCCTTTGGGCCAGCTTTTCTATCTTCAGAATATTGGAAAATTGGAAGAATGGTATGCATACATAAGAAAGGTGATGTGGATTGTGTTGATAATTATTATCCGATCACAATAATAAACAACTTGGCAAAACTCTTTAAAACTGGCTTTTTTTCTAGCAATTTCTGCTAACCGAATCTGTTACCCACCATGGTTTCTTTAATAAGCGGTCACAAATTTTATAATATTCACTGTTTTTATCTCTGAACATTAAAGTAGTACCATAATTATTATTTATTTGTTTATTTAGGATTTAAAAAATAGCAGTAGGTATTTAAAAACAATGAAAATGTCAAGGTGAATAGGCGCATATAGCACTTGTGTTAGCATGTTTCCGTTTAGATTATACAAAAAATATAGAATATTTTATTATCTTAATAAGAACAGAATAAAATTCAACTACATGACATAGCATGATGCTCAATTTTTTTATAGAAATTTTAACAGATTTATATGTGTAACGCTTAACAATTTAAAAGATGATGCAGTTCGCGATATGCCACACCACATATCATCTTTATTATATTCAAAGGATATCACACAAAGAAAATATTTCCTTTAATACCGCTCTCAGAAAAATATTTTGAACATGGAGTTTTCGGAAATAAACAGATAATATTTGCGTGGGTGTTTAATGTGGCAGAACGGGTGAATATTTGACGTTCTCGCAGTGTTAAATTTTTGCCTTTGAAGACATTATTTAATCATATTGTGTACCTTGTGTCGACGCCGTATTTTAAAATTACACAAATATATCCAACATTTTCGTATAATAAGTGGGTGTAGGAATTTTTAAAAAAATTTTATTCAGTAGAATAACTGCCTACTTAATGTAAAGGTCAAACTAAAATTACTCACAAATTGATTTTTCAGTATTATAATATACACATTAATAGAAATAATGTATTAGTCAATTTGAAATGCGTTCATTTAATTATCGTCTTTAATCACATATTAGCAACAGTAGTTTGCAAGAATGCAACACCCCGACACATTGTTATTTTAACATATTTAGGTCTTCATTAAAAGTGTGGTGTTTATAATTATAATTTCTTACTGTAAAATTTTCTTTGGCACGACGAAGAGAAGAACTTATTAAAAATAACAAAATAATAATTGAATATATTAACTAGTGAGAAAACTGTACATTCATTTCTCAGCTAGATATAAAAGGACTTATATCGCTTTAACCGTCATTCAACAGTACATCTGTTGACCAAGCAAATGGCTACGTATGCATAAAAATACGACTAATTGTCAAAGAAAGCATAATTAAAGCTATTGCTGAAAAGCCAATCAGATAGTCTCTCTTTGTCGGCAAGTTTGAATTGTTGATAAGTTATACCCTTCTGGTGTCCTAAAGAGTGTCACTATAGAAGCGATATATATATATATATATATATATATATATATATATACATACATAAATATATATATTTTAGCTCCACGGGCCTTTCGACAGCGATAAACAATAAATTTCTGTGTTCTAAGGAGTCGTATTTTCGTATTATTCAACTAAAGAAAAACCTAAGAAATTTAAGAAATGAAAATCATGTCGAACTCAAATTTGGAACTTATATAAATCATTTTTGCGGTCTATGTGAAAGGACACATGCAATATTTCTCAAAACGCATTGCAATCTTGTTTAAGAGCATACATTGGAAAATATTTTATTATTAATTATCATTTTAGATAGGCATTTTATATAGAAACCAAAAATTATTTGTTGAATTGTAGCTGTTCAAAACACGAAAAATTGTTATAAAGGAAAGCGTGAGCTATATAAACCAAGCATATAGAATATTGTTCTAGTATTATAGGAATAAAGAATATTTATTGGTGACCAATAGATTTTCGCTTTTTCACTTGCAGTTGGTATAGTAACTCACAATATGTCAGAAAATACAAAGGGAGTTGAAATGCTACAATTTTGGTTCGTAAATGATCCACATAATATGAACTTTTGAAAGAATTCTAGATTATGTTTGCATTTCTATATCAGCAGTGTTTGACAAGACATTTTTTTTTAATTGAAGCAAAGTAACGTATTTATATCTACTGTTACTCATTATTATATTACTTATGTTCTACTTTACAATTACTCGAGTTTAATTATTGCTAGTAACTATTTGTTTGTAGCTTTATTAGGATCATCAGTCGCTTTCAACACAACCATTCCTTTTCACACTTCAGTTTTACATAATTAAGCACGTTACTTTAGGCAATTTAAAAGTCTTTGGTCTCACACCTAAGTACTCCGAATTTTGTCTGTTTATCTATGACTTCGTTTGATTAAGACATGGCCTCTAATCTAGTAAAGTTATACATTTCTTCGATATTGTTTCAATTGTTCTCACTGATGTAAATTTACATAATAACAGAATGGATTGCCAGGCTATTATTTCGGTCGTAAAAATTCTGCGATAATCAGTAGATGGATTACAAGCAACACAGGAAAAGTCTCCTGCAGACTTAGACGCATCGTTATAAAAAGTAACTGGTTCGAGATGCTGTTTAAGATCGATTTGTGTACTGTTTGGACCAGTACAAGGACATAGAACTAGCAATAGCATCATAATTTGATAACATTAATATGATAATGATGGCAACCGAGGTGTCGATGTTCATGTTGAAAGAGGATAAGTATCTATATGCGTCTACTAGGAAACTTCCTGTGCCAAAAAGCTTTCGTAAGGTCAAAGATTGCTAGTTTATATATAATAGTCACGCATTGTTAAGAATGACTTGCGCTGAAATAAATTGCCGACGAGTACTTAAAGGAAATTCTGTAGCTTCTACATATGATACATTTGATATGAATTTCATATCATCCGCGGAAATATGGAAGGCTTCGTT
The DNA here is from genome assembly GCA_031893035.1 of Dermolepida albohirtum. Classification (NCBI taxonomy): domain Eukaryota; kingdom Metazoa; phylum Arthropoda; class Insecta; order Coleoptera; family Scarabaeidae; genus Dermolepida; species Dermolepida albohirtum. Next base: position 369,026 of record JAVIWB010002368.1, read on the forward strand.
TTATTTAATTTTCGTTTGCCAAGTCATAAGGAGAGCAACTGAACTCTTCTAAATGAGAAGCTGAATTAAGTAGATACACGAAGAATATTTAAAGACTTTTCCTATTTTTAAAAAAATGTAATTTATGAGATCTGCCCATTTCAACTTCTTATTTCAAATTAAGTTCATATTTATAACAAATATCTTTCACTGGCAGCAGATTTATGGGCAGATCCACTTCTGCCCGTAAACCTTTAAATAGTTTTAAAGTCAACCTTTCAAATGCTTTGCTTTCTACCAAAGACTGATTCTTCCAAAATGTATTATACATTGCATATCCATCTCTAAGCCTAGCGCTGTATTTGTTCTTATAATATACATTTATGTTTTATGAAGGTTAAAGATGAAAGTTTGTGGGTTGATTATTTATTATATGAGGTTATAACCTATGATTTAAAGAGTGTTCTGTATGGTCAATATTTAAAACACAATCGAACCTTAGAACAAGAAGACTAAAAGGAAAGTAAGGTACTATTTCTAACTCTTTTAATATGAACAAAAAGAACATTCAAGTTTATTTTACATTACGTTTTAAAAAATTGATGTTACTTTAAAGTCCCATATAAATATGTCGTATTTAATAAATCATTTAAAATAAATTGAACTAACCACATTCGGGCAGAAATACTTCTACCCTTGAAATCCCAACAATGCTATTATATAATACATATGTACGTGTATATAAGTACATATATTCATATACATTTAGTGCTTCTCTAATTGAATTTATACAGTTGGTATAGTTTCTGTTGGATGATTCGTCCACACTAAAAATATATTCTTGCCAAAATTATTATCGATTAAGAACAAAATTTTTGTTATAATGATAAATTCTGAGAACAAAGTCATAAACATAAAAGTGCCTAATAAACTAAATATTTCACTAGAAAGTTGAAAATCTGTTATGTTTTGATTTACAGTACAATCACTCAATCGTCGACTTTTATTATATTCAGACCACAAGAAGTTTTACAACTCATTTTGGTTTTAATAGTTCGGTTTACCAGAACTGGAGAAGAAAAATTGGGGTTAATAAAATCATTTTACTGCCCCACAGACCTAAATAACCATTTAATGGTCCTTTTTCCATCCATTTCATTGACATGTCATAAAATATTGTTTCAAATTTGACATTTCTCTTCGGGAAAGGTTCCATTCTCTCGACGGGAGACAGGTATAGAAGGCTACCTACGACGTAACGTGATTGAATAGAAAAACGGTCCGCTCTTCGGGACTTTCGTCGTATCACGCTGAGCGAGAGAATATAAGAAGTCAGCAGAAAACTTCGTAAATAGTCCTCCCTAATGTCCCAAAAATTACATGGTGGTCAGGGCATTGATTTATCGTTTATTAAAATGCGAAACGAAAAAGATACGATGCGAACGGGAGGCGAAGGGAAATCTGGGACATCCTAATGGAATACATATTACTGCAGTAATAAGTAATATTTTGTGATTATGTAAATTTACCAGGCGTTACAATTTTATTGTAATAAAGTTTATCACAGCTGTTAGAATATAAAAATCGTTATCGTTTCACTCGAATATTATCATGTACTAGTAATTGCTTCAGAAAATTTATAGACATTTTTAGTGGCTGTAATGCATGATGACCTTTTTTATTCCCGTCACGTAAGGATTACAACCAATATCATCAAAATGTAATGTTAAGAGGTCTTTCCGCCACCTGTATCCGTTCGTAGCACGAGTGCCGTTCAATTTGATTTAATTTCTTAAGAAATAATAACGATAGACAATAAATGGCATTAAAAAAAATCACGTAGCAACGTTCTCAATTAAAAATAAAAAAATCTTAATTGAACAAAATTCTAGTAGACAGAGTAAATGTAGTGAAATAAAACAATCGGGCGAGATAAACGGCTGGTTTTATTCATACGAGGTGTGGCTATTAAATAACGAGACTTACTCTGTAAAACATTTTATTTCGATTTCATACATATTTACTTATTATCACCTTTAACATACACCCCTCCTCTATCCCTACAACGCTCCATGCGAATCTTCTATTGTTTGAAACGGTGCTGGAAGTCTTTTTCTGTCAGCTCCTTCAGGACACGTGCCGCTTTCGCTTTCATAGCTTCAACGGATTCAAATTTTGTTCCCTTTAATTCAGATTTCAACTTAGGAAGCAGATAGAAGTCGCACGGTGCAAGATCCGGCGAATAAGCTGGATGGTCTAACAGTGGAATGCTGTACTTGGCTAGAAACCTCTTGACTGACAATGCGGAATGAGCCGGTGCATTGTCTTGGTGGTGAACTCATGAGAAGTCCTTCCACAATTCGGGTCGTTTTTTCCTTATTCTTTCACGGAGTTGAGCAAGAACGTAAACGTCGATTAATAGTTACTTAACTTCTTCTGGCGAAACAAAAAAACAACTCTAATGCGAACGAAGGCTACTGCTATACTGATTTGTTTACAGAAGCGAGAGGCACTGCATTCGAAAGAGAAGGCTACACGATAAGTAGTTGTCAGTCGTTAGCTTTTGGCGCATGCGCCCTTCTTCTGTACCAGTGTCAGTCTCGTTATTTAATAGCCACACCTCGTATTTTAGATTTGATTAAATTGCATTTAACGATTACATAGCCGGAAATTATTAGAGAAATTTGAGTGTTGCGCAACACATACGTTAATCCACCATATGTATATTTGTCAAGAAATATTGAAATAGAATTTATGAAAAAATAATAAATTGTAAACGAAAAACTGTCTTTTTTCGAATAAATATTTTACAATGGACAAACAGTAAAAATAATATATAGAATATAATTGTAATGAAGCATTCACAATTAACCGAGTGCAGCCAGCACAGCAGCACAGATTGATTGTATAAATTGGGAGGGCTTTATCTAGCCTGGATATTTTCAATTATTCTGTTCACAATCAATTCATTGTTAACGCAAAATGTTGCTGAAGTTAACAGACGCCAAACTATGGTGCTACTACATTAATTTCTTAGAAACTGCAACTGCAGACCAATACACCAATGATACAAGTTACCGATTGTCTTCGATTATAAATTTCGTGTAAGATGCTGACCATCTGCGATTGTTATGTACCTTACCATTATATTATAATAATATTATATTTTATAGACTTATATGTCCTCAAAAATACATATGAAAATCCTATTAATAACCCCAGCTTTACTACGAAATATCTACTACCTACTGCAATTAAAACTTTCTATTTATAAGAAAGGAAGTCTTTCATAGACTACGGTTATCCTGTTGCATGATTATTGAAGCTCGGTGGTTGATTCTTCGTTGTTATTACCTACGATTATGATTTTTGTGTCATTAGCAAAGGTAGCTATATTAACATCTCATGTTCGTAGAAAATCACAAGTGTAGAGCAAATATAGAATAGGTCCCAAAACGTTGATTTGGGGTAGCCCTGCCTTAGCATTTCTTACGCTAGAATATTCTCCTTCTTACTCAACACGAAGCATTCATTCTATTAGGCAAGATTCTAACATTTCGACATGTTGTTTTGGTAACAAATCATACTGATAGTAAAAATATTATATGATTAAGTATTTTGATAAAATAATATTTTTGTCATTTCGAAAGTTCTTTTTAAGACGCGCATGTATTCTTATTCTACCCTTGTTTTTGGTAACAACAATATCAAAGGATATTTGCCAGAGTACTTTAAGTTAATTAGTAATTAAAAAGTTAACGCATCTTTCTGTAAACTGTTTAAATAATAAAGCTAACTTGATTGAATACTCTATGTATAAATAAATTAATGAAAAAGCATCACTGAATTTCAATGCGGTTACCCGCGGCAAAGGAAAATTGTAATTTGGTTATGCCTGCAGTCTGCGAGTTTAATAAAATTCTACGTTTAGAAAAACATTTTTTGCTAAAGGCAACTGTTAACTCGCAGAAAAATTTGTTTTGATCAACGATTTTCCTTAAATTTAACTGCGCAGAAAATTACTAAATTACCATTTTTTTTAAACAAGGGCTTCTGAAAACCCCAATGTTTGGAATTTTAATAGAAAACTTTCAGCTTGTTTTACGTTTTCGGCATTAAAGTATTTAGATAAACAAGAATAGAAAATTTATATTCAGTTTTATCTCCAGGCAAGTTTAAATATACTGCTCAAAAACAATTAATGGTTATTGTATATAAATAATAATAAAAAGTAGCGCCAGTTACTACAATACCCAAAAATATTTCATTAATTAATTTAAGTATTTTTAAACAAGAACATGAATACACGGACTGTCGAAATATATTTAACATGCGTTCAAGCGGTCGCCGCTGGAGTGTATAAAGCGCGTTTTAACACGCTCTTCGATCAATATCCAAAAGTTCACTTGTGTGATTAGTAGTGAAGATTTGTAATTTTGGGCGTTATCTGAAATGGAAACACATGACAATTTGTCTGAGATAGAGACTTGTATGACGATGGCTGAATTGGAAAGTGGAAGAACACATCAAAGTGTTACTGGAGTATTAATAGTGAGCCAAAGCATAATTCTAGACTTTAGCATCGCAACTGGATGTCCTCGACGAAGACAAGGGCAAGATCCGCCAATATTAATAACACCAAAAGGCGTCATGTACTAGTTGCAATTGGTACGTAGGAATAATGCTTCTAATGCAACCCAAATTACAGGTGAATTTGCTGCTGTAACTAAAAAGTTACCATCAACGCAAACAATAAGAAATTCTTTGCACCTTTGGCTTACATGCCTGAAGTATTAATTTGCCTTCTTTTTACTGTAAAGCGTAAAAGAAAATGTGGGCAAATGAGCATGTACGCAGTTGCCGACAGTTTAAATTTCGCAATCTATTGTTGTTAAGCATGCAGCAAGAATGGAACTCATTTCCATGAGCAATGTGCTTGTTCTCATCAAGCAAACATACTGATTAACTGGATTGTTCAACTGAGTTGATGTATTATTAGCAATTAACCACTTCTCACGACAAAAATTACTGAATTTAAATACTTCTGTTTTCTTTCTATACTAATAGTACATTAGTGAAGGAAGAATACAGAAGTATTTAATGTTAGTAATTTTTAATTTAAATTAAAGTACGATTATTGGGTACAAGATATAAGTAATACACTGGTGTAGATGTATCATAGTCCGCGAAATATTTTACCGGATTTTTGAGTTTAGAATGTTTTTTTGTCTAATTTAAAGCATTTCATCCTGAACAAAATTGGAGATTTTGGGGCTTGCAAACATTTAAATTATACAGCATCTATTTAAACAACGACCCGTCATGTCCGCTGTTCACGAACTAGACGTGTACGCTCGCCGTATGTAATATCACTCCACGCCAAGATGCCCTGCTATTTGTGGTAATGGCGTGGTTGAATGCACGTTTCGAATATACGCTCACTACATTTTCGGGGAACCCAGATTAGTGCGACTCCAACGTCCAGCGTAAATTCGAATTCGTATGCAAGATGCACGTCCATTAAATACGTCATCATTGCAAAACATCGACGGACAATTCTCGCACTAAGTGTTCTTACTTTTTCTGCGAGTCATATTGGGTCTGGGAAAAAGTTCGTGGCGTTTTTTCAGTAAAATTCAACTGGTCCCCGCATGGCGCGTGGACGAATTCATTTAAACCGAATATGCTCCATTATTATCGACAATGTTTCGCCATTTTTTTGGTAGATCCATGATCCCATCGGTGAAAAACTTCTGTGGTTTCTGGTCGAAAAACTGAATCAAGTAGTTTTCACAGGCTTCTTTTGAAACCAACTTAATTCCATTGAGAGAGTTCTGCAGAGATCGAAACAGATGATAGTCAGAGGGTGCTATATCCGGACTGTAAGGTGGGTGCATCAAAACTTCCCAACCAAACTCTCTCAATTTTTGACGGGTCATCAAAGAAGTGTGTGGTCGGGCGTTGTCATGATGGAAGACAACACCTTTCCTATTAATTAATTCGGGCCGTTTTCTTTCAATCGCCTGGCGTAATCTCTCTAGTTGTGCACAGTAGAGTTGAGAATCAATCGTCTGACCAGTTGGAAGTAGCTCGTAGTGGACGATTCCCCTCCAGTCCCACCATACACACAGCATCACTTTTTTTGGCGTCAATGTTGGCTTAGCGAACGCTTGTGACGGCTCACCATCCTTTATCCACGATCTTTTACGCTTCCGATTATCGTACGTAATCCATTTTTCATCTCCGGTTATTAAACGTTTCAGAAACGGCTCGATTTCATTCCGTTTCAGCAGCGCATCGCAGATGTTAATTCGGTCCATCATGTTTTTCACGCTCAACTCATGAGGAACCCATACGTCAAGCTTTTTTTTGTAACCAGCTTTGTGTAAATGGTTCAAAACAGTTTTGTGGTCAATGCCTAGCTCCATGCCAATATCGACACTGCTGATATGCTTATCTTGTTGGACTTTTTCAAGAATTTCATCAGATTTTTCAGTGATTGGACGCGGAGCGTGACTCATCTTTCACATTGAAATTTCCAGAACGAAAGCGAGCGAACCATTTCCGCGCAACAGATTTCGATAAAGTACCTTCACCGTACACAGCACAAATTTTATCACAAGCCTGCGCAGCGTTCTTCCCCTTATCATAATAATATTGCAGAATATAGCGAAATTTCTCATTATTCTTCTCCATTTTCAAGTGCGAATAACTTTCCAACCACTGCACCGATTACAATGTTTCTACGCTCAAACTAACGTTCGGAAGGTCATCTAAAAAACGAGCCCTCGGTGGTGTCGCTGTGACTTGTTGTTCTTTAGTTATCGGCAACCAATGCCATCTATCGGGAAAAACGCCACGAACTTTTTCCCAGACCCAATATTTGCACTAATTGTCCAGAAGAGGAGTTACGCGTGACTAACACCGCATGAACAACCGTTAGACCTTCTCAAGCTATGGTCGTATCGTCCAGACTGGGCTTTGCAGCCCTCTTCCTTCAACATTATCTGCATGCTTAGTCTCCTGGATAGTACTGAGTCTTTGACCTAGATTGCTTCTGATCCTGCGCAAGGATGCACCTTTATCGTATATTCTGACATTTCAAACTTACTTGACTTGCCTGAAAAATGTAACTGTACTGTAATCGCCAGGAGGGATGGCGAGTGGTGGAGTTGCTCCGTAGCCACTTTTAGAAACGAACACACCCGTTTATTTTCAGTAGTACGTAAGTTAGCCTATGGTGTTTTCAAACTTTATGTTAAACCTATTGCAAGATCTTCCACCACTTCTAATACTTCACGAACTTACCCCCACCGCTCATCAACTCTCAAATGTGTACTGTACTAATTACTCTCCCAACTACCACCACCTTTTGTCTTCCACCACTATAGGAGTGTGCGTCTTTCTGTTTCCCTCTCTTTTCTCCGCGACATGACAGAGTCGCAATTCTCGATATTTACTCGTATCGAGGTGAGCGTCTGTTCCATCGACTATAACGCGTAAATCCAAGAGTCGTTAAATTTAATATACCAGTAATTACAAGACAGTGAATTCTGTTATCATATTCTAAAGAATTTGACTTGGCCACAACTGTTTGGAAATAAATTATTATCGACAAAATCCGTTTCTATCAAATAGCATTGGACATTGCTATGGGCTAATTGTATGAAAACGTTTTCTGAAAATTTTGCATCAATATATAATGTCTCAACATTTAAGTCTATTTAATTGTAAATAAACTAGAAGAGGAACACGTATAATTTCTATGTTATCTAACGTATTTTATAAATACTATGCTTTTTTAAAGTATTAATAGATGTAGTTCCGACAAGTTTTTGATTTACTGCTTTACTTGTTACAGAACAAAACAACGAGGTATTGTCGAAATGTTTATCCACATAAATTCTTTTTCTTCCACTATGAGCACAGTTAAGTTTGGTCATTAATCTAAAAACAGTCATTCAGTTTTCGCTTTTGTTTCAAAATATGGAGTTACGAATTATCGCAGATAGATCTATAACAAATCCATTGAAGCAATACAAATCAGTATTTAATAGTACTTAGCAAATTGATAAATAAAAGGTATACAGTAATACTTCTCTAGATTGCACATTTTAATGTTTGAATGTTAAAAATAACTGCCAGGAAGGAAGGAAGCGTCCGCTTTTCGTTTCCAAAGAGAAAGCGTTTGTAAGACGAAACGACGCTTAAAAATTAATAGTTTCCATTTGAGACACTCTGACATTTTATTTCAATGCATACCTATCTTGTTACTGAAACTGCACAATTTCTGAATGTACCGTGACAACACAAAAGATAAGAACCAACTTTGTGCCATGTTATAAATGATCCGTTGTCACCAAAGCAATGCATATACAGGCAGCACTTAATGTGGACGTACTTTTTACTTCATACGTTTTCTTTTCTTTCCTCGTTCTTTTCATAAAAAAACAACACAAACAAAGAACAGGTTGCACAAAACACTTGAAAAATCCCACTTGCAGAAAAGTACTAGTACCAAGGGATAGAATTTATTCAAGAGTTAACTTATGCAAAGCAGATAAATGTCATATTTTCATTTTAAAGATAACTCCTTGCAACATAACGCGGTCTCTTTTTACATGGAGGTAGCTTGTTTTTTAGAGTTTGCATATTCTTGTAAATATTTTCAGACCATATTTAGGGTTTAGTTATTGCGTGTATCTTTCGAAAGAGACATTTTATTATTTTTTGTAGTATTTTATTCCCAGAAGTTGAAGTTTAAAGTTTAGCGATCTTTTAAAGTGTCATCCATCCTGTAAAGAAATAAAGAGTGAATGTATGTATCAATAAAATTGAATGTAAGAAAAACAATGGTTCCTTCTTCGCATTCTGTAATTCGTAATTTAGAAAAACTAATCAGCAACTTTTATTCCGGCATAATAAAATGTAATGATAATGTATACTGTAGATTTCAAGGTGTGTTTATTATAATTTAACGTTTTTGGTTGATATATTATATATATTTCGAATTAACTCAGGACTATCGATATTAATGTTTAAATTTCTATGATTTCTTGACGTAAGACGATTTATTAGATAATTTTTTACTAAAAATATAATGCTAATGTCTAGAATACAAAGGATAAATAAATAGACAGAATAAATAAAACACATAATTTGCATTCACTTTCAAAAACTTTTTATTGGTAATCGAAGTATCAATTATGACATTTATATGCGAAAAATAATATCTGCCAAATGGCTTCCTCTTGCGGCTTCACAGACGTCCACTCTTTTGCTAAAATTTACGATGACATTTTGAGTCTCTATCTCACCAATGACATGTTTCAAAGCAGGAATTGATTGTGGATTGTTTTTATAAACCTGACTTTTCACATAACGCCAAAGAATATAGTCTAATGGTGTCAAAACATATAATCTTGGTGGCCAATTAACATCACCGTTTCTTTAGATTACACGTCCGGGAAATGTTTCTCTCAATAACTCAATTAATTCGTGTGCAAAGTGAGGTGTGGCGCCATCCTGTTGAAACCACATATCTTCTATATAAATATTCATTAATTCAGGCCACAAAAATTTGGTTATCATCCGACGATATCGATCACTATTGACAGTTACAGCTTCACCAGCAGCATTTTCAAAGAAGTAAGGTCCAATTACACCACCTGGCCATAATGCACACCAAACAGTAACTCGCTTAAGATGCATAGGTTTCCCATGAATAATTCGTGGATTTTCCTCACCCCAGATACGGCAACTTTGTTTATTAACATAGCCAAGTTCAAAATGTAGCTCATTGGAAAACATTATTTTATGAGAAAAATCAGCTGGTTGTTCATTGATGAAATTGACAAATGAACGATGTTTCAAATGATTTAGTGGCTTCAGTTCCTGTGTTATTTGAACCTTATATGCTTTCAGAGCTAAATACTTGTGTAAAATGCGCCATGTTGTTGATCCACTAAGTCCAAGTTGTGAACGTCGTCTAATGGACATTTCAGGATCTTCAGCAACACTTTCACTAACCAAACCAATATTTTCTTGTGAACGACCACTACGACTGTATTTTTCACTTTTTTGATCTTCCAAGGAACCGGTCTCTTGAAATTTTTTAATAATTCGCCCAATAGTGCTTTCAGATGGACGATTATGTAAACCATAAAATTCCCGTAATTTTCTAAAAACTCTTTTCACAGAACGCTGATTTTCACAAAATAATTCAACAATTCGAACGCGTTATTGTACCGTGTACGAAGTCATTTTTGTAAATGTCATATATCATACTTTTTAAATGCCCACGTACCCAGATAAATTCAATAGGCCATCTATATTTTATTTATTTTTAAAAAAACGCGCAATTTGAAACATGCTTTATAATTATTATTAACTAATTGGATATATATATATATATATATATATATATATATATATATATATATATCATAGTGGTCATAAGTGGTGAAACATGTAGAGGAGGCAAAATGTCGAAATATAGAGTAACTGCGACGATTTGTGTTAATGCTTTTAGTACTGAAAAACGTAAATTACTTATTATTGGTAAGTTTATTGTTTTATTAACGATAATATAAAATCGAACGCATACACTTACAGTAATTTTACTGGTACACACTACTATACCTCTTTACGGCAAATTTTAAAACTCTAGATGTTTTAAGAAAGTAAAAGCACTCCTTGTAGCTTAGTGAGAATGTAACAAAGCATGAACGACTTCAAAAACTATTGATTATTTAAAGAAATGGGACAGATAACATATTACCAAGAAATGTAAAATACTGTTTGTTGATAATTGGCCTGCTCATCCTAATGTCGAGCTTCATATCATTAAGTTACACTTTTTCCACCAAATGCTACATCAGTTTTGTAACTTATAGACTGAGAAATCGTGGTTTTAGACACACCATGTTGTAGATGACAAACGCCGATGTAAATTATGAAATATCAGCAACAAACTGTAACTCTTTTAGATGATATGAATCTGTTAGGCGTTGCATAGGGAAATGTTAGTTTACAAACAATTAACAACCGTTTCCATCACTAATATATGACCTTCATGTAACCTAAACCTAATTGAATCTATCTCTAAATCAATATCTATATATAAACTGAAAGTGTAATAACCACAGAAGTATTATCTGACATGATAGTTCAGAATTTCCTGGAACAAACACAGGAAGAGAAAGACATGAAAGATGAAGGAGAAGTAGAAGAGAATGAAACGATGATAACTACTGAAGCAGCAATGATCTATAAAAAAAAATAAATTAATAATAATAATAACTTTTATTGTCCAACAAACTACATCCACTGATAGGACAATGCATTCAAAGTGAATAGATAAATATAATATAAAACAACAAGTAATCCTAAATGTGAAACAAATTAAAAGGAAATACTAACTATTGCACCTAAAACTATAGTATTCAGAATTAAACATTACTAAAATGTTCGTTGAAACTTTTCGCTATATGGTACAACGGGCTCTTGACCATAATGTTGGTTTTAGCTCTTGGGACGTGAAGTACATCCCCAGATCTGGTTCCGCACCAGAGCAGAAGAAAGTAAATTTGAGATAATAATGATGGAGAGTCAATAGTATTATGTATTAAATTAAAGTGAACTTGGCACTTCGCAAAGATAATGCTTGAAAACCGTGTCTCTCAAGCAAGGTATTATAATCTAAACCGCAAACAGGATATTCCTCCTAAATCAAGTATTTGTGGTACTCTAGAGATTGGCTGAGTTTCCACAGAATAGTCGAACGCCACCACACCATTACAACGCGTATATGAACAACTGCACGCTTATTAACGTTTAAGTTGACTCCATTCAATCGACACCATTCACTAATTTTGGTAAGGTTTGATTGTAATGAAAGACAGTCTGCTTTTGTATAAATAGTGCTATACATTTTTAAGTCATCCGCATATTATCATTTTCAGCAAAGAGAAGACAGAACCGATACTATTTTAATTCTAAACAAAGCCAACCATATACTATAGAGACTATATAACCAACTAAACAGTGGATTTAAGTAAAACTACCAGACTTATTCAAAATGGGTGATATTATATGTAAGTATATACTTATATATACAGCCTTGGCCATATGTCTGAAGCACCCTCAAGTTTTGGATGTAAAATGAAATTAGGAGGTATAAAAATTAAACTACAAGTGTATATACATTTTGAATGCAAATTTAATAATATACATTAATATTTTGTAGCACCACCGCGACATTTGATAACGGCTTGTGTTTAGGCATTGTAGCCACTAATTTGCTACATATCTCGGGTGAAATCTTTTCCCATTCTTCAAATATCCTCGCTTTTAATTCGTTTTTGTTTTTATGTCTATATTTTGCGACATTTCTCTTTAAAATACGCCACAAATTTTCTATGGGCGACAAATCCGGCGATTGTGCCGGCCATTCGAATATGGGCACGTTATTTGCGCTAAACCACTCGATTGTACGTTTGGATTTATGGCAGGGTGCATTGTCCTGCTGGAAAATGTAGGCCTCTTCATCGGAATCGAACAGCTTTACAATAGACGGTTCTAGTACTTCGTCTAACATATCGATGTACCTACTGCTGTTCATTCTGCCTTCACAGACGTACACTTCGCCGACACCCTTAGTTTTCATATCATCACGCTACCACCCCCATACTTTACTGTAGGCACAATACAATGTGGCTCAAACGCTTCCCCCGGTCTTCTACGAACAAACTGAGCCCCAGGTGTTGGCAAAATCTACGTAAGATATAGAAAAATTATTAGCTGTTCAAAAAATTCCAATTCACTATTCAGCACATTCAAAATATCATATTTATGTAACACAAAAGTAAAACTGCATTAATTTATCATACCTCTACATTGGATTCGTCGGACCATATGATTTTGGACCAATCCTCAACTGTCCAATTTTTGTGTTTTTTTGCCCACAACAACCGTTTTTTCTTCTGCTCCTCGCTCAATAAGGGTTTGCGGCGAGCTTTACGACCATGTATATTTACTTCTACCAGTCGTCTTCTCACTGTTCTCGCTGATACAGAAGTTCCTTGGCGCTCATTTATTTCTGCAGATAAATCTTTTTATGATTTCATACGATTTTTCAGAGAAAGTCGCGTTAAAAATCGATCATCTCTCTCCGTTGTAATACGTTTTCGTCCACTTTTCGGTCGATTTTCGTCAACCTACTTTAAAACGTTTTATTGCCGCTTGGATGGCATAGCGCGACCGCTTCATTATTTTCGCGATTTTTGATTGCGATAGTCCTTGAGTATGTAATAACACTGCTTTACTTCGCTCTATTACATCTAACTCCCGTTTTCTAGGCATGTTGTCACAATGTACAACACTATACAAAAACACAATATTCAATACAACTGGTTAAATCAATTTTATAACACAATATCGTTTCTAATACACCTCACTTATTGAACAGTAAAGATCAACTAACAGCAATAAACCTTAAAACTACAGAATATTTGTATACTTCTTGAGATTTTCCTGGTAAACAGTCATTATATACACATTAGTAATGGCCCCTTTCATTACGCTTAGGGTTCAGGTAATATTGCACGTTTATGGGGGTGCTTCAGACATATGGCCAAGGCTGTATATATATATATATATATATATATATATATATATATATATATACAATATATACATATAAGATTGCTTTTATTATCCTGCTTATGTATATACCTTTTTTTATAAAAATATATATATATAGAAGTAATTATACTGAGATGAGCACTCGGATATAATGGACTATTTTATTTGGTTCACTGAAGTCTATTACAAGCGAGTTCTGCTGTTCTTGTATAAAATAATGAAACAAGAGTGAAACATTCTTTTCCTTTTCAAATATCCAAAGAAAAAATAATATTTAGCAGACGGCCAGAGAAAAAGTTTAATATTAAGAACGATACAAAACTAATTAGAAGTTATAATAAGTCTAACAAATGAGGAAATGTTAATATATAAAGTGTTAATTATTTACGCTGATGGCTCGGAGCAATTTAGTTTGATGCGGCGTTCCGATGTGGGATGAGAAACGGTTCAAACTCAGCCGAGGTCGGAGTAAATTTTGATCGATGGATTTCGTTGAAGTAATGGCCTTCTTTCGGGTGGGAAGTATACCAATGGTCGCGTTTAGTTTGAGCAGCGGTGCTCTCCGGAGCGAAAACTAGGCCGGACGCAATAATATTTCTTCACGTTAATGTGTAACAATATACGATGTCATGTTCCTTCTGCGTTTGTCTTGAAAGGTGTATTTATTATTATTGCTATATCAGTGTTTATATTTTTTTCCTAGTTGTCAGCAACATCGAAACGTAATTGCTTTATTTGTACCTAGGACCACTTTCTTTTTTCCCGTACAGATAAATTCGAGAATTTATAGACATGTCCAACGTACAAAACAGATACAGGTGGATACTTTTTCTTTCGATAATGTTTCAATCTCTTCAGAAAAAAAAAAAAAGAAAAACAAGTAAATATACCGCTTGTTTCTATTCTAATTTATTGCAGGATTATATTTCTTCGGGTTTGAAGTATTTTCACTTTACTGCTTTAGCTATTGCATTTGCTACATTATTATACAATGTAGTAAAAAAATACGAGGGAATACATAAACATGTTCACATATAAATGTAAATTAGAACATGTCTGTGCTTAGACTATCTTTTACCAACAAACATATGTCAATTCACAGAAAAGACTTATTTGTATGTATTTTCTGATTAATGTTCTTTTTTAGTTCCTCGATTACACGAGAATCTGGAAAAAAATGATGGGAACAACTAAGTATGCTTTGCCTAGTAATGTTCAATAGCGACAACGTTTTTATATTTATGTATTAAGTTTGATATCAATTCGCTCATTATTTTGTACTTTATCAAGTGCCTCAAAAAGAAATAAGTTATTGAAATTAAAACATCGGTTATTATTCACGAATGAATGATTGCAGTATATGAGAATGACCTCTGGTCATATTTTAGAGTGATATATTGGTTAAAATAGTTGCGATGGGGTCGCGAATCCATTGAGACTGACCCAATGGACAAGTGGAGAGCCTTCGAGCGCAACCAGCCTTGATGTTTACATGAAAGTCGAAGCAGTAGTTATAGAAGGTCATCTTTTTAAAATTTCTACCATTGTAAAAGCACTATATAAATTAGATAAGAGTAAAGCTTCAGCAAAGGATCTGAGATTCTTGCTCTCAAACAAGAACAGTTTAGGTAACAAATTTTCAAGAAACAATTTGGCATATTTACATGCAGACTGAAAATTTTTTCTAAGATTGTGACAGGCGAAGAGACATGGGTATATCATTTGGGCCTAGAAACAAAATACGAAGTTATACAATAAGTCCTCAAGGGTTCTTTACCTCCAAAAAAGGCTCGAACACAATTTTTAGCTGGAATGCTCATTGCCACCATCTTTTGGAATCAAGCAAGAGTTATTTTTATTGTATACATGTCAAAGGGACTACAATAATAGTAGTTATCTACGATAATACGTTAACGAAATTACACGAGTTCATATGATAGATAAAATTGACTCCCAAGCCAAAGCTTCGTGCATGTAACTTTGAATTGGACCACTCACCAGATAGTCCGGATTTGCCACTGTTTGACTTCATTTTATCCAGAAATTTGGAAAACAACGTCGGATGAGGCAATTTTGCTTACAATAACCAAAGAGAAAGAAGAGACTGATACTTATTTTGAGTAGTTGCAGGACAGATGGTAGAAGTACGTTGAAATTAACGCAGAGTATTTTGGAAAATAAAATTATTAAAACAATCTTACGCCTTTTGTTTCCTTGTTAGCTAGACAACTTTTCTTGTTTCTAGTAGTTGATTTTTTCTGCAAAATTTAGTTTTAATGGCCACCAACGATTGCAGTGCCTTTTATCATGTACCCAATCAGAGTCCACTCGTAGTTCCAGATAACTATTTCCATTAATTTTTCTGTAGAGCACTGAATTTTTACATTGTTTAATGGCGAAAAGTCTTATCAAATACTTGATCGCCTTTAATGGATTTTCAACATCAACGAAATTGTTTCGCTGGAATTTTACTTGTTGATGTGATAGGGCTTTCTCGCTATATACTGCTATCGTCTGTTCATAGATATTTTTTTCTCTCTTTATCGCTCCTGTGTTAAAGGTTTAAATCACTATTCAAACTGCTTCCAAAACTAGAAAAATCTCTTAATTTTAACATAACCTGGTCAGAATACTTAAAAAAATACTATTTACACCTTTAAAAATTATTTTGCATTCCGTTATTCCATTCATGAATAAATATATTACATGAAAATTCCCCCCTTCCTGTAATCAAATACAGCGTTGTTAAAAAGAAACTGCTTGTTGTTATGATCGTGACCTTTGTCCATATTTAAAACTATGTACTAAGGTGTATTTCGATCATTATTCGACATAATTATGCTTCGAGACGATGATAATAAAAAATATTCATTTCATAAGAACATTGTTTGGGCGTGGTAGGTTAGGAGATGATAATTAGGTGATATTATTAACCCTTTATTATACCTCATTAAGTTACATATAATGTTTCATTTATTACTAATATATCGACATTTTTGACGACTCATACGCTTACTTTTTATTCTTATTTCTTGTTCGCATTAAGGTTAATCTAATAGCGTGTTTTATGTGTTTTCTGCTTAAATAACCGTAATTACAGATATAGGTTAATAAAGTACCTAAAGTTACGTTCTAAGTTGTTAATTATCGTAGTTATTGTCTGTTATTTTGTTTGTTAATTGTTATCGTTCTAAGTGAAGGCAAAGTGTTCCTTGAAGGACGAGCAGTTTAACAATGATATATAGAAATATTGAGTTTATAATAATAATAACAAATATTGTATTAATTTACTATTTTGTGAATTATAGTTGTACCTTAGCATCAGCTGCGTACAGTCCGAGTTCAAACTTATATATAAGTGAATTTAGGGAAAGTTTCCGGGCGTTAGGCTTAGGAAATGAGTGAAATCTACGCTGTAATAATAATAACAAAAACAATAATAGTGTTCAAATGTCCAATAGAAAATAGATCGATTAAAAAGATATTCAATAAACAATACAAACAGTACAAAAATACAGATATTATATATAATACATATAAATTAAAAACATTTGTAATTAATTTAAAACTAAATGTAACAAAGAAAAATAAGTTATATTTATGAGCTATACATATTAACTGATAAATGGGCCAAAAAATAGTACATTCGCATTCCTGTACATACGAGTAAGTGAGAGTTGACATAATACGTTGGTACAAGTTTGAGGAATTTGGAAAGCATTAGACGATCTCATATTGTATTGTTGTATATTCAAATGATCTTAAAAAAGTAAAGTTAGCGAATCGACATGACAGTCAATTAATCTCAATAACAATTTTTCACTATCTCTTCCTCTTCACTGAGTTGAAGCCGTAGTTATGTCTAAGAAGTAAATTTAGATAATCGAAACCACGTAGGGAATAAATAGAGAAGAAATACCTTATACTTAAGATAAATATTTAAGAAATCGTTTCGGGACATGTTTTAGTGGTAACTGTTAGAGATAGTGCGGATGTCTTTGATAAATGTATATCTTATCTTAGAGCGGAAAAATGAATAAAACAAAACTTTCAAGACTAACTAAGAAAATGATTACAAGATATCATAAGGAATCTCAAAACTTTAGATACAGAAAGGGATAGATCTGAAGAACCTCAAAATTCTTAAACTAAGGTATTCTAAGAACGATATTTTTGGATACAATGTACTGAAAGTAATATAGAATACTATCTGCTTCTGGGCTTCCGGGCTGAACCAGGGCTATGGACCACGACCGCGGAAGTTAACGTACCAGATTAATATAGAATAGTTCCTCTGAAAAAATGCGGTAGGGCGCACCTGTTGATATTTAGCCACATGGTGCACAATTCGCCGGAAATTATTAGGTTGTTTTATAGGCTTGCACATCCTGTTGATCAAGTGATGTTTTGGAAAGTCCTAAAAAACTCTCTACAAGCAAATATTCTACAATTTAGAATATCCAAAGGATCATTTAAGAAGATGTTAAATAAAAGAGACCCCCAATTAAAGCCGTTATAATGAGCATAGCAAAACCTTTCTTCAAGACACGATTTGAAGAACTTCGAAATATCTGAAGGAAAACACATACAAGATAACTTATAAATGATAACATAGTAATCTATTGTACCGAGCATTTTTTTAAAATCGGTATAAATTGCATCGGCCTCTTGTCAGTTATCAAAAGACTCACTAACAAATGCAAAAATCTGAATTAAATTTATTACAGTAGATCTACTGCTAATAAAACTGTCTCGATAAGCGGAGAGGTGAGATTTGACACGTCTGTATAATTTGTAATATAAAAGACCAGCGAATGTTTGAACACAACTAAAAAGAATGCATATTGGCCTTTTATAATACATTGTTGCATTCCGGAGACAAAGAAAAACGCACAAGGTTTTGTTTTGCACATGATACAGAAATATGTGTAGAGGCCAACTTTCAGTTACCATTTAAAGCTTTATGAACTGACAAAGCCCATATAACAAGCTATGGACTGTTCAATAGGCACAACAAACACATTGATGCAACAAAATCTCCGTAATTATGAACCAATAACACCTTTAGTCAAATTTGGATTTAACTTATGTTAGGATGTAATCGGCACAACATTTCTTTGACCTTAAATATTAACTAGTGATAGCTATTTCGATTTCCCACAAACCAAGTTACAGGATATGTTAGATGACTTAGATTTGGAGATTAGAACCATGACGAAATGTTATCAACATTATGAAACTCCTTCACATAACGCTAATAATGTCAGACATTTCTTGGACATAGAAATTACGAGCCCCTATATAGGAAGATATGCATCTGTTCCGTCCCTTTTTGGCGGATCTAACAATTTTACTCTTTTTATCATCATGAGAACCCTACTTGAAGACCGGTGTTATCCTTCCAATTTTTTAAAAACTAGGAAGAGGTTAATTTTGTATTGCAAGATTTAATATAATAGTAAGACATGCAATACCGGTGCACAATCGTGGTAGACTATCATGCCCAATACTGAACTTCTTTGGAACAGATGAAACTTTATCGTTTGTAAATAGACCAATGGCAAGAGAATAAAAACTTATAACCAAAGGACATTGCAGCAGAATATTATTAATTAGATGAAAAACACCAAGACACATTAACGAAAACTAGCAGTATATCTTCGGGCTTATCAAGAATTATATTATTGAAGGACATAAGTAATATATTGCCAGAAATATTTCTGAATTTGTATTACGTCCTTCACAACTTTAAATTGGCCACTAGTAAAAACAGTTCATATTTCAGTCTTTAATAGTGAATATAATCCAGAAAACTCTAATCTACTCTGCTATAAATCCAAGTTTTCTTCCACTTATCGAAGTAAGATAAGAAGTAATACTTCTTGAACAATAAAACGAAAAAATGACAAAACTATATTTCTATCTCTCAGTCAGAAAAGAAAACTATCCTGTATGTGAAAGTACGATGAAGAGCACTATATTGCTTTAAATTGCACCGACTAGGTGAATTGCATATAATCGACAAAGCGAAACTACTTGATGAGCTCTGAATGAACGAAACGTGTAGTAGTCAGTGCTTTGTTGGCCGCGATTTTTTACTAATAATAATACTTTTTTTTAATGATTGATAGTACCTTTATTGAAAGGAAACTGAAGTTTATTTTATCTATAAATGCTTTTTCTCTTTCTAAAATTTCTTAGCATTTACTTTTTAGCGCAAATATAAATTTATACCGCAAA
Organism: Dermolepida albohirtum; assembly: GCA_031893035.1. Lineage (NCBI taxonomy): Eukaryota > Metazoa > Arthropoda > Insecta > Coleoptera > Scarabaeidae > Dermolepida > Dermolepida albohirtum. The sequence continues at coordinate 388,889 of JAVIWB010002368.1, forward strand.
TATCAATATTACTGTGAAAAATTGTATAAAAAGCGAATTAAAATATCTAGTTAGTTAGTTTTCAATTTTATAAATTCGCATCATAATAGTTCGCTACTCTAGGGTTTTAAAATTGACTCCCAAGCCAAAGCTCTTAAGTCGAAACATGAACGCGAGTGTACTAATAACTCATTGTATACCAATGCCCTTTGTAACGACGGTTAAGCTGCTAGAAGATTTTAAGCCCTGAACTGTTATATTATAATTATTGGGTCAGTGTATATTAAATATCGATTTTTTCTTTGGTGCAGAAATAATGCACAATATTATGCAATATTTGCGATTATAAGAGAAATTTTTACTGTAAATAGATCCGTTTAGCTTTGAATTGTGTTGAATAATAGTAGATTATTATCGAACAGACACAAATTATAGTACTATATAAATTTAGTGTTGATATAAACAGTTGCGGGGCATACTTGAAAGCCTCTAATTAATCAAAAACTGAGTTTAGTAATGTATATATTGTACATATGTTAAAACAAATTATACTTTCTTATCCAATTGTAAAAGCCCAACAGCGGATATTGCAAATATATTCAAGAAGCGTATACAATGAATTGGAAGTAAGGCATCCTGTTCACATAAACAGGTAGGGACCTATTCTGTTACAAGATAGTTTAAGACCTCACACATCGAACACAATAGTTACGAGTCTTGACATTTTAGGCTATGAAACTTTACAGGATCCATCATATTTATTAAAAATATTTTCGCTGACATTTGAACGAACTGGAACCACAGGTTTAAAAAAATGCGAAAGAGTTTCTTAATGAAGAAGAGGTTAAAGGTAACTTTGGAAATTCAGATATTTCAAAAAACGGTGTTAATACCCTTGTTAATCGTAGATGCAAGTATATTGAATCAAATGGAATTTTCAATTTTGTTGTCAAAGAATCAAAAACTTCTAAATTTTGCCCCTCAAAATCTAAGTTTATATGCCTTCTATAATTACTAATACTATCTTAATACTAGTCCCAAGACGGTCGCAAATCGTAAGAGTTAGGTGTGGAGAGTTGAGTTTCTTTGTTTAACAACATTAAATGCTGATTGACGAACATGATACTGGTTGAAACTTTATTTCGAAGGAATTAATTAAGAAATCAAATCTTTAAATATTTTGTATGGTTTCGCCATACTATGGCTTAATCGTTATGTATGAATACTAGGTATTATTTCTCTCTTTACAGACTGAACTTTCGGCAAGTATCTCATTCGTTATCGACAATTTAAAGTTGGTCGGTCATGTGATCGGAAGAAGGGTTCTTAATATTCACAGTACTAAAATTAAATTTATCCTACTAAAAATTAATGACGTATCGGCAAAGAAAAAATTCATCAATGTATGTATTGATAATACCATCTCGAATGTTTCTTATTAAGCAGAAACTAAAGTGAATTTTAAAAATACGTCTATTAATCGAACAAATCGATATTGATAGGCATAAGAACATACGCATTATTTCCTCGCAGTTGTCTGTTACTTCTAACATGATGTTGATACTTAAAAGTGTCAAAATTCACGTATTTTGAATGATGCCCGCCACTTCGATTGCTTAAACATAAAGTGCAAAGTGCAATGGAGGAGTAATTGTCTAGTGAGCATCTGACCTCGAAAAGTGGAAAAAGAGTCACGAAGAATGGGCAAAAATTTTGGCAAATCTAAGATTAATATGAGACAGTGTCGCTTATCTGAATGAACTGTATTTGATCGTGAGAGATGCGAAGAAAAATATCTTGATAATTTCTTAAATATGATTGTTTTTTTTGTTTCCTTAGATTGTGTATACCATTAATTTTATCAATATCCAAAAGAGTCTTGTTATTACAACAAATTGTTTATGTAATCATCAGACATAGTTGTTTTCTACATTAGAATTGTTTTGTTTGAAACATCGCACGCTACATTGTTTCATAGAAAATATCTTTACCATAGTAATATAGTCTCGTAGTAGCTCCAGTAATATGTATAATTACATGAAAATCAAATGCGGATTTTTAAAATATTTTAACATGTTTAAACTAGTACTTGTATATATTTAGAATTGATGTAACTTTTAGCTAGATAATGGGAAGATAATAGATGTTTGCGTATATGTTTTGGCGTGAAAATATCTTGTATCTGGCTATAAAAGGCAAGAGTAACCCGAAGGAAAGGCCAACGCAAGAGATAATAGACTGCAAGACATAATGACTATGCAAGCTATGCGAAGATACGATATGAATTGTATCTCGATTAGTGGACCATTCATCATGACAATGAGTCACGTCAAGTTAGAGACACAGTGCAAGGCTTTTGACTAAAAGAACTTCATCTGATCCAAAACTAACGAATGCGCTGAATGGAAGATAACATAGCGTATTATACAGAATTTGAGATTGCTTGCAGAAAGTACGCTCCGGGCCTGTTCTCAGAAATGTGTGTCTCTACACAGATACACGAAAATATTTTCATGGCTACAGACACTTGTGCAGTTAGCCACGAAAGTGTTCGTAGAGCCTGTGAATGTTGGATGTCATCAAACATCAGCTATGATAAAGTATATTTACTTGCAGCTATTGTTAAAAAACTCTAAAACGTCTAATAATAATAATATGAAGACCTGTTTCAACTACAAAAGTGTGTGCTAATATTCTAACATCAAATCTCACAAGTTTTCGTATACTTAATTTTTATAAAATAATATCTACTGAAAGCCATAAATTTAAAGGGACTTCAGTAAATCTTCTTCCATAATATTACGTATTTATGAAAAATAAGCATTTGATGCTTTTACAAAGAAGATTTGTAAAAGTAAGCACACATTTGGTAATATACGCGAGTTGACAACACTATACAAAGAAAAAAATGAAAATATATTGGACTCTTGAAATTGTAGCAAGAAATAGACCTCCAAAGATTCTAAACAAGTGCGATCAGAGAACTGTTACAAGCGCAGTAAGTTAAAATTAATGGATAGATGCATCGAGGATAGCACAGACAGAATTTGATACTGGAAAGAAAGTTCATTAAGAAAACATAAAAAGAATTTGAAGAAAAGCCGGATATAACAGAAGAGTACGACATAAAAATCCTTTCACTAGCAACATATTATACTTACCTTTATGTTATATGCTAGGTAACTATTAACGATGCTCAATGAAAGGTCTTTTAGATGACATTGCTCCGCTATAACCAGTTTTTCTTGAAATTCTCTTATGTTTTCTTAATGTAGTTTCTTTCCAATATCAAATTACATCTGTACAGTTATTGTACAGTTATCCTCAGTGGTCTCATCTACTGTGCACTTGTAATAGATCTCTGATCGCGTTTATTTAGAATTGTGTGCCGCCTATTTCAGTATAATTCCAACAGTTTACGATATTTTCAATACATTTTTTTTCAATCTGTACTCTAAAATACGTTTCTTCGATCAACATGGCTATATAGCCCAATGATTTCTTTCCTTCACGTAATAGTTGGGCATATTACTAGATATGTGTTTACTTTTACAACTAATCCTTGTAAAAGCATCAAATGTTTATTTTTCACAACTACGTGGTACTATGAAAATGATTTTTTGAATCCAATTCATTCGGCATTTATGGCTTTCAATAGAAAAATATCTCGTAACGTGTAATTCTTGACAATAGATTATAATTCGAGTGGTTGTTTGGGCTGAGAACGAGAGAAGTATCTTATAAAAATGACGTGGAAGAAAACTTTTGTTCCATGTTAGAATATTTAGCAAATTTTTCTGAATTTGTAAATAGTAACAGTTTTCATATTGTTATTAGAGTTTTCTAAAGTTTTTTAACGTTGATAAATGGAAGTAGATATGTTCTATCATAGTTAGATGTTCACATTTGATGATATTCAATATTTATGGGGTATACGAACACTTTGTGACTTACTGTATATAATTCAGTCCTTCTTTAATTTGTACTTTTAGGTGCAAAAGGAGCAGGAGTTTCACTCTTTACAACTGCTAATATACTTTTAGAAATTTAATTTTAGTACTTCAGATATCCTTCCAGTAATTCTTCTGGCTTTCCTTTCCAAATATAAAAGTAGCATTAATAAGAGGCGACTTTTACTGAATCATTGTTATTCATTTTTTATTATTATGGCTTGATTTAAATGTTCAGATAAAGTCTTCTTGAAAATGTATACGGCAGTTCTTAGCAGGGTTATCCTTTTATAAATCTCAGGTATCGTCTCTTCTTCTTTTCTTTGTACTATTCTCCTGCCTTGCCAGATGAGTTTCTTATCATATTGTTTACGCTACTTTAGTTAATCTAGTTCACATACGTAAGATAGTAAGAAAGATAAATAACTTACGAAACCTTTTTTCTTGAATCCAAAAATGTTTGCGTCAAATATACGCTATACCTGAAAAGAATTTGATTTGTAATGAAACTTATTTTTGTTAAATTATTCATTTTTCTTTATAATTGTTTCAGTATCTTGTCTGAGTACCTGCTAATATGATTCCCATTCGATAAATAACGATACTACTTCGTGTTTACAGACATTTTACCGGCTTAAAAGACAAAGCAATCGGGTGACACAATAAAACAAATACGAAACCGAATGAATATGAAATCGTTAAAATTTCTACCGGGCATATATGATTTGGAGTGTCGTTCGAATTCAACACACCCCGTACCCATTATATTTTATTGTGTATTCCTACCTGAGTTTGACGTTCAGAATAGCGACGCAGACCGAATTACAAGTAACTGACAGCGGGGCGGTGCGCAGTACGGAAAAATGGTTAAGACGAAAAGGGGAGGACACAATAAAACCGGAAACACAAAGAACTGTCGAACGAACGTCACAACATATCGCGTCATTATCATAGAAAATTTCAATCAGGTGTCAGTTTCTCGGTGCTGTCGCTATTTACTTTCGACCAGGTGCAAAACTACATATTAATACACATACGGAGACACATAAAGGAAATTCGACCCATTGTTGACGTAAATTGGAAGTATTTCCTTCCTAATTCTTCTCGCAAGTATCCGGTAAATCTCCTTATAAATTTTAAAAATATCTTTCGGAAGAAGCTACAATATTTACAATATGTTATTATTATATGTGTGGATATGTTGTATTGTTCTAAATAGGATTATGGGTTAGATAAATGAAACAGAAATTTGCTGGCTTCGTAATGTTTCGGAATTGTAATTTATTCTTTCATTGGACTTGTTAAATACGCGAGTAAGTAATTGAAAGAATAACATATTGCTGTGTTATGTATTGTGGAACTATTAGTTATCTTCTTGCTTAACGAGAAGGTAATAATAAACTTTGAGAATACAACCTACCTGATGAAATAAATATTCTCTCAGAGAAAAATATTTAGTTAATATTAACTCTTTTATGAAATTCTTTTGTAAAATGTTTTATAAGTGCTAAGCTGAGTAAGGATTTCTTTTGACTCAATCAATTCTAGTATCTAGTTAACATAATATTCAGATAAATAAAACGGTAGATTATTGACAAGCTATGATTTTTAAACTTTATTAAAATTTAAATTAATACGTGAGTTGAATCACAATAATATATACGAGGGTGGTCCCAGAAGTACCCGACCCAACAAAGAAAACACAGAAATTTTGAAACGTAATCTCCTTTCAGTTCTATACACTTTTCCCAGCTATGTTCAATAAGTTCGATACCCTTTTTATAATAAGATCTATCTTGCTTCTCAAAATAGCCATTAACTGCCGACATCACTTCTTCATCGTTGGAAAATCTTTGACCACTGAGCCATCCAGGGGGCTAAATCTGGCGAATGGGGTGCATGAGGTAGCAATTCAAACTTTAATTCATTAATTTTAGCCAGTTCAATAACGGATTTGCGAGCTGATCTACAATGAAAATTATTCCACGCGCATCTCAAACAACCGATGCTCTGACCTTACCTGCAGATGAAACGGTCTTCGCCCTGTTTGGAACCGGTTCTCCGTTTCGAGTCCATTGTTTTGATTGTTTTTTCTGTCGGGTGTGAAGTAATGAACCCATGTTTCATCCATGGTTATGAAACGGCACAAAAATTTTGCCTTGTTGCTGTGAAACTTCGCTAAACACTCAATTGAAACATCTTCAGGACACCGTTTTTGCTCGAGTGTGAGCAAACGTGGCACCCATCTTGCACACAGGCTTTTCATATCCAAATGTTTAGATAATATGCCATGTACCGCATTTTTTGAAATGCCTGCTATATCTGCTTTCTCACGCAATTTCGTCACCTCATTTGGTCGACTACTGCGATGCTCGTCTTGGCAGCTCGAACAGCCTCGTTTAAACTCTGCTCCCCAATATTTCACAGATCCATGTTTTCACTATGCACAATCATGGCCATCTACGACCTACTCATAAATTGTTATTTCATGTACTTTTAATAACACCAAATTAAAGTATTGAAATGTAGTTATAGTCTAAGGTATATAAAATTTTTGACTTCCCGTTTGTCTTCAGACCCAAAATAACACTCAACTCTAATGACGTCCGTTATTTACTATACATACTAGTATACTATACATACTAGCCACATCGACGGCCTATATATTTCTTATATATATATATATATATATATATATATATATATATATATATAGGTCGAATCATAAGAAATCTATTATATATATATATACACTGCAGGCCATAAGTTTGGAATCACTTGCATAAGTTAGGAATCACTTCTGAATATAATGAAAATATTGTAGTGGCTTTAACAAACATTGTAAAAATAAAACAATATTAATATACCAAAACGTTTTATTATAAAATAAGCAGGAAAAAAAGCAAATTTTATTTATTTACATCCACTTATTTTTATTATCAACTAAACGGACTTTTCATCGAAATACCCTCCGTTTGCTTTAATGACGGCAGCACACAATCGCGGTAAACGAGACACTAATTTTGTAAGGGTTTCATTGGATATATTTGCCCAAGAATCTTGTATAACTTGCCACATGTGAGTCTGGGACGTCGGACACTTTTCACGCACTTTTCTATCCAATTCTTCCCACAACAGCTCTATTGGATTGAGGTCTGGCGATTGTGCCGGCCAAACCATGTTTTGTAAAACACCGTCAGCTTCCTGTTGTTGGAGATATCCTATACATAAATGAGAAGAATGTTTTGGGTCGTTGTCTTGCATGAATATAAAGTTTTCTCCAAGTAATCTCAGACCGGAGGGCACAGCGTTGTGTTCGAGAATCTGTCTGTAACCCTCCTTTTTCAAAACTCCGTCGATTTTCACCAGATCTCCTACACCAGCCGAAGAAAAACATCCCCAAACCAGTACAGAACCGCCACCATGTTTTATCGTGGGCACCACACATTGCGGTAACATTTTTTCCGTAGCAGTTCTTCTTACAGATATCCGACGTCTGGAACCGAAGACCTCGTACTTTGATTCGTCGGTCCATAGTACTTTTTCCCACTGTTCTATTGTCCAATCTTTGTGTAACTTAGCCCATTGTAGCCTTTTTATTTTATTTTGCGGACGTAGAAGCGGTTTGCGAACTGCTACACGTCCCATCAGTCCAGCCGCTCTGAGCCGCCTTTTTACTGTGGTTAAAGAGATCCGAGTTTCACGCTCTCTGTTAAACTTACCGCGGATTTGCGAGGCCCTTAATCTTCTATCTCTTTTCGACGTCAATATAATATAGGTAACATAGATAAATTTTAATTTTTATGAATTTACTGGAACTGATTCCAAACTTATGGCCTGCAGTGTATATATATATCCTACTAAAATTAAAATAATTTAATTTAAAAGGGTAAAGTTCAATCAAGAAATCAATTTCAAAATTTAAAGTTTTAATGAAATTAAAGTAAATAAAGTCAGTCTAGCTTTTTCGTTACAGTCTCATGCAATAAACATTGCGAAATTTTATAAAACTCAAAAGGGAATTCCGTAATTGTAAAATGGGTATTTGTAAGAATGTTCATTAATTTTTAGGAATCATCAGCTATCTATCAACAATAGTCGGTCGGTCACTTCGCTTTTAGTCATGTACATATATGCCCATTTTTAAATATAATACACTACTTCCGTTCTCTGTTTTTGCTAATTACGTTGTTTCCATAAAGTTGAATTTTAATTTGTCTGTGATTTTTCGCCAACAAAATTGTCGAGAGCACCTCGCAACTCGCGCGATTTTCTCTTGCTGGGCACATTTTATAAATGCATGATGAAGCAGCACAAATCACATGCTACCATAGACAGATATGTACTGAGCGAGAAAACGCTCTGACATCAAGATGGCAGCACTAGCACATCTCCTCGCCTTGCCTCGCCGAAACGTAAGTTTCTTTCTGGATAACTCTCGTATGTTGAAAGCCATTAAATGTCCGGTTATGATAGAGCAATTTTATTTCCATTTAACAAGATTGTAAAACTCTTATAATAATATAAATTCTGTACTTCATTTTATGAGATATTTCTCAATTGTGAAACGTAAATTTGCAAGGACTTTTGTAAGTCATCTTAATAATACCACGCGTTTATGAAAATATAAACAATAGTTGCATATACTTACTTATCTTGAAATAATATTTACAGAGACATATAAAATTATTGTTAGAAGATGAATAGATTTTCCATCGGGCTCAACGTCATAAACTTACAGATTGTACAAGAATTTTTGCTTTACAGCGTATGCACATAGTCTTACTCGGCAGCTTTAAATCCGCAACATAACAAATAAGGAATCTGTGAAGAAAGCATTGCTGGAGATACAGTAAATAACGTCGATTTTTCAAAAAATTTTGTCGAAGCGTGCATTGACTCCACTAAAGAAGATTCAGCTAAGAGAAGCTAACGGCTACTTAACGCAATATTAAACTTGTGTATTTCATTTTAGAAATTACCTATGTACGAAAACATTCTTGATGATATAAAGCTTCATTATTGGTTTGCTTTTCTGTTTTATAGATTATTTTTTAGTTCCTTATTAATTTGTCTTGCAAAATGTTTCGTGGTTTATTTTGCTACAGTTTTGAATTGTTTGGAATTATGTTTAAAATTCTGTGTTTTCTGTTTTTTGTTGAGCCATATAAGCACATTTTTCAGTATATACACTTTTACTATGAATATTATATAAACTTCTGCGACAAGCTATTAATTAAATCTCATTGACAGGAACTTCTAGGCCAAATTTAAAGAACGTAATTTTATTTGAACCTGAAACAAATTTTTGCAAAAATACAATACTCTACCTTTATTTCTTGCATTTTAATGTCACTTTTATAATCTATTACCACGTTCAATCAACATATGTCCATGTATAATATAACTAAGAATGGATTTGCACATTCCCAGTTTCTTGATTAATCCCTGATACAGCTACCGCACTTTAACGTGAGAAGTACCGTATTTTGGATTAGTTATAACTCATATTTGGGGGTCGGCTTATATCCGTTTTCCTGTTTTAATCGTATTAGTTTACTAAAATCGTTCAGTTCGTGCAGATAACGACGTGCCATAAACCGCAAATATACCGTCAACTGTGTAAGCACGGAGAAAGAGAGAGATAGAAAGCATAAAATATCCATATACTGAATTAAACACTTGAATAGCTAATGTATTTTAGATAAAATATTTCAAGGATGTTTGCATAAAATACCAGTTTAATGCGATCCAGTTCTTGTGAGAAATAATAGGAAAATATAAAAGTACGAGGATAGATCACTAATTAGTGAAGCTAGACAAGAAAATATTTTATGAAAAAAATATTTTTCTCAACGTATTCTCCCTGTAATGCATTGCATTAAGTTCACTGGTATTAAATTCTTTTCAATTGTTTGGAAAAGTAGATCTATTAAATTATTCGAAACATGAGTTAGTTTCAGTGATTACCTCCTCATTTGATCAAAATTTATTGGTACCGATCTAAGTTTTCAAATTGAGGAGAAAGGTTAAGTCTGCCCTCGTATGAGAAACTGATGTGGATGAAAAAATTACTTTTATTACATAATTCTCTGCAGTACTGCTATATTTTTACATCATACAATAGTCATTTAATTCTGATTGTAGTTGTTCAGAATAGATCTTATGAATTTAGTCTAGTTTACGAGACTAACTAAATGCTGCTTAGCATCGTTCTCGTTTTTCTAATTATAGTTAGACTCTGCATATTTTGAAATTTCTTTATCTAACTTTTTAAATTTAGTATTTGCAAGAAATGCTAACGCTTCTTTTAAAGAAGCCAACAGTAATCATATTATGGTCTTGCTATCTTTGAAAATAAATCTTCGTAACGAATAAAATACCATGAAATCTTCTTTCCTACGCCCTAATTTATAATAGTTTATTTACAAAACAAGAAACAGTCAGAGACACAAGAAATGCTGACTCTTGTAGAGAATTCAACAGTAATCATATTATAGTCCCATTATAATTTAAAATGAATCTTGGTGACGAATAAAGTATGATGAAATTTTTCACCCTGCTTGCAAATTTACAAGAATTTAGTACTACTAAACAAGAAAATATCAGATACACAAGAAATGCTAAGACTTCTTGTAAAAAGGTTAACAATGAATATATTATGGTCCTGCTATGCCTGAAAATGAAGGTACAACGAATTCTTTCTTTCTGCAATCTAATTAATAAGAATTTAATTAATAAACAAAAAATGTCAAACACAATAAATGCCAAGATTTCTCATAAAGAAATCAACGATGATCATCTTATGGTATTTCCATCCTTGAAAATGAAATTTCTCAATGAATAAGGTACAGTAAAATTTTCCTTCTGGCTATCTAATTTACAAGTATTGAAATACTATACGAGAAAATGTCAGAAACACGAGAAGTGCTGTGGCTTCTTATAAAGAAAAAAGTCAAAAAGCTAGAAGTCAACAATAATCGTATTCATAAAGTACGATGAAGTCCTTCTCCTCGCTCCCTAATTTACAAAAATGTAATTGCTCAAAGAAAATGTGAGACAAAGAATTTTATTTTTACGTTGTTTTCCAGGAGTTGAAAAACTCTTCTAAACACCACCCAGGCAGCTTAGGCGGCATTGCCTAAACAAAAACAGAACATGTTATTGCAAGAAATTTCTCGATGTAATGTAAACAGGCCGCTCTCCGATAAACCCAGATTATAAGTCCTTATGTGAATCCAGAAATTAATCTAGTTCTAAGGCTTATCAGCTCAATTTGCAAATGATATGTGTCATAGTTGCTTAATCGCAATCATATTCCCATTACTTTTTAAGAAATTATTTTGAATTTTAAAATTTTAAACTTTTGCAGTTTTTCGTATTTTTAAAAATCTGAATTTTACAACTGATACCGCTCTTCGTTAGTTAGAAATAACTAATAATAAATGTATTTTAATTTTATTATTCACATTATTAATAATATTATTAAATATCATAGACAGAATTTAACAAATTCCTACCTTTTTCAATTATTTTTTTATATTATGCTTTCTTACTGTACGATCATCTCAACCACTATTTATATAACAATTTTATTATATGAATGGTTTTATTTTTCATGTTAAGGATAACTTGGTCGATAAATTATTCCTTACTTTGGAAAAGCATAAAAACATTTGAAATAACATTTCGAATATGTAACACATAAAACCTATTTTTTAGCAATGAACGGCTCTTTGTGTTGAAAAGTAAGGCATAGCAGTATGGAAATAAGGTTCGATTTTTTTTCTTCCTCTGAAACGTTCAAGAGAAAAATCGGAAACAAATTCGATGGTAAAATAGAAAATTCAATTGCGAGAGAATTTACTTCAGTAAGTGATACCTTTTTATGTAAATTTTATTCAAAAATGAATTATACGCATGGAAGGAATTTTCAATTGAGGAACGGAATTAGTTTCCCTCGGAAATCGACTGTTCTATTTCCCCCTTTTCCGCCGCAATTCGCAAAGTTTGTCGATTGTGTAAAAAGCGAATTAGCAAAGTTTCTCATTACAGTTATTACTGCATAAATATACGTACGTATGTAACTTAATATCCGTTCTGGTGATACGCCTTCTTAATATCTTTGTTAACTTTACGGAGGATTAAATTTTTGTGTATCCTTGTGGGCGATATGTTATGTTAGCGGTAGCATTTCTCTTTATATCTCCCTTCCCTCACACTATAATGTAACCTTTAATGTTATTTTGCATTTTTAAGGTTTTAATAAGTTAATGTGATTGGTATATATCTATGTAAATTACTAATGTTGAATTATTATTTGCTTCTTCAATATACTACCTATATATATATATATATATATATATCTAGAATTGTGCTTTTGAAAATGTGGGAACAATTGAAGTTAGTCTTGATTACATCTTTCTTATCTTCTCTGCACCGAAATATAATGCATATATATGATAAATAACATACATATATAATGTATTTAATCAAAGCAACATAGGTTTTAAATACCTATTAGCAATGCACCGAAATGTTCACCAAACATTTAAATAGTAAAGATTTTAGAGTAAAGGCTTGCTTACACAACTAATTCTTTTCAGTCAACTAGAAAGTATTTTGAGTAAACTCAACATTTTGCCAGTTCAACATATGTTTGTTCCAAGTTAAAGCAATTTGATATTTAAAATGAAATTATAACTTGTGAATGAAACATCGTTTCTGATACAAGAAAGAAAGTGGGTTTATAAAAAGAACCAAATAATAATTGAATACATAAAGTAGTGAGAGAACTGTGAGTCCATTTCTCAGATAGAAGTGAAAGCGCTTAGCTCGCTTTAACGCCAATCATTAACCACATCTATTGACCAAGCAAACGGCGATATGTGCATATAATTACGGTTAGTGTCAAATAAAGTGTAGTTAATTATAATAAAATTACAGACAAAACAGGCAGTCAGATGGTCAGACTTTGCCAATAGGTTATACACTCCTGATATCCTGGAGAATGCTACTATCGAAACGATATCTTATGTACCTGTATAGTAGTTAGAGACAACTGTACGTCCATCTTTTCGATAGAAGTATAAGCGCTTGTATAAGAATACAACTACGTATTTGTTTCGTTTCAGAATGCTACAAATCAAAGTTGTCTTCTTTCAGAATTCTACAGATAACTAGAAAATAATATGGAATGAAGTATTTTTCTTCGTTAAAAGAAAAGCACTTGTTCCATGTCTTGAAATTCTCATAATTTAGTAGATTATTACAAATGTTATTGGTATACCTTTGAGTATGTGAATTCTGAGTTTGAATTAAGTTACTAGCCATGTTATAAAAAAACATGTCCAATGTTGTCGCAGCTGGTGTTTGATAACGTTTACTTACTGACTGTCTTTCTTTTTTTTATAAGATTCCACTCTCCTTCGAAATTTGTATTGAATAAAGACAATTCCTCTTATCCTCCTCTCTTGCCTTTCTCAAGTAAAAATGTTTATAATTATTGAATACTTCTTTCAGGTCGTCACTTCTTTTGCAATGATATGCTTCGTATTAAATTGAGAGGATTTTTTAACCTGTCTCAACTCATCATTACAACACAATGGCAGCTTAGTTTTTCTAGTTCAAATTGACCTGTTTTTTAGTGGAATATATTTATATAGTCGTATAAGGCAAAAACAAAATCAAAGAAAAGAATTACTCGTATGTTACGCGCATTGTTATGTCTAATAGAATACAAATCGTAACAATTTCTTTCAAAAAATAATTTGAATTGTACTATATTAATGCTTGACTGCCACTTTTGTTTAAATACCATTACAATGATGATCGCTATATATGAATTCCGTAGATATATTTTCCTGCACATCATGAATCTTTTTGTGATACCTGTTGTACCTTCCCATCCTGATCCACCTTTAACATAAAAAGCTACTTCCTTTAACTCAAGGAATATTGAAAGTGAAAAACGACGAAAATTCGTCATTACTGCTTACAATTTACAGGCATATATTGAATTTAACGTCGTCAACCATCCTAAATTATTCTAGCAATTCATTGGAGAAGTTTCTTAAGAATATCGAAGAGTATTGCCTAATAGTGTATAAAAGTGAAATTATTGAACCCCAAGGCCGTCGAAAATCTATTTAGAGGAGCATCTCACTCAACAGTTTTTGAAAACTTCTCGTTGCCCAACTCTATTACGATTTTCCGTTTTTACTATATGTGAAATTGTCAGTTGCATAAAGAAGCTGAAATCAAATATCATCATAGGACATGATTATCTGTAATGGAAAAAGGGTTTGACTGCACGATGAAATATTCTACTTAAAAAATGGAACGGCCGGTTATCAGAATACAAGTACTGAGATTGTTAACGTCTTGTTTCAACAACAGAAAACAAGCGATATATTTGAATAGGACATTGAGTGAAATATTAACCACACAATATGGAATACCAGAGAGATTACTTCTTGAATATCTGTTGTTCTGCATATGTGTCAATGACCTGCCACAAAACTTCCGAAACTACCCAGTTATGCAGATGACACGACTTTTGTTTTGGAGATAAAAATATAGAATATCTTCAACAAGAAGTAAATGAAACTTTAAATCCAACTCCAGAGTGGCTTTCATCATATGATCTGCTTCTTAATGAATAGAAATTAATTTATTTTTAATTTTAAATGATTTAAAACTCCAGATAACACATGATTTGCAAAATTGTCGGGCATATATTTGACTACTAGACTAACTTGGAGAACTCATGTTGATATTCTGTCTAATAAATTAACCCCTTCATTACACGCTATTAGAAGAATACGACATATCGTAAAAAAAGAAGCTTCTGCAGCAGATTACCATGCATTCCTTCATTCTAGAATGAGCTGTGGGTCTCAATTATGGGACGATTCAGCACATGTTGGCGATATATTCATATTACAGAAGAAAGCTGTTCAAATAGTTGAAAGTGTAGACCACTTTGCGCCTTGTATGGACTTAGAAAAACAGAATAATGTCCTTTCCAACTACATACGTATATGAACAATTACCATGAGTCAAGTTAGAATTGCCATCTTTAAAGAGAAGAGAAACAGTGATGAAATTACAATTAAGATCACATGATAAGGTTTAAATTCTTGCCCATAGGATTATAACTACCGCTGTTCAGCATAGACACTCGCAATTAATAAACACACTCTCAGATTCGATTGAGAAACAAGTTTCGGATTTTAGAAAACAGTTAATCAATTCTTTTGCAGAACTGCTTTTATCCAGATAAGGAATTCATAGAATTTATGAAAAATTTGTAATGTACAAATATTATATATAACATAACTTAACTTATAAGTTCTGGAATATCTACAGGTGTATGTACATATATGCATAAGTGTACTTACACATATACGCACACACACAACACGAACACTTAACATTACTATTTAATTTAATGTATGAGTTAGTAAAGATAGTTTCAAGTGCGACACGTAATATCATACTTGGAAGAAATCAAACAGTTTAATGGTTTTTCCAAATTTCTACTTTCAGATGTGGAAAGTTTTTAATTCTTTATTCTTCTTAGACATCCGCAATTAGATATTACGCGCAGAATTCAACGATTCATTAAACATATCGCAAGTAGCATATTATAGTACGAATAAATTTTATTTCGTCATTTGAAAGTAACTTAAATAACATTCCTTCAAGATTGATATATAGTTTATCACTAATGTTTGATGACAACGTAACAAGAATTTTAACGTTTAAATTTCGTATTGTATATTTACATCAAATACTAACTAATAATTTATATTAATGCACTCAATCCATACAAACGCTTTCATTCAATCATCGTTTTTACTCACGTATTTGCTATACACTGATCAAATTTACGTTACCAAACATTTAAACAATATTACAACTAAAGATTACTTCTTGAACAAATATTGCTAAGTTATGTAGAAACGAATGTTCAGTAAGCGAGCCTTTGTTAGTTCAAAATATTTATGTCTTGAATAAAATGCGAAGGAGAGTATGCGGTAGTATTGAAGTTTTTCGTTATCAGGTCAAAAATATAAGCAGACTCGTATTGTACACTGCACACATCACTGTTCGACTTTATTTTTAATCAAACATACAAGAGCTGTCTTTCTGGTCTGATGTCGTTATGGGTCGACCTAAAAATATAGACCAAACTGGAGATTTAGACCGTAAACAATTTTGTGGTCGCAGCTGTAGGACTGGATGTTTTGGTTTTTGTGAATAAAATATTTATCGTATAATTCATATCTGACAGTATTGATATGGAAGGATATTTATAGTTATTGTTTTAACAATAATTATTAGTAGATATACTAAATTTGAAATTTGTAAATATTGATCAACATATCAAAGTATAACATTGGTCAATGTAGGACTTTATGATTGAGAGAATTGCATAAGAACGTAAACGTATCATTGACGAAAAGTAATACATAAAATTCAGATACGAGGGAGCGTTTTTATATTCGCGGAATGAGCGGGTTGTAGAGGGGTGAGTAGGGGCATTGGGGGCGCGGCCTGTGCAACGACTCATGATTAGTATAAATACGAAGTTTCATTGTTATTAGACAGTTAGTCTTTGAGCTATCGTCAACCAAGTAACATAATCAGGAGTGAAAAGTGAAATATGGAAAAAATCGAATATCGTGCCGTTATAAAGTTCCTTACCAGGCAAGGAAAATCAATCGCGACCATAATGAATGAGATGTCATTGGTTTACGACGACTTTTATACAGGAAAAACCATGGTGTACAAGTGGCATAGTTTATTTAAACAAGGAAGGGAATCCCTTGAAGACGACCCGAGGCCGGGCAGGAGCATTGAGGTGACCACGCCAGCACTTATCCAAAAAGTTGAACAAATTGTACTCGAAGATGTTCGACTAAAGAAGAAACAACTCGCAGAAATGGTTGGAGTATCCGATACAACAATTTTTAAAATACTACACGATCATCTCGGCATGTCTAAGGTCAGCGCAAGATGGGTGCCGAGAATGCTCACGCCGCCGCAAAAACAACAGCGCGTAGAGTGTTCGCGTGCATTTTTGGACCTCTGTAATGAAGACAAGGATGGTGTATTGAGTGGAATTGTTACTGGAGACGAAACTTGGGTTCATCATTATGAACCTGAGTCCAAACAAGACTCCATGCAGGGGCATAAAAAGGGCACAGCACCTCCCAACAAATTTAAAGTGTCACAATCAGCTGGGAAACTCATGGCAACGGTATTTTGGGACTCGGAAGGAATATTGTTGATTGATTATAAAGATAAAGGTGTTTCTATAGCCGGAGAATATTACGCTTCAATATTAGAGCGACTAAAAGAAGCCATTAAAGAGAAAAGACGGGGAAAATTGACAAAAGGTGTTCTACTTTTGCACGACAACGCGCCTGTCCACAAGAGCCGCGTTGCGTTAGCTGCCCTGCATAAGGTGGGCTTCGAAATTGTGAATCACCCACCCTACAGCCCAGACCTGGCTCCGAGTGATTATTACCTGTTTCCGAAAATGAAAAAAGAGCTGCAGGGTAAAAAATTTACTGCCGATGACAAAGTCAAGGAGGCAGTTACGGCGTATTTTGCAGATAAAGAGAAATCATTTTTTTATGAGGGTATAAATAAATTAATTGAAAGATGTGAAAAATGTATCCGTCTTGCAGGTGAATATATTGAAAAAGAAAAATAATTTGGTTTTTTTATTTCCACTCCTTGTCCCCCATTCGGCGAATATAAAAACGCTCCCTCGTACAACAGTATTATCGTAGCAAAAATACTCTAAAAAATACTCAATAATGGTTGCTAAGAGTTTAATATCATCAACATTACGAAAGATATATTTTTAATGATTGTTTGAAATATAATCATTAGCAGATTAATAAATTTGAAATTTAGGAAAATGGCGAGAGGCGGGCGATAACGATCATTTAATAAAAAATAGTAAGATTAAGAAATTATCATTAATGTACTCATTATCGTTCGTTTGCTGTTCGCCTTTAAACACTGAAGCTTTTTTCTACTGAAGTTGTTTAGTTAGAGAGCTTGGTGCTTGTTAAATACGAGCCTTTCCGGAAAGTCAGTAAAATATATCTTTAAGCAAACAATGAAATTACAACCCCAGTGAAATTGTTTGAAAGAATTGTTTAATTTCCAGAGTTCGCACTCTCTCTCGCGCCCGCTCTCAACTTTCATAAAATGGAAATGAATATTCAGCAGTCCGGGAGAGATATCCGGGAATAATTTACGAGCGGTCGGTAATATTTTTCACTTTGCCCCCGACTATTTAAATGAATAATAGTTGAATAATCAATTCCGGGCTAATAACGAAATAATTAAAATTAATTATGCGGTCTTTTATTTCGTGCTGTTTTATTTTTTCGTTTTCGCGCGGCGTTCCTCGTTCCTAGGACATCGAGGGATATACAGAGAATGGTGCAACTGGCAGATTGCACATTCTTTATTCCGGTCATGTATTTGGGTAGAAGCGTTGCCTCGCACAGTAAGCGGGACCGTGCTTCTGATATTTATGGCCCGAGTCAAGAACAGTGCTACCGAACAGACCTTCACAGAACCACCATTCGCCCCGTGTGCTTTCTGATTCCTTTTCCATACCGTTCTGTGCTATCTGCGGGTACGTTGAAAGGCTTCCTTGAAATCCCAACTTCCAACTATAAGTTATTGCTTATTATTTTCTGCTTGCACTACCCCGACAATTTCACAAATAGAAAAGAAGTTTGTAATGGAAAACTCTTCTTATTTAACACATCATTAAACTATGTGAGGAGTACACAATTCAAAATAAATTTCTTTGGAAATATTCGAAAACCAATTCTCTAGAAAATGTAAAGGAGTTAAATAGAGAAATACGTGATACGTGTACTATATTTGATAATTTCGTTAAGATGTGATAAATACATTTAGTGATAATAAGGGTGATAATAACAGAATTAATTATAATAATATTAATATTTTAAATAATTATGATCGACAGCTCGGAATTCAGTATATATAAGAATTTTTTATTGAATGAAACATTTTTAAATAATTTATACAAGATTGTGAAACACATACCGTTTTACGCGTCTTCCATGAAGTCACAAACTGGATAAGACCTGTTAAATATTTAAAACATAAGATATGTTTCCTCAGTTGTTTCAGCTAACCGTGTGCTGTGGGGGAAAATGTTCTTATATGCAGAAATCGACAGTTATATATCTAATAATGAAATAATATTTGAAATTAATTAACGCACCTGTAGAGAAACATTATCAAAATTTTCTAAAACATATATTTTAGGTCTTCTGCAGCGCATAATCGCGCATGAACAGGATTTGTACTGATTTTAATAGCGACAATGAAGGATTGTCTAATTTTTCTATAACCTTCAGTAGTCCGAAGCAATTATTGTGAATAATTTGTAAATCTGTTTTAGTCTTCTTTAGCTATCCCTCTGATTTTTCTTGATAGCTGCAGCTTCATTCATGTTTATGTCCTCAAAATATTTATGATAGTAAAACGCTGCCTGTAACCATGTTCAACGTGTTAGGATCGGTTGTGGTAGTTGATGGATATACGGATACAGTGTGTCAATTTCTCGAATACGTTTGGAGGGACTTTGTACTTGCGTTTAACGCATTTACCTCTGGATAATATCTACAAATAGTTCCTGCCACAAGATGTAAAACATAGATTTGGTACGTAATATGTAAATAGTTACTACAGTTTTCTTTTAGACAAGCCAAGAAAACGCATGGTTACGGCGGCATCACTCATGAATATTAGGAGTTGATTTCTTGATAATACAAATTTTTCTAGTGTGTTTAACATAACCTTTTATATTACTTCAACATTACATTGTTTAATTACTATGGAAGCTCGTAAGATTGAATGACGGATTATGTGGCTCCATTGTACACACTATAAGAACAGAATTTTTTCAATCGCTGTTTCGTCCACATAGTCACAGTTTTCTATTTTTCAATTCTGACTTATT
The DNA here is from genome assembly GCA_031893035.1 of Dermolepida albohirtum. NCBI lineage: Eukaryota > Metazoa > Arthropoda > Insecta > Coleoptera > Scarabaeidae > Dermolepida > Dermolepida albohirtum. The sequence goes on from JAVIWB010002368.1 coordinate 408,848, forward strand.
TCTATTTTCACACTGCTAGATAATACACCTACAAATATTTCAATGAACTAGTTTCAAATTTTTTGTAAAAAAAAGCGATTACACAGATATGTCATCAATTTTAACATTATGTGTTAAAGCGATCGTCACTGCAGCATATAAAGACGCTTCTGAACATACTCCTTGGACAGTATTTAAAGTTTTCCTCTATGATTAGTAACGAATATTTTCAATTTTAAGTGCCGTTTGAAATGTAAACATCTCAATCCGTCAGAGATAGAGGTTTGTACGAGCATCAATTGGAAAGGGAAAGAACACAATAAACTTACTGAAATGCTTGAAGTGAGCCAAAGTGTAATTTCTAGACTTCAAAATCGTATTTTAAAACTGGACGTGGTCGACGAAGACAAGGATAAGGTTGGCTAAAATTAACAACACAAAGGGACGACCATTACCTGTCGCAATTGACATGTAGAAATCACGCTCTTAAGGTAATCTAGACTAGAAGTTTGCTGCTACTACTATTGCAAGACTTGTTAACGCAAACACTAAGAAATTGTTTGCATAGGTCTGGCATGTGTACCTGAAGATCGTTGATTTACATTTGTTTTACTGCAGAGCTTAAAGGAGCCCGTAGAATGGGGGCAAATGAATATATCAATTAAAGTTATAATGAATGAGGCGAGTTTTATTCAGTGACGAATCCAAATTTACGTTGCAGTTTGAGAAAGACCTGAATATGAGAGTGGTGGCGTAATGGTATGAGCCGACATAGTGGAAAACGCATCGATTTTTATTTCATGGAAAATGGAGCTTCTACTGCTCAGAGATATCGGGTTTAGATTCTGCAACACTTTGGTCTCGTATGTAGCAGTGGTGGGAGAAGAATTGTTTTTTATGGATATACTTAATCTTATACTTATCTTCATCGCGCAAATATCGAACAAAAAGATCGATTAACTTGGTTTGGGAGGAGTGGAGTGGTCAAACAGTTCCTAGCTGGTAACCCAATAGAACACGTTTAGTATGTTATAGCAAGACATGTAACTGCACGAAGTATGCCACAAAGAATGCTTCAGAGATTTGACGTTGGAGACAAATAAGATATGCTTCTCCAAAAAATATTCAATATTTTAACCCGCTGCATGCCATTAAGATTCTAAACGTTCTTAAATGTTTATGGATATGATACAGACTGTTAATATCTATTTTGTTCTGAGAACTGTTGCAATTAAGCTTCTGTGAAATTGAATATTTCCATACTCTTCTTATACTAAAAATGCAACATTTAGTACCCTTCGAACACATTAGAATTTATCTAAATAATAATCATCTCTTATCATTCTTATGAAGTATCCCTTATTAATCACTTAAGGTTGATATATAATCCCTTTCCACATTAATTTTCGTATTCTGTATACGTATTTCAACAACAAAGTTGTCATCATCAGTATCGCACCTAGAACCTACAGCAAAAACACGTACGAAACAAATTTGGTACACGGTCTGTACCGCCGAAAGCAAAAACGGACAGTGTACGTTTTCGCGTAATTATTTGGCTTAGTTGTCGAAATATGTATACAGAATACGAAAATTAATGTGGAAAGGTATTATACATATTATATATCAACCACAGGCTTCATCATATTTACCTATAAGTATCCGTTAATTGTTTTGATTAGTGTAGTTGTATTATTTACAAGGTTTTTATATGTGTAATTTTTTGTTAATGTATATATGAATGCTGTTTGATTTCAACAAATTTGAAGAAAGAAAATTCGATTTTGACAAAGTCGAAGATTAATTAATTTAATTAATTTAATTGTATATTCAATAGTATTAAATATGTAGAATATAAAAAGTTTAGTATTAGTTATAGAGCAATCTTTTATCATATTAGACAGAAATTGTGATTTAGAAGTACTAAAGTTCAAAAGTTTGGATTATCAGCCAAAGCAGCTTTGTCCATTATTATTTAATACACTGAGTGATGAACAACCGGACTTGAAATAATGTAATACTGCTTCTGGTTCTTGACACAATTGTGATAAATATCCATCACATCTACTGTATACCTAAAAAATATAAAAAATTACCAATCACCATTATTTACGCTTGATTCCCTTCTATGAGGGAATGTTTATTACCGCCGACATTTGTTAGTTTAGGTTTCTTTTTCTTTTTCTAACAAAAACACACGTTCATCGCAATTTACGATTTATGTACATTAACCGCGAGGCATATCAATGGAGACGGTACTAAATTGACTTCTCTATCGTTACTTGACGATGTGAACAATCGATATGAAGGCGCGTCAGTTTTTAAACGTACCGGAAAAACTAAAACTGTTTCAAACCAGTCCCAACGGCGGAGATCTTTTGAAATATGTATGAGAAACTACTACTACGATATAAATAACAACGGTGTTATCTTCGGATGGTGTTTTTGTCCGAGAACCTCTTATTGTTAAAAATAAATTGGTTTCGGGTTGGTAATGCCGAATCAAATTATCGGCGTTATAAGCGACTTTAATTGTCCTTTAAGCATGTTCGAAAAACGGTTTTGTGAATCTCATTTATAATAATACTTAATCTCGTCGTCTTCGTACGAACATGTGTGTCGGTTGCTAATTCGGAAATAACAATGGCATCAACAAGAAAAAGAAAAAAAAGAGGTGACGAACACGAACAAGAAAGAACAACTGCGTTGTGTTTGCCGAGAAATTTTACAGTTAGACCGGATTATTGTGTCGACAGAACTTTAATCGGCTATCCTATACATGGTAAATGTAATATTGTGTATGCAATAGGAATCTGAACATTAATTATAAAACGGAGAAGGTTGATATTGTGGAGGAGAAACGAAGTTAAATCTGAGAAGAAGAAGAAGAAGAAAAAAACTGGTCAGGAAAAGAGCCTTTCAACGTGAATAACAGGCGTGAAATGAGATGTTTTAAGAACTACCATTATAACGTGAAGAATTCTCCGAACGAAATATCAATTTGAATTAGTTTATCCGTGCCGTATTCATTGATTTCGAATAAAATCTCTCACTTTTGCGACTATAACTTGGTATTTTATTCAGATTAATAGAGTGATATCGTTTTTCGATTTATACGTATATACTGATGGATGGAGCACACTGCTGCCGCTAGAACAGAGTCGATTAAAGACGCTTTAAGGTGATATACGAGTGATTCGTTTTCCGGTTTCTAATATCAAATAATTCGTAAGCTAAGATATTTACTAATAACTAATAACAGTAGTAACATTTCAAGTGTACTAGGATTAGTTAATATATATTACTAAATAAATGATGCCGAATATACGATGAATGAAATAAATTATTGCTGCACTTTTCGAGAAAATATCAGACGAATCATTCATTTGCCGGTTTTTTAAATTCTATATAACCGCGTAGATTAGAATTTCATAATAGCTAATAATAGTCCTGATATACGAGAGTTATTCAAAATACTGCCAATTGAGATGAAACGATACAAAATCCATGGCATTAGTTTAAGATTCGAAAAGAACTCTATACTTCATTAAAAAAGTATACTATCAACGCAAATGGCAGCGTACAAAAAATAATTTCTTTCTTTATGGGTTGAAAGGACTTTGAAATTTGTAGAGATGATATTTCTCCTACTTATTCTTCTTATCTTGAGTGACCAAAAGGATCCATCAAAGCTAATTCAAGAATGGTTTTCCAATATATTCATGCCAGACAAAGCTCAACGTGTATGCTTAAAACCTTATTCTAGAATGAAACCTTTCTTCAATCTTCTTAGAGTGTAGTGGACGCGTTTGTTTGAAATCTCCACTACATGCTCAACGCTCTAATCAGTTTACGTTTTACATTGCTGCCGGTCACTGAAGAAGAGGTAGTTATTATACTGGTGAAGTTTCTTCAAAAGGAAATTGCAGCATTCTTTTAGATGATGCAGGATTTGCTTGGGCAAACTTTTAGAGTTAATTATTGATTTATCAATTCAAACTGCAACTTTTCCAATGGTATGAAAGCCTGCTATAATTAGTCCATTTATCAGAAAAAAGTGACAACGCTTGTGTTGATGATTATAGACCAATAGAAATTTTGTCAAATTTTGCTAAGGTCTTCGAAAGTGCTATCTGTTCTTGTCTATGCCTTAGTACCATATGGATTTGTCCGTGGAAGACCTACTGTAACAAATCTTGTGACCAGATGTCAATTTATCAGTGAACAGTTTGATGCGCGTAGTGAAGTAAATGTCATTTACACTGATTTTAGTAGTGTTTTTGGTACAATAAACCATGGAATTTTACTTGCTAAACTATCGGTATTTGACTTGAGTCCTTTCCTTCAGCAGCTTTTGTTGTCATACTTTGCAAACAGATCAAATAATGCTTATTACAATGGCATAAGTCATTAGAATATTTTCTTTCATCTGGGGTTCCACAGAGATCACATTTGGGACCACTGTTGTTTGTTATCTTCGTCAGTGAATCTCTGTGATGTCCTTTACTAGTTTCTCATTCTACGGCGTCGTGAGATATCGTTTAGTTACAATATAATCTTTATATAACTACACGGTGATGCTCTGCATACAAGCTAAGTTAAACACTAAGAAATGATGTTTTATTTCCTACACGAAGAAGGTTGGTTCTATCGACACAATATATTACATCGGCAATTATAGTCTCACGAATGTTGATCATGTGAAAAACCTTCGCATTTTATTTAATTCGAGCTTAAATTTTTCTCTGAATATTTACATCTGCGCACTTGTAAACTTTCGAGAAGCTCGTCTTTGCTAAAAATGTTATTAGTTATATTAGCGAGCTGGAATATGCTTCGCCCGTGTGGTGGTCATACTATAATTATTTGCAAGTGGCTATAGAAAAGATTCCACGATATTTTTTGCTCGTTAATTATCTAGTAGAGTGTACGGCGCGAAGATGAGATTTGCGTGACATATGTACGTGTTCCATATTATTGCGTCACCCCTTGCACACCAAAATATTTCTAATACTAAATATCTATATTTTACTTCGCCTATATATATAATGCAAGATAGTTAACATTTCCATAAACTCTCAAATTATTGCCAATTCATTATTTTCATGTTGTGAAAAGGAAATTATAGAATTTACAAGATAAAAGGTAATGTAGCTATCAGAATATTACACTGAACATCCTGATGAATACATTTATGCAAATGCATATCGTTCAGATGAATATTAGCGAGCTGTCACAAAACGGAAGTTACATGTAAACATTTGGCTTCCTTCCGGATTTTGCACCGATACAGTACTCGTTCACAATTGATCTGATCTGAATATTGTCGCGCATTATCGGCGACTTGCAACATGTGTTTGCTTTTATGATATCAGATTGTTTCACTATTCTAGTACTCTAGCAATATTCACATGCTCTTTTACACATGTCAGCAAATATCGATCTTGAAATGCGCGTCCTGCTTTGAAAATGTACGTTGCACGAAATGCAGTAAATAGTTTTTATGACATGATATTCAAATGTTTTTTCGCTCTAGTATGTAAACATGCTACATTTTCCAACTAATTAATAATCAAAAGCAATTCGTTGGGGGAGTTTCGGGGCTATATTGCCGGCGATTAATTGGACCATTCAGTACTTCTGTTATTGCTGTTTCAAATTTAAAATTGCAAAAAATATTTTGATTTGTGTTTTGTTTATATATATATATATATATATATATATATATATATATATATATATATATATATATATCTATATATATTCCAGAGAAGTGGTACTCTTGTATAAAATTATTGCTGTATAGAAAGAACTAGGTAGTTCGAAATCCTGAAATAAAAAATTTCATTTCTGGACGCTATAGTAACGATAAGTGCTGTTTAGGGACAAGTAGCCGCTAAAAATTATTGAAACCTGTTTCCACCATGTTGATTTTCAACAGAATATACTTTTTAATACAGATAATAATAATAATAGTTCTTTATCGAGCCTATCAGATAATTTTTACAGGACATTTCATAACAAAATAAACAATGCACTGCAATCAACAAAAAATTACTAAATAAAATAAACAAGAAAATAAAGAAAAACATGACTGAAATAATCGAATAATAATAATCAAAAAGACCAAAAGTGCACTGTAAAAACACACCATCCAGTCTTCGCTGGGCACTCATACGCAGCACAGACAGAGGATATCTTCTCATCAAAATTGCTCTGGCTCTGAGTGAAAGTGGAATTGTGTCTACCAACTAGTCGTGGCACACAAAATTATAATTTAGATAATAAATACAATCAATTTTGTTATCAATTAGGCTATGCAAGTACATAGAACCACTTCGACGAAATTCCATGGTTACAAAGCCATGTCTTTGGTGTAATTCCACGTGATATAATTCAGTAAAGGGGTAAATTTCAACAATTCTAATCAATTAAGATTTTGAAGACTTACATGGAAATCTCTGAAGAGACATGGAATATTATATAAGACATGCATATTGTATTTTGTTAATTACAAAGATAAAGTATAAAGATTTTAAAGCATTTATTTTCGTAAAGTGACCAGAAATTCTAATAATGAAAGCCAAGGATCTATAAACAGAAGTGGCCAGTGATTCAATATGCTTGTTACACAGTAAGATATTATGATTCAAGGTATCGAATGCGCGGAAAAAATCCGATTTTGTAACATTCACTTGACCCTGTCTAGCCAAGATTTCACAAGTTTGTTACGTAAACTTTACTTTCTTTTAAAATGCTTAAATTTTAATTTGGAAGGAGTAAACATAAATTTAAAAACTCCAAACATTTTCGACTGGACTGAGGTCAGACGAATTTCCAGTCCTGGGCGATACTGATTGCGAAAACATTCTGGATTGATTTCATCATATGGCACGGTGCTCTGTCTTGCATAAACATGGAGGGACTTTCTCTGTATCTAGTAAAGTAATAAAAGGCACCGGAACACTTTATATTACATTTTCGATAGATTCGATAGATTCTATAACCGCTTCGAGTCGCGACTTCTCACTGAATATAGCCTGTGTTTGAGAAATTAACAACAGTAACAAGTAATATAAGAAAATATTTTTTAAATATTTACTATATAATTTCATACGAAGACCTTTCTCAATTCTACAACAGTAAAATATTGATGCATCTTGGTTCACTTTAGACGTCTTTTGTTCATCGTTTCGGTTAAATGCAGTTTTTTCGTATGCCGGCGACATTTTAATTCAGGAGTGTGCATGCTCCACTCTAATATCTTTGCGTTAGAGGGCTGCAGAAAATGTAACAACTCTCTGGTTTGCAAAGCAATATTCATAATTCATTTATTATCCCTTTCGGTGTTTTTTCGTGAAAGGTGACAGTGTTGTTAACTGCTTGAGGTTTAGAGCAATACTTTTGATAAATAGTAAGTGAAACTTTTACTTTTTTAACAATTTCGCTTTGAGAATACAAACCAATCTCTAGTAAAGTTTTTATTCTAATTTTTTCATCGAGTATAAAATTAGTCCAATATTAATCTAAATATAAGACACTAAACTAAAAACGGTAACTGCGTTATCACACACTCTTCGAGGGTTTTAGCAATTTTAAACAAATTTCTCTTGTATAAACGCATTATACCACTTCTTTACCTTCCTAGAATTTAGCGGACGCACGTGAAAATTATGGCCGCGAAACTTAGTACTTTGAATGAAATATAGAAATATATGTATATACATACATATACCGTTGGATAGCAGTCTGTGTATTTAAGAAATACGTTCATTTATCTTTCCGGGAGAGTATAATAATGAATATTTAAAATATATTATTCATTATAATCGAGACCTGGGTTAATTTAATTACCAGTTGCAGTTTTTTTAACTTCGGTTCACATAAACATGTACCATGTATTTGCGTTCTCTCTGGGAAAAATTATTTCTTTGATATTCTCTTCAGTTTCTACATCTCTTAGTGAAACATACAATACGAAAAAAAACCGGATAAATTTCAGGATACAATTCCTAAAATTTTAGTCTGATTTATGCGAGGATATACGACACACTTACGTTTGCTATTACTAGGAAACATACATATACAGTCTAATGCAGAGAAAACGGAACATTTTTAAAATAGTGATTCTTAGTGACGCCATCTATTTAAAAAAGAGGCGTCGGAAAAGAAGATCTGTCGTCAATATTGTGTCAAAATGTCATGACATTTGTATCATTAGAAGCAGAGATATTGCGCATAAAGTAACTGTGTGTATTTCACATTGGTCGAAAAATGAATTTTGAACAGTAAGTAAATATTAAGTTCTATTTTAAACTTGGTAAATCGTTTACTGAAACCTTTAGTTTGATGAAACGAGTGTATGGTGATGCGTGTTTATCACGTACGAGTGCGATGACGAACATCATGGTTCAAAAAAATCAGTGACTATGGATAGTATCGCCGAACTTGTGCGTGTATTTATCAGATATGAGGTGAAATTCTTATTGCGATGCGTGGGAAAGGAATTAAATATTTTCGAAGATTCAATTCATCGCATTTTGATATTTTGAAAGATTTTTGCAAGGTTTATAGCACCCAAACTAACTGAATTCAACATAGTAGAGACTTGATTAAAGACTCAGAAAAAGGACGACAACTTCAGGTATTCTATTGTAACCGGTGATGAGACGTGGCGTTGTCAATATGATCCAGAGACCAGGTGTCAAAGATCTGAATGGAAGCATCTATATGAAGAAAAACCGAATAAAAGCCTTTTGGAGAAGTAAAAAATGAAGACAATGTTGACTTATTTTTATGATTCAAAAGGCATAATGCACAAAGTGTTTGTACCAACTAGTCACACAGTCAATGCTGTAAATTATCTTGGTGTTATGAAGCGTCTTTTGGTACACATTCGTCGTTTGAGTCCTCAATATCGTGAAAATGATAGCTGGCGTTTATTACATTATAATGCATCATTCCATCGCTCGACGACTGCCACTGATTTTCTAACTATAAATGGTATTTTAACCATAAACCATTTCATCGTATTTACCGCATTTGTCCCCTATGATTTCTATCTATTCTTCAAATTTTATAATATTTACCGATGAAAAGACAGTGATCTTGAAGGACATCTCTAAGGGTGAACTTAAAAATTCATTCAACATGTTAATTGACCATGCAAAACGTTGTACTGTAATAAATGAATTTTACCAAAATAGTAAACTTTTGTGTTATTTTCAAAAAATTAGGTTTTCTCCGCGACAGATTGTGTATAATGTGACGGGATCATCATTATGCATCTGTTTCCCGCATATTTTTCGCCTTGAAAATTATTCAAAATGGGTCAAACCGTTTTTGAAATTCGGAAATGGCCATTACTTAATTCTCTTGATTCATTTAGTTTTAAAAAACAGCATTTTCAGGCCACTTAAAGCATTATAATTTGGATGAGATTTTCGCACCATATAATGAGGAATGACACGCTCACCCGCGGTGTTTAAACAGTTTTAATATGCATTTAACACGACTTCATGAAATAAAATAAATCACCACAATTACTCTGACTAATTACGCGAACGGGACCACTAGTAGATATTTTTTCCTCGATCACGATACGCGAACGCACGGCGAAATATGACACGACGATAAAAAAGGGAATAATTGTGGTGATTTTTATTTCGCATCATGCGAAGCTGTTTGTTTTCCTGGCCCCGGCAATTAAGATAAGGTCAATAAAACGTCGGGAATGTCGGAAATTTGCATAATCGATATAGCGATTTTATTTGTACCTGTATGAAGAGTTAGCGTTTTCATTTGCAATAAAATTCCGGTATAACGATGTGAAGAGCGGCTTTTTTTTGAAACTCCAGTACGGGGGCTTTCATTACGTCGGTGATCGGCCATTCTGACTGCATCGAATAAAAATTCATCAAAGTGTCCTATAAAATGATACCGATCGACCTAAAATGGTGCATCTGCCGTTTAAAATAATGTAACGAATAAGTGAGGCCTTAATTAACCTTTAATTAAGACGAAAATTACGTTTTTGTATAATATCCGATGTAACCATAGTACTTGGTGTTGACGGCGAGCCATTCCACCTTATGTTTCTCTTGAAATGTAAAGAGAAGACGTAAATAAACACGGTCGATGTTCAGTTTAAAACCAGTCGATGATTTTCAATATAAAAGCTCTCATATATAGAACTCAGATATCTTAGATACCTGCATGGTATTTGACTCGAGAATATATCTATCTAATATACATACAAAACTGGTCATTTATGCATACTTGAGTCGAAGAACACGTACGTATATGTTCTACGAAAATTCAAAAAAGTCCTCTTTTATTTTGCTGGAGTACTCGTTCTATTATTTAGTATTTATTGGAGAATTTATAAATATATAAATACAAAAAATATCTACTGCTTTTATTGTCTAATTATACCCTAAAATGCACTACTATTGACCTGTTAATTTTCTAAATATACATAGTGTTATATACCGTGTTTCTTATTTAGAGCCTATAATTCCAATATAAAATTGGCGATATTGCAGAATATTAATGATATACGATGGGCGTTTAATGTATTCTCAGTATCAGCATAAAGAGAAACGCAAAAACAATTAAATTTGTTTTTATTTTTCAATGTGATCCCCACAACATCAACGCATTTACTACATCCACAAAAAACCCTTTTTAATACCCTGTAAAAGGTAGCTTTCCTTTTAGACTGAAAATGGGCCACTCTGAGCTTTTTATCATCAGAAAATTGTTTCTCAAAAATGTTTTTTTCAAATTAGGGTATAAATGGTAATCTCTAGGAGCTAATTCCGGGCAATATGGTGGGTGATTGATTTTTTCGTAACGGTAAATCGTCATGTTGTCGTAAAGAAGCAATATATCGGTGGTCAGTTTAACCGCCTTCTTTCTTTAATTGCTTTCCTTAAATTACGCAAAGTGGCCGCGTAAAAAGCTACGTTTGTAGTTTTATCCTTTTTCATATACTTGATCAGCAAAATCACTTTTGAGTATCGAAGCACTGTGGCCATAACTTTTCCGGCAAACGAAGTGGTTTGGTATTCCTTTGTGAGTTCTGTACCCTTCTTATGCCACTCTATGGGCTCGTGCTTACTTTCATGATCGTAGTGATACATTCATGTTTTGTATCCAGTTATAATTCGGTCAAAAATACTTGATGAATCTTCACCACAGAGCTTTAGAAATTCTCTACATCATTGCCCCGCACTTGTTTCTGAAACCCATCTTGCATTGACTTTTGATGGGGTTAATAAGGTTCTGAAGACCGGTATATATAGTACCAATGGATAGGTTGGTCACCTTGCTAACATTCCAACCTTTATTTGAGCATCCTCCAGTACAAATTTCTCTATATTTTTCACATTTTCTTACATAGCAGCAGTAACCAGTCCACCGGAGCGGGTGTCACCTTCAATGCTCTCTCTCCCTTTTAAATCCACTTGACCACTTTTGAACTGTAGATAACGAAGGCACAGAATCTTTGTAAACGGCCACCATTCCTTCTTGAATAATTTTTTGACTTTTTTCTTATTTTATAAGGAATTTCATCAGCGCAGTGCTGGATTTTCAGCATTGTCGCACCAGCATTCTGATCTTCCTTGGCTAAGGATTACTAGCGAACTAATTATCACAACAATGTATATGAAATTTTATTTTTGTAACTTTATATAATGTCATTATCTAATAAATTAGACAAATTATCCACATCAATCCCAAATCATCGCGACACCGAGAATATATAGAACGCCCCTCGTAGGATGTATAATTCAGAAATATTTTTAAACAAATTTTCTGCTCTTCGATAAGACTTGAACTCACGATTTCATGCTTACCGGGCACGTGTCTTGCTTTATAGTCATGAAGAACGGTGATATTCGAGTTTATTAACGCGCCATAATAATAATAATTGTGCAAGCAGATATTAAATGAAATGTAAAACTGAAAAATTCTAATTTTCTTTCCGCTTTTGACATTGTGTATATAACGCAGAATTTTTTTTTAAAAAATTTCCTGCTCTCCGATAATACTCGAATTTACGATCTCATGCTTGCCTGGCATGTATCTTACTCTTTGTCCATGTAGAATGATGGTATTCGAGTCATTAATAGATATTAAATGAAAACCTACGATGTAAAACTAAAAAATTCTACTTTTAACCGCTTTTGACATCTATACATAATGTAGAAATATTTTTAAAGAATTTCTCGTTTTCTAGTGAGACGATTGCATGCTTACTGAACACATGTTTTCCCATTTTTGAGATTTTATCGGTTTGACATCGTAAAAGCGTATAATTATACGAAATTCATAATATATGTTTAAGTAAAATTTCTATACTTATCATCTTAAGATTAAATCATTAAAATTTTTATTTTTAAGGAGGGCTTTGAAAGAGAACAGCACGAAAAGTTAGAACATTATAACAAAATTAAATATTCTCAACTATAATACATCAATTAATTCTAATTTAATTTGCAGACGTTCCTCACTTAAATATTACGTAAATTCATTATAAAAACTTAAGATCATATTGTATGCACATATAATAGAGCAAACAATATACGAATAACAATATGGATTACGAGCTTTTAGTAGATTAAATTGGAAAAGATAGTCAAAAGAAGAAGAAACGAAAATCTGGTTCCAGAAACCATTGTCGTATATAAAGGGTTTTCCAATAAGGACTTTTTATCAAAATAAAATGCAGGCCATTTGAGATATTTCAAAAATGTTATTATTGGGTTGAAGTACAATCAAAACATTTATGAATGGCCACCGCAGGCACGTTTGCAGCGGTCGATTCTTTGGACCCTATTTTCGATGACTCGGCCACACAATTCGGTCGAAACGGCTGCTATTTCGCGTTCAATGTTGGCTCTGAGCTCTTTCAACGTGTCGGCTTGTTGGCATAGACCAATGACTTGACGTAGCCCCAAAGAAAAAAGTCTAGAGGCGTTAAATCGCACGAACGAGGCGGCCAATCGACTGGTCCATTTCTTGAGATAACACGCTCATCAAACTTACTCTGCAATAAATCGATTGTAACGTGTGCTGTGTGGCATGTGACACCGTCCTGCTGAAACCACATGTTGTCCAAGTCCATATCTTCCAATTCAGGCCAAAAATAGTCGGTAATCATGGCGCGATAACGATTGCCATTCACAGTAACGTGACGATTATTATCGTCGACGAAAAAATATGGCCCTATGACGCCGCCGGCATGCAAACCGCACCAAACAGTTTTTTTGTGGATGAAGTGGTGTTTCATGAAGCACATGTGGATTTTCACCCGACCAATAACGCATATTTTGCTTATTGACGAACCCATTGAACCAAAAATGAGCTTCGTCACTGAAAATGATTTTGCGATGAAATTGATCATCTTGGCGCATCTTTTCCAGAGCCCAATCGGAGAACGTACGTCGCTTCAAATGGTCCATCGGCTTCAATTCTTGAGTGAGCTTGATCTTGTATGGGTGTAAACCAAGATCCTTACGCAAAATTCGCCATAAAGTTGTCTGGGCGATGCCCAACTCTTGAGAACTCCGTGGAATTAACTGACAAACAAATATGTGGACTCAAATTTTTGCACTAAACTTGTTACTGCCTGTCTACTAGGGTGATAATTACGACCGAAAATCTGAGTTAACGCTCTTAAAGCAGCGGTCACCGACTCCGAATTTCTGTAGTAAATTTTTATAATTTACAGACGTTGTTCGTTCGTGTACTTTACTATGATGAAAATGATAAGTTTACTGAATAAATTGACAGTGACAGTTCGATGATTAGTGAAAGGGTGCGTTCACAAATTGAATTAAAAGTCGTCAAGTCCCTATTGGAAAACCCTTTATTTTAATTATTATTCCTTTGGAAATCATTATTTATTTCACTTCCTATCCTTCATATATATGAAGGTCATAACACGTGCGGATTACAGATCTTCTCCAAGAGATCTCTAAGATCTCAGAATTACAGGAGAAATGTTCCTCTGTTGAATATACTATTTATACTTCTTCATCTTCTCCATAAAGCATATCAACACAATGAAAATAAATATGTTACGTATATGGAATAATCCATGAAAAGCCTAAGACGAAAACATGGACAGAAAACAAGTTAAAATTTGCAGTTGTAAGAACTTTATAGACATAAGTTTCGATTTGTATTCCACACTATTCTACTTCTTCATTGTAAGAAATCTTGTTGACTAGAGTTATTAGTAAATGTCGAAGAGACAGTCCATTAGATATGATAAAAATTTCGAGACACTAAAATATTAAATTAAAAAAAATGCATTTTAGAAAGCAATCCGCTTTTAATTATCTGCTAATTTATGGGACTGAACTTCGAAAGATCTTGCACACTTTCGATTTTCCTTTTAATATCATATAATAACAAGAAACGTCTTCTCCAATCTAATATCTATAATTTATTGAAAATTTTTGTCTTAAGATGGCAACAATTTCGCGATTTTATATGATATGTCTAATTGTCAAATATATTTTTGTCAAACCCTTGACAAAGTAAAAGTATTTATACAGAGCGTTTACTAAACACTCAAAATTAAAAAACTCTTCCTTGGGCTATTCTAAGGTTTTTTTGCTCTTGGATAATTTATAGTTTGGAAGATATAGGGCTATAAAGTTTTTGAAAATAACACAATACTTTCAAAATCATCGGAGTTGTTTCTTATTGCATTATACCCGCAAATTATCCATATTTTCAAATCTTAATTTTTCACGGGAGTAATATAGTGCAACGGTCTCAAATGATCCTATAGGAAAACATCCAAGATATTTGAGTCTGCTGGGTCAAGCAGACCATAAGCGAGTTAAGCTTTTTCTAATTGGAATGTTATTAAAAACATAGAAACGGATTTTTGAACATTTCTTGTACGATTGAGTACCAAAAAATAACCGAAATTTCTCTATAAAAACCTGTATTTCATTATTTTGACAAAAAAACCTTAACTCCTTCAATAAACTCTCCATTTAACTTTATATACTTGTCTAATCGATGATTTCATTGTTGGAAACATTGTTCGAACAGGTTTTTTTGTATGGCTGTGAGCTACTACGTCGTTTTTTTCTTCGCCTCTTTCACGTCGTTAAAACGATGTCTTTTCATGTCCCTTTTCATTCGTGGAAACAAGAAGAAGTCGCATCGAGCAAGATCAGGTGAGTGAGGAGCCTGGGGGAAAGGTGTCATGATGCTTTTAACCAAGAATTGGCGCATGCAGGTCATAAACTTCACGTTGACTCTTGTCACCCCCAATTATCCCGACAAAATTCGCTGTTCTGAGCTCCAAGATATTCCAGATAACTCCGCAATTGCTTCAATGTTTCATCGTCGGTCTTCAAGCACAATTGCACGAACTTTCTCGACATTTTCATCCATTCTAGAAGTTGATGGACGTCCAGAACGAGGTTTGTCAGCAACTGATATTTCACCTATTTTGAAATCAAAAAATTATTCGTACACTTGAGTTTTTCCCATAGTGTCATCCTGTTTGCAACATCAAAATTGTTTCTACTGCGTTCCTTCCAGGCAAATGAAAATTTCATAACCGCACGTTGTTCGCTTGAGTTCAGCATTGCAAAAAAACGACAGGCAAACGAAAATGCTTTTATAAAAAAGTTCATTGTAACAAAACACAACCTTATTCGGCGAAAGAATCGACTGTAGCGAACGCAGAACAATTTGCGTCACATGCACCCAGCAGGAGGAATGCGTGCTAGGCAAGCTCCACCCACAGTGCTGCTATTGAGGTTATTTTTGTGTACACCCTCGTATCTAGTAGGCCCAGTGCAGTACATCACAGTTTTACTTAGGGTGCTCTAATAATTTTAAAATTATCCAAACCATTGTCGTACTGTATCTTTGAAACAAAGCCATTTTCAAAAATAATAATAATAATCCTAGGACAAAAAAATTTTGAAATACCGCCTTGAATTGTTGACGCTTATTTAGCCAACCATATATAAACTATTTTAAACTTAAAAATAAATCTAAAAATGAATGACCAGGCAAGACAAAGTGACCATACAAGTTTCAGGCTTGCCAAATTAAATATTGGATTCTGTCATTCGTAGTCATTTTTAAAATAAATCCCTGGTAATTTTAAGAATTCTGGAAGTTTCTTTGTACGCATACACGCAAATCATCAAATTGTGTAACGGTAAGCCAATTTTACTATTTCCAAATTATTTCCTTTTTTTTTCGTGTGTCTAATCTGCATAACCGAACAATTCTGTATCTTAAATTACATTATGTCAAGGAAGTTTAAAATTATTTGAGTCTGTCCAGGACGTACGCATATCTACTACGCAAATAATCCGCCCCACAACTGTCTTAATGACGGTACATTATTAAGGAAGGTGCGAAGAGGTTTACTAATTTGAGTACTAGTGTAACAACAGTAATTCAGACAGAAACCTCAAGGCGGGCAAATTGTTTTTGTTCCCGTTTTATGGGTGGCCAACGAACGTCTTTGTTTAGGCTGTAGCATATCTCGTTTATGTACAGAATATCTATAACTTAGTATCTAATCAGGATGATGTTTGAAATGTTATTTAAAAGAGTATCTTAGCAAAATTGAATGAATTATTTACGTTAACGAAATGAAAAGACATGTGACAATAATGTCGATTCTATTTTTATAACGATAGGCTACGTGTAATTTGGCTACGTCCACGTCATCCTTTAATTTCTCGATTTCTGTCTTGACTTACACAACGTACCCTTAATCTAATACACGTCACTTTCTGCCATTATTTCTAATAATAGAAATCCCATTTGTATTTCGTACGGTGTAGAGTGTATACATAAAAAAAGTTAATGTAATTATATACATAAAAAATTACATATTAGGGGAAATTATTTAAAGAGTTGAGTTCAAGGCTTATTAGAAGAAAACGTGTCTATTTTTTTGTTAAATTTAGCATTTAGTACTGGTAATTATTTGTACAATCTTGGCCATAAATGTGAGCCGAATTATAAATTTCATATTAGCGTGAATTCGATTATATAAAGCATTGTTAGGTTTATGGAATGTTTTCAAATAACACTATTATCTTTAATCAATTCTCTTCTCACCAGATTAATTATTCTCTTAATTTCTTTTCCGTAAGTTTACACATATACCTACATAAATACTCCATGGTTTTGTTCAGATTCACTGTTCAATTGTCTCATATACTCAACGTCATAATGTTTTCGAATCTGAGTAACTTGTAGAACTGAAAATATTTGGAGAAAGCTTCTTTGTCTTTTCGACAATTTCTTTAATTTTAAATAATTTGGTGTTAATAATTCAATTTCCTAAGAAATGCAATTAACCTCATCTCATCTCATTAAAAAATTAGTTTGCAATTTTCAGCTGTTGACTGTTTCGTGAAAAAATTTTAAAGAAAGATTCAAAAACTAATTCTTGGATCAAAACAGGTATACAATGCAGACGAAAGTGGCTAGTTTTGTTCGAAAAAAACATATAAGAAAGCCGTTGTTCGATTACTCAAGAAAATTTTACCGGACGGTTTTACGAGAACTTTGTAAGATCTGTTCGAAAGTTTTTGAGGGAACAAAATTTACTACAGAAAGTCTTGCTCATATTTAATAATGCTTCTGGCTGTCCAAATGAGGAGCAATAATGCTGATGATTTCATACAAGTAATGTTTTAACCACAAAATTGCATACCCATTTTGCAACCCACGGACCAAAATGTGGTGCACTTGGTGAAAACATACTACAAAAGAAACTTTTTCATATAATGTGGTGAGCCAAACTGATGACATCCTAAAATACTTGAAACAATAGCATCTTAAGGATTATTTTTTATCATACCAATGCGTGGCAGTAGATTGTTTCTTAGTGGCCATTACATTTATTAATCTCAAGTATCAATGATACCGTTATATCAGAAGAAGACGAAACTAGTGCTATTATCTTAAATTGTCGTTTGAAGATAGTAACTGAATTGTATAAAAAAAAATAATCATCTTGTCCAACATTTGCTGATGTAAATAATTGATTGGTTTGAAAGGAAAATGAAGTCTTAAGCATAATATCTGACTAGACAGTCAACGACGAAGACGAACATCAGACTAGTATCTTCTCGGAAGAAAGGATAGGATACGATGATGCTATAGATGCTTTCAAGGTGGTACTGAATGGTCAGAGAAAATAAAGTAAAGGCGAAGAATATTTTTACAATTAAAAGACTCCTAGAGAACGTGATGAAAAAATATTTAATTAACAACAAAGGATTGAAGATTTTTAATAAATAAACTAACATGTGAACAGTTATCATATCATTACACATACGTGTATGCATGTTCAAGTAATGTATTTCCTTTTGTAAAACAAGTAAGTATATACAAAAGAATTTCATTTCTTTTTTAATTGCAATTTTTTTTCATATATTTAGTGTGTTATGTGGTCGCATGTATTGGATTATACTGTACATTTCATATCATACCAATAGCTAACATTTTGCAATTTTATTTATGCATTCATGGTATATTTTCTTCCTTTCCAAAACTTAAAAATAATAATGAAAATAAACAGATGAGGCGGAAATTTGTCTACATTTCTCAATTACTTTTATAGTTTCCACAGTCTTTTTTCAATCGTTTTTGGCTAACAGTGCGTTTCCCCATGATAGAAGTCGATGTCGGATTAAATTTGTAAGGAACTTTGCTACTAAATTTTACGGAATTGTCAGGTTAAATTTCCAAGTGCCGTTAAATATTACCGCCTCACTACTTCTCACTTGAATTACTGAAATTACACTCTTAGGCTCGTACATATAGACTCTAGACCGGGGTTTCGACCAGCTGCTCCGTTACAGTCATTGAGCTGAATATTTTTTTAAACGTTATGCTCTTAACTCTGGATACTTATGTGCTACTTGCTTGAAGTGGTTTTAAAGGTTTCGTAAAATGTGTGACCTATAGTACAACAAAAGTTGTGCGGATTATCAAAATTGCGCAGCTCTAATTTCAAAGTAGCTTTCATTTCCTTAGAAGTTGAGATAAACTCATGTATTGTGCCTCATGTTTTAATTTACATTTTTTTTCTAAATGAATTGTAAGTACACAGACTACTTCTTTCTATTTTGCAGAGGATATTACCCATATACAACAATATACATATTTCTACAGAATTAATAAAAATAGACGCTATTGATATATATTATTGTGTTTTTTAATTTTTGTCCAGTAAGTCAATGTTTCTGAAACTTCTAATATTCACGACTGAATTTTCAATAGACAATCTATTAAAATTTTTCAAAAAAACTTTGTATGTCAATGAGAAAATTTTACAGGCTTCTAATAAAGATTCATATAAAATGGTCAGATATAAAAAGCCTCATACCAATGGTGAAGAACTAGTTCTGCTAGCTGCAATTAAGATTGTAGAAACTATATTTGGAGATAATTTTGTCAAGCAATTGAAGTCCATACCTATGCCAAAATATATTGTTTCCCTTTCGAATTGGTGATACAGCTGAAGATATAGAGCAACAGCTTTCTGGGCAGTTCCAGTGCCAATTGTTTCCAATTCAGCTTGAGGAGGCAATAAATAACAATGAAAACGCTTATTTAACTGTCGACATTCGATTTTGTGATGGTATGTCAGCAGTAGCAAAACCAGTTTTCTTCGAGCCAATAGAATTCACAGTAATATATAATATATTAAATGATTTTGTAAACGGGGCTAAAATATAGTGAAAAAATTACCTGAATATGCACCGATCGTGCTCGTACAATATCAGGAAGACTCCAAAATTTGCAAGTATTTGTGAAACAAAAACTGTCACTACATCTGAACACATTGTATGATTCACAGAGAAGCTTTGGCATCCAAAAAAATTACTCTTAGTCTGAATGTTGTGCTTGTGGCGGTTGCAGTCGTAAGAAATTATATTAAAATGTGACCCATTGAATCAAGAACTTTTGCTACACTTTGTAAAGACATGGGTTTAGTACATTCAGCGTTACTGTTTTATAGCGAGGCAAGATGGCTAATACGTGGCAAAATAATGCAACATATTTATGAATTAGGAAACGAAATCGACACTTTTCTAGAAGAAGCAAACAAACTAGAGGTCGAGCTGTTTCGAGATGATTGGAATTGTGGAGCGGAAATATGAAGTGAGTGAACCTAGAAAAGTTTGCAAATGTGAATGAATTTGTTAAAACGAAAAGGTCGAAGAGCAACATATTAAAGTTATTTTCGTAATCATTGAAATTCATTTAGCCACACTGGCTAAGAATTTTTGAAACTATTTTTTGCTGAGGACAACTTTATAGCAAGTTACGAGTGGATTAGGCGCCCACTTCAAAATACTTCCGAAGGTCCCACAACTGCCGAAGAAGAAATCTCGACAGACTTCGCTTCAAATGGCGATATAAAATGATAATTTATAAGTAAATTACCGTTTGAATTTTGGGCAGGGGTAATATGAATTTTTTGCAC
The DNA here is from genome assembly GCA_031893035.1 of Dermolepida albohirtum. Lineage (NCBI taxonomy): Eukaryota > Metazoa > Arthropoda > Insecta > Coleoptera > Scarabaeidae > Dermolepida > Dermolepida albohirtum. Next base: position 429,336 of record JAVIWB010002368.1, read on the forward strand.
TGAAACCAAGTACACTTCGCATACTATTTCTAATATTCCACCTTTACGAAACCGGATTTTCTAAGGCGGCTGCTTTTGAGACAAAATATAGAAGTCTGCTAAATGTAGAACAAGAGATTAGAGTAATCTGGTACATAGACTTCCGAGGTCGTGGTCCATGCTATCTGTTTCTGGGTTTCCGGGCTGGAACTACTGCACTGAAATTGGAGTTTTAGTGCAGCAGTTCAGCCATGAAGATGTCCCATACAAATGGGTACGAAACGTCGGCAGATATAAAAGTGACGCGGTTCCAGCCCAGAAACCCAGAAGCAGATAGAAGAGATTAGAGTGTTAATTGTAAATGTTAAACCTTTCTTCGAAAAAGTTTTCTCTGTAAGAAATGCTCCAAGGAGTCACTGACAATTATTAAACTTGTTTGTAATGTATACAGGATCTACTTTATTGCTTTTCTTTCAGTAAATTAAACAATTTTCAAAGAAAAATAATATTTTCTCTTATTTTTTTTTGTGTATGCTCGCACACCTCATTTAGTTCTAGCGCTCTCCACATGTTGAAGATCACTGTTGTAATTGGAATTCTAATATTCTATCGGGCAAATAGATAAATAAATATTCAATTACAGCTTTCTAATTAAATGTTACTAATATCATTGCGAAAACAAAGAAATGAAAATTTTCAAAATTCCAATCGATTTTCTAAAACCACGAATATACTTGAAATAAATTCACAAACCCTAAAATTAATATAGTTGTGAAGGTCTTGTATTCAATACATTATTTGGGGCATAGAGTAAACAAAAACTTAAATTCGAAACTTAGGTTAATCTAGCTTGCTTTAAAGCCTATGGAAACATTTCCACTTTAGATTACGCAATATAAGCAGTGATGTTTAAACCCTGTTCCGCGAATGCCTGGGATGCAATATAACTTTTTCAAGGGTTTCGGGAGTTCTTGTTTATTTTGTTTTTCACTAATATTACTGGTCGTGTTATAAAAATCAAATAGAAAATATTAAATGTATATTATAATGGATAATTTTGCTTAATTTTTTATGCAATATAATTGCGTATACATATATTTATTATAATAATTTATTTTAACAATATTGTGTATATTCATTATTGACAATATATAAAACTCTAGAATGTTTTCAACATCGTTTTTTAAAGGAACGTGACATACTCATTCAACATTTGAATGGTGAAAAGTATGGTTACAACTGTTTACATATCTAGCAAATATGTATATTTATAATTTTAAATATATATGTATATAATAAATTTCTGCAATGCCTTTACATTGGACGATGGTCTGAATTTATGGGAAAAGTATGTCTAGTATATATTACTTGCTTTTGAATGTCTTATTACAAGGAAAGAAAATACTATTTAACGAACAAATTAAAGGTTTAATCCCGGAATATATTTTCCAATTGAAACCAAGAAAGAGAGAGCATTTTCCAACAGTTCCAACAGATTATCATGATTGGACTACGAATACATTTTCTTCCAATGGACCTTGTAATTACTAATCAAAATAGTGTTAGATTCAACAATGAAATGCGCTATTAAATTAACTTCTGATTGAAAATGTATATACGGGGATAGTTTTATTTATTATAATTAATAATTTTCACCTTTGTCAAGACACTCGAGTTGCGGCAACGATTCCTCTATATTTTTCAATATATTCGTATTCAATATTAATACACTTGAAGCAGCGGCGCTTGAGAACTATTGGACCAGTTTTATACTCATTAGCATCTATGTCGTCAAAATACTGCTCTATTTCTGCAATAACTTCCTCATCTGTCTTGAACATCCTTCCGGCGAGAAATAGCTTCAGTGTTGGTAGTCAATAGAAGTTTAAAAAGATTAGACCCGACGAATGGGGTGGCTGGGGCACAAATTGAAGTCGTAATTCATCCAGTTTCTATCGAACAATACGACTAGTGTGTGACGGTGCATTAAAATGATGAAATGGCACTTTCTTTTGAGCCATTGCGGGGTTTTTTCGGTAATAGTAACTTTCACTTTAAAAATAATGAAAAGGAAAAATAATGTCTCATTAGTAATTTGACTCTTTGCAAGATAGTCGATAAGAAATATACAATGCGAATCCTAAAATATCGCGGTCAATTCCTTTCCAATCGAAGGAAATGTCTTGGCCTTCTTTGGCGGAAGACTGCCACATCGCTTCATCTGCTGAGATTATCGTGTCGATTCTGACACATAGTAATGGAACTAAGTTTCATTGAATGTAGCAAAGCTTTAAAAGAAAATGTATTGGGTTGGTGTTAAGAGCTTCAAATTTCCGTGCTCTTTCGTAATATTGAACTATATTCAGTTATAACAGCACCTACCTGGCAGAAGGCTTAAACATGCCAAATTCGACATGAAAAATGTGGTGTATATGGTTAGTAAATAAGCCCACAATCTTGGTAATTCCCTCCACTTTCGTGACACATAATTAACTTTTTCTAGTACGGTAACGAGCTTTGGTAGGCCAAGATGTTCTTCATCTTAGAGACTCATGTCGCCGCATTTAAAGCTAGGAATTCAGTAGCAAATCGTGGCCATTGAAGTAACTTCGTTGACCAAATCTACTAAAATCTCAATCGTGATCATCATCTTAAAAAACAAGTAACTAACTGCATCACGAATAGCGAGTTAATCCATTTATAACTTTCACTAAACACGTCGTCATTAAGCAACAGTGTCTATCTGCAATTCAGACGATATTGAAAATTGAAATAGTATCTTGTAAATACGTACTATTCAAAAATAATACTAATTTCTTTCCCAAACAAACACTGACAGACTTGTTTATTTTCCATAAAATTATCCTCGTAGAATATTCGGAAGTGTATAAAGAAAATAATGAAAATATTAATGCTTTTTGTTATAGTATGTTTGTACGAGCAAGCAGGAACCAAAAACAAAAAATTAAATGCTGAATACGAAATGCGGCCACAGACAAACGAAATCGAACTCGATTTAACATATTGTGCCAGAAAGTGCATGCATATATGTACATACCATTAAATAAAATCATTAGATTAAGTAAATAAAAGAACTACATTAATTGTAAGTACCATATGTGTATTTGTATGTACATATATGCATTAATAGTAAATATTAGTAGTTTTTGAATGTGTGTACTTAAGTGAAATGTTGAAATTATCGTTGTGTAACGATAAAATACAAGTTCATACATAGGTATTAATTGCCCCATGTGCAATGTTTTTTTAGCGTTTCCTGTCAATTATTTTATTGCACATAAAGAGTTTTCTGACTCGACAAACTTTGAGGACACCGGTATAAGGTATCAGCTTTATAATTGTTTTCCGGATATTATTAGTCTTATAATTTTTCCAGTAAATTTGTATTGATCAACCAAAATATAAACGTTTCAGATTATATCTTTACTATCCTACAGTTTACATTGAAAGAGAAAGGAAAATAACCGTTTTTTCTCATAAAATATGAAAACCAACATAGTAAAACAATCGAATAAAAAGCTTTAGGTAAATGTTAATATAAAACTAAAGAACATAGAAAAAGAAAATCAAAATTCCATTAACAAATATTTCGTGCAACTAACATGTAATTATAACAGATTCCTTTGTTAATATAATTGGTAGTTACTTGAAAATACATGGCGCATAATACTGGGTTAGATATGGTCAATAAATAATTTAAGATAACTACACATTTAACATGACATGAATACCAAATAACAGTCCATATAATTCAGCTATATGATACAGCGGATTATTACGTTATTGATATTCGTGATATCACATTTCATGTTAAAGACAATCAATTTACGAATGTTTGTACAGGACAGCCGTCCTGCAAATGGTTACGATGTGTGCATGTAGATATGTTGGAATTAGTAGATACATATAACGTCCAATCCAAAAAGTATGGATTTGCTGGAAAGAAGTAGGGGCGGGTTTTATGAAATCCATTAATAATATAATAAACATAATCAAAAACCTGCGCTTATAAAAATTTATGTCGAAGTGGATCAGTTGCTGACAGGCTAAACTTTAGGTTATTGATGGCAGATTCATATCGAAACAATTATAATACCTACATAAATCATTTCGTCGAAAAACTTATGAATTAGATAGATAGATAGATAGATAATTGAAGAATGAAAAAGAAAGAAATTCCTAAAATATTTTATACGATCTTATCCAGCTTACGACATAATCTTTTTTTTATTACATTGCTGATGCGTTAACCTAGTTCGATTAACCTGTGCGATTGTGGCCAGAATACTAATTTTATTAGCGCATTTTGTTTATCCATAATTAGTAAAATACTATTTTCCTTTTACAGCTATGCTTGTAAAGTAGTAGAGATCCACTTATTTCGCGGTTTTTTTAAAGAATAAATAAAACGAATAATTTTCATTGACTTTCAAAAACATTTTATTGGTAATTGAAGTATCAGTTATGACATTTATATGCGAAAAATTATATCTGCCAAATGGCCTCCCCTTGCAGCTCAACAGACGTCCACTCTTTTGTCAAAATTTTCAAAGACATATTGACATAATTAAGGCTCTATCTCACCAATGACAAGAATAATTTCATCTTTCAAAGAAGGAATTCATTGTGGATTGTTTTTTATAAACCCGACTTTTCACATAACCCAAAAGAAAATAGTCTAACGATGTCAAATCACATGATCTTGGCGGCCAATTAACATAACCGTTTCTTGAAATTACATGTCCAGGAAATTTTTCTCAGTAAATCAACTGATTCATGTGCAAAGTGAGGTGTAGCGTCGTCCTATTGAAACCACATATCTTCTAGATCAATATTTATTCATTCAGGCCACAAAAATTCGTTTATCATCCGACAATATCGATCACTATTGACAGTTACAGCTTCACCAGCACCATTTTCAAAGAAGTAAGGTTCAATTGCACCACCTGACCATAATGCATACCAAACAGTAACTCGTTTAGGATGCATAGGTTTCTCATGAATAATTCGAGAATCTTCCTCACCTCAGATACGGGGCAATTTTATTTATTAACATAGCCACCAAATTCAAAATGTGCCTCATCGGAAAATATTATTGTTTGAGAAATATCAGCTGGTTGTTCATTGATGAAATTGACAAATGAACGACGTTTTCAATGATCTAATGGCTTCAGTTCCTGTGTTATTTGAACCTTATATGCCTTCAGAGCTAAATCCTTGTGTAAAATACGTCATGTTTTTGATCCACTAAGTCCAAGCTGTTGTGAACATCGTCTAATGGACATTTCAGGATCTTCAGCAACACTTTCACGAAGCAAACCAATATTTTTTTGTGAACGGCCACTACGACTATATTTTTCACTTTTTTGATCTACCACGGAACCGGTCTCTTGAAATTTTTTAATAATTCGATCAGTAGTGCTATCAGATGGACGATTATGTAAACCATAAAATTCACACTTTTTAAATGCTCACATACCCAGACAAGTTCAGTGCATCATCTATACTTTATTCTTAAAAAAAACCGCGTAATTTGAAACACCTTTTATTTTTAAATAAAAGCCGCGTAAACTTTTAAAACATTTATTAAAGTAAATAAAACCATTTACATATACGAAACATAAATTTATTCTCTAAAATAAAATATAATTCAATAAACAATTGTATGGGTTGTACATATATTTTCATATAAAAGGTATCAATACCATCCGCACAACAGCTTGCAACTCCATATACATATGCATACATATAGACTCGTGTATATATTGGGTCTGGGAAAAAGTTCGTGGCGTTTTTTCAGTAAAATTCAACTGGTCCCCGCATGGCGCGTGGACGAATTCATTTAAACCGAATATGCTCCATTATTATCGACAATGTTTCGCCATTTTTTTGGTAGATCCATGATCCCATCGGTGAAAAACTTCTGTGGTTTCTGGTCGAAAAACTGAATCAAGTAGTTTTCACAGGCTTCTTTTGAAACCAACTTAATTCCATTGAGAGAGTTCTGCAGAGATCGAAACAGATGATAGTCAGAGGGTGCTATATCCGGACTGTAAGGTGGGTGCATCAAAACTTCCCAACCAAACTCTCTCAATTTTTGACGGGTCATCAAAGAAGTGTGTGGTCGGGCGTTGTCATGATGGAAGACAACACCTTTCCTATTAATCAATTCGGGCCGTTTTCTTTCAATCGCCTGGCGTAATCTCTCTAGTTGTGCACAGTAGAGTTGAGAATCAATCGTCTGACCAGTTGGAAGTAGCTCGTAGTGGACGATTCCCCTCCAGTCCCACCATACACACAGCATCACTTTTTTTGGCGTCAATGTTGGCTTAGCGAACGCTTGTGACGGCTCACCATCCTTTATCCACGATCTTTTACGCTTCCGATTATCGTACGTAATCCATTTTTCATCTCCGATTATTAAACGTTTCAGAAACGGCTCGATTTCATTCCGTTTCAGCAGCGCATCGCAGATGTTAATTCGGTCCATCATGTTTTTCACGCTCAACTCATGAGGAACCCATACGTCAAGCTTTTTTTTGTAACCAGCTTTGTGTAAATGGTTCAAAACAGTTTTGTGGTCAATGCCTAGCTCCATGCCAATATCGACACTGCTGATATGCTTATCTTGTTGGACTTTTTCAAGAATTTCATCAGATTTTTCAGTGATTGGACGACCGCAGCGTGACTCATCTTTCACATTGAAATTTCCAGAACGAAAGCGAGCGAACCATTTCCGCGCAACAGATTTCGATAAAGTACCTTCACCGTACACAGCACAAATTTTATCACAAGCCTGCGCAGCGTTCTTCCCCTTATCATAATAATATTGCAGAATATAGCGAAATTTCTCATTATTCTTCTCCATTTTCAAGTGCGAATAACTTTCCAACCACTGCACCGATTACAATGTTTCTACGCTCAAACTAACGTTCGGAAGGTCATCTAAAAAACGAGCCCTCGGTGGTGTCGCTGTGACTTGTTGTTCTTTAGTTATCGGCAACCAATGCCATCTATCGGGAAAAACGCCACGAACTTTTTCCCAGATATAATATATATATATATATATATATATATATATATATATATAAATTCTAGTAGAGATCCTCTTATGCCGCTATCAAAATGTGTATACATATACAGCCTATTCGCAGTAAATCTTTTCGTCATTAGAGGCCGTTCTTAACATGTTCATATGCAATTTATATATATATGTAAGTCCGATTATGGTAGACCGAACCGATCAACAACCATATCTGACAAGAAGGGTTGACAATGTTGAGTGAGTACGTATGTATTATATCATAACGTACACGATAAAGGAGGATCCCTTTCCCGTTAGTCCAAGATTGTTAATCCTCCTCGCATAACTGAAATCGATAGATGATTAGAACTTGAATGTTTAGGTAGAGGGAAATAAGCGAGTACGGATCGGTCTTTGTCATGCAAAATACTCTCGCTCGACTCACGATCCCCCAATCGTTCTTTGAAAATTTTCCTTCGATTCGTCTTCTGATAATAGTCTAAACTGCAAACCCATTGTAAAAGTAAATCGATTTTAATCACTGATGGCGTAGCAGAAAATACTAATTTTTATTATTTTCTTATCGTAAAGAGCTTAATTCTATATTCACATATAATTAGTGGCATAGTATTTACTAATTTAAAAATCTATATGAGGGAAATCTATTTGTAATAAAACGTGCTCAAACTCAAGTTGCTATGATGATGTAGAATCCTGAATTTAAGTCTGAATAATATTTTAATTTAATTGTATGGTATACTTTGTTTTAAGAATTTTTCTTTAAATTTATTCTCCGCTCTTATTTCAGTTTTGACACTTAGCTTCAGTAGCTTTGATGTGTTCATCTCAATGGTCGTTTCCTTATAACTTTCTGTAATTCTTTCCTGTTCCTCACTATGATTGTTACATTGTTTCTGTCGGTCTCGGGTTTCTTTGTTCTAGACTGTTCTTAAGATCTAGCTTATATGTTTGTCCTTGTATTTAAACAAGCAGTATATAAAAACTATTTATAAATTCATTTATTAAAAAAAAGCTATTCGTTTTTCGAACACGGAAATAAAGAAAAAATAGTAGCATTAATTGAAAGTAAATCACTGCTATTAGCAAATAGAAATCAATCTTAATGTTTGAGTAATGTGCATATTACCCGAGTTTATTTCAATTTAGTAATTCTTGATAATAAATCTCACGCTCATGTCAACAGTAAAGCTAAATCCGAAATACTCACTGAAAGATTTAAAGATTACAAATTGGATTCTGCTGAAGGTCATTATTTCTTATATTTTGTGTATCCAGTCTGAAAAAGGAATTTTCTGTGGAATAGCTCCTAATATACATGGTGACCTTAATCGTAAAATCAATATTTAGCGCTAACACACAATACGTACGTACAACAACCGGTAACCAGTCAGGATTCTGCCACAAATATTGTCAAACCGGTACTGAATGGGATATATGTATGTACGTATACATACAAAAAAAAGATACTAGTTAAAGTGAAAAATGCTTTCCTGCCACATATCGCCGAATTTATGGAAATAGATATTCAGAGATAATATTAAACGTCAAACCGTATCCGAGGTACTTCGTCACAGGGCTTTGTTATCTTGAAATGTGAACGCGAAGCCGATTGTTTTTATTACTTGGCGTTTTGCTGTGGATTGCATTTGTGGAAATTCATAGGTAGCTATATAAAGCGTAAATAACTCTGCACGCACTCATATGCGGACCTTTAACACATATATAGATTAATATTTTATTAAACTGGAGGAGAAATATATTAGTACTTTATTCTTGGTTATTACAAGAATTTTATTGTTAAGTATACAGAAAATGATATATTGTTTTGAGAATATTTTCCGAAGGTCAGTTTTTTGCCATTTTGATTTTAAGCTTTTACATTCTTCGACTACTTCACGCTGCTGCAGATTCATGACGTCTATGAATTAACATATATACAGATCGTACGTTTTGTCTCTACAAATACATCATTACTAATGTCGTATTACCTCAGGCCCTAAATTTGGCTTATTTATTCACCAGGTACATCGAACATCATAAATAAACAATTTCATATTTTAAGAAAGTATAAGTAATGGAAAATTCCTATTAGATCAATCCTATTAAAAATTAATAACGCATAGGTAAAGAAAAAAACGTCTCGATTGTAAATACATACAAACATATTTTTATCTTCTTACTTAAGGTATCGTCCAAGGTTCATTAGTTTCTTTGTATTTACATTTCTTCGGCACCATCCTTCCCCATGGTATTATTTTTACCCATATCTTTAACTGAATTGTAGTGTTTGCTTCATGCTCTCAATATTCTTTCCTCTCTGTTTATACCTTTATGGTGCAAAAACTCTCTATGCTTTATAATTTCAATTTTGAATGTAGGTGTTCAACATATACAAAGGGTACTAGGAAAATTTTGCAATACAGCTTTGTTTATTTAATTTTTTCAAAGTAATTTCCTCTACACTCAATATACCTCTCCATCCTCCGACACCAATCTTTAAACCAGTTCTGCTGAGTTTCACTAGGCAGTAAAACACACTCGTTGTCCCAAGCCCGCAGAAAGTCCTCGTCACTGGAAAACCGCCTCCCTTTTAGCTTCACTTTCACATGTGGGAATAGTACAAAGTCGCAGTGAGCAAGATCTGGACTGTAGGGAGGGTGCTCGATAAGTTTCAATCCTGTCGTGATCATATATTTAGTGTAGCCTTTCGCGCGGTGAGCTGGAGCATTATCATGATGGAGGAACCAGGTGTCCATTCTTGACTTTGGCCGCAGGTTCTTTATAGATCCAATGACTTTAGGAAGGCACTGTTCAGTATACCACTTAGCTGTGAGTGTCGTATATGTGTCCAAAACGACGCGTTCCACAATTCCACTCGATTTGAAAAATACAGCTATCATTTTCTTTTTTACAGATCCGGATTTTCTGACAACTACGGGTGTGTCTTCATCATCAAAGACCTAAACTTTGTTTTGAGCTTTGGTCGGCACACGATGTTGTTCACATACCGAGATTGTCCCTTATTAAACTTTTTTAGCATCTCCCGGCATCAAGTCACACGTCGTGTCATCTGCTCTTCAGTCAGTCGATGCGGCACCGAGAGAAAACAAGTTTCTGCACGTGCAAATGATTATGCAGAATCGAACGAATTGCTGGTGCCTGAAGTACCCTCTATCTGTTAGTAGGTCACTTGTCTGTATAGCATTTTCCTCATAGTAGTAACGTTTTCCTCCGTAACTGACGTTCGTGCCTTCCCGGCCTCTCAGGATCCTCCACAGTTAAATTTCCCCTTTGGAATTCTTTAGACCACCTGAATATTGTTGTGCGATGTGGACAAACATCACCTAGTGCAAGAGTCATTTCTTCGAAGCACTGGTCTATGTTTAAACCACGCACGAAACTATAATATTAATTTAAATAATTTAACTCAAATATTTTTACGAGGGAACTCTAATTAACCTAATTAATATGTTAATTGTTAAATAGTATACCCTCTCATTTTAATTTTTAGGAAAAAATTATTTTTTTAAAAAGATAATTGGGCTGTTAATTAAGTAAATAGAATTGAAATTATTAGTTATTTTATTTATTACAAAATCTGTCATATTTCATTAAATTGACAATTCGAACTTATCTCATCTTGACATTCAACGTGTAGCTCAATATGTTACACTTTGATACACCAACATGTGGTTCAAATTTAATAGATTTTGTTAGCCAACAAGTGACTAAGTTTACAATCCATTACATTTAGTAGTATTCCAACGTGAGTTTGAGTTACCAACGTTTATACTTCTGTATGTATATGTGTGTATGTATGTACATGTAATTGAATATGTATATATAAATATATATACATACATACATGCATACGAGGGGTATTTCCAATATTTTGGGAATCGGTGCTATAATTAAATAACGCAGAACTTATACGCAATGTTATTGTTACAAGACAAGTCTTGACATGTTTATGCAACTATCTAGTGCAACATTGGTTCAGGTATTCGACCGATGTAGACGCGTTTTAGTAGCACTGTTTTTGTAACCATGGAACACGCGGCAAAATCTCAAAGAGCGATAATTTTCTTTTTGTGGAAAGAAGATTTGAAAACGTCAGAAATTATTTAGTCGTCTGCAAGGAGTACTTAGTGAATCTGTAGAATCCAAAGATACTGTTTATCGGTGAATCGATCGTTTTAAAGCCGGTAGAGCGTCACTAGAAGACGATTCACGCAGTGGGCGGCCAAGCACGTCGGTAAATGAAAGAAACATTACTGCCCTCGAAAACCTACTGAAAGACGACAGGTGAATGACTATTCGTCAAATTAGTGTACACCTAGGGATAGGTACACGACAAATTCATGACATCTTGCATGATTGTTTGGGCGTTAGCAAGGTTTTGGCGCGCTGGGTGCCAAGGCTGTTGGGACCAGAACAGAAACTCAATAGGTCCGATACTTGTCGTCAATTTCAAGAGCTGTTAGCCCGTTAGGGTGATGAATTTTGGCAGTGAATAATAACTACTGACGAATCGTGGATTCCTTATTTCAATCCTGAGACGAAAAGTCAATCCAAAGAATGGCGCAAACCTGAAGAAGGGCCTCCACTTAAGGCGCGTGCAGTTCCGTCTGTTGGAAAGGTAATGCTTACTGTACTCTGGGATTGCGAAGGGATTATTTTCATGGATTACCTGCCGAGAGGTACTACAATTAATGCAGAATATTATTCAAATTTATTATCCAGGCGACAGGCACTAGTCAAAAAACGGCCTGTAAAGTTGCATAAACGTCCGTTATTGCAACAGGATAATGCAAGACCACACACCGCAAGAAAAACGAATGATGTTTTGAACGATTTACGATGGGAATTGCTGCCGCACCCACTTTGTTCCTCGGATCTGTTCCCAGATTTGAAAAAACCCTGTGTTCGATTTGAAAGTTTAACTGACGTAAAACGTGCCATAAATAGGTGGATCGACGAGACACCGAAAAACTTCTTTGAGGACGGCTCAAAAAAATTAGTTTATCGTTTGGATAAATGTATTCAGTTAAATGGAGATTATGTTGAAAAACGACGTTGTAATATTGACGAAAATTAACAAAATTATAAAAATTATATGTAATTCCCAGAACTTTGGAAACATCCCTCGTATATACATACATACATACATACAGACATACATGCAGACAGTTTTTCTTTCTTTTTCTATGCTTTTATTTTTGTATCAGTAAGTCTTTCTACCTTTCTATTGGGTGTTACTTGGTATACACACATACCCAATATTTGGACATATATTTGTCTGTGGCAGTGTACCACTAAAGCGATTAAAGTCATGTTTAATTAGTTCTCTCAAAAAAAAAAAATGTATGGGATATATGACATCAATTTGTTTCGTCAAACAAAAACCACTTATCGAGAGTATAGGAAATAAAAGCTCACATTTTCGTTAAACAAATTGAAAGAGTAAACATATTATGCCTTAAATTGTTTGCTTGTGCGTTAATATGATTAGCATGAATTACAAAAGGGACGTTTGACAAAATATCCACGAGCGTTCTACCAATTGGCAACCAGAACGAATAGCACTTTTCCGATAAACAATTCACGAAATAGCCATAACAAATGGACCGGAATAAAAAGAGGGGCGCTACTATCGATTTATTTGTTTTAACTGACCCGACGAAGTGAACTGTGCAGCGACAACAGCCGAATCGGGAATTTGCAAATTAAAATGACACCCCAGACGGTAATATTTAATGTGCTGTAAGCAAAAAAAAAAAAACTGAAATCATTACCGGAACGAATTCACCTGGTTTTCATATTTTCCATTGTAACTAGAACACGCAATTATCATTGAAATTTTGTTTATTTGTTCGTGTACCCCCAAAAAACTAAATGAAAGTTTCACGATATGTGCTATAAGTTTTACTAATCATTATTGTGTATGCAAAACGAGCTCATAAGCTCGGAATCTACGTGTATACTTCGCTGATTTAAAGAGTACTAACGAAGTAATTCTAAACTTTTGTGAAGGCTGTCGGTGTTCTAGGTTTCTATAATTACTAAAGTAGAATCAGGTTTAAAAATTAATAAACTTTAAACCTGTAATTAAAGATAAACTAGAAGGTAATTCCAGTTAATTAAATACTATTGCATCAGAGACATTCTGATGTCATTAGATACGTTTGAGATTGCAAGAGTTGTTTATTACGCACTCACGTCTGATGCATCATAATACGCAAGCAGTTAATAGCACTTTAGCAGTCTTATTTTAGTGGTTGATAATTGCGTTTCATTCTTAAAAGTTATAAAATTAGTAAAATCGTCATCATCGCATTGTGAACCAGAAAATTCCACAGGGGCAATATAAGTAATCACTACAAAAATTTTTTAGTGTGATGTAATCGATTGCTGCATACTCTAATAAATTCACTGTAGGTTTAGACCTGTTCAAAGCTAGACTGTAGCCATTAGTTTGCTCTATCTGTGTTAGTTTTTAAAAACCGTTGTAATATAAACAGGTCGCTATCTTGGTTAAAACAGGGTACTTAGCAAATTCACGCTACAGTTTTAGCCATAGCATGATGTTGATCAGTGTTTGGTAAAAGTGATGTGTATTTTACAATATGATTGCCCACATCATATCTCCACCATATATTGGGTGTGGAGCATGCTACGAAATTACAACGGCCTATCTCGTCTGTTACGAGGTAGAACATTAGCTGACGATATGCGTTTTCATTGTGCCTACCTCTCTGAAGATGAAGCCATGGGTGCATCTGAATGAAAACCTCGATGTGTTAACAAGCAAATGGTGGGGGGGGGTCATCTTTAATGTGAGAGGATTTGTGGAGCGCATAGTTTTAGAAACACGTAAAGTTGTACACTGAAGAATACCTTGATCAATAAGGTTGATATATAACCCCTTTCCACAATTAACTATTGTAAATTCTGTATACGCATTTCGACAACCAAGTTGTCATCATCAGCAGATAATTTCAAAGTGTCGCACCTGGTAAAACACGGCGAAAAAATTGTACGAAAAACAAACTCCGTACGCGATCCACACCGTTCAAAACCAAGATGTGCACATAGTGCACAACTTGGTTGTCGAAATGCGTATACAGAATTTACAATAGTTAATTGTGGAAAGGGGTTATATATCAACCTTATTGATCAAGTCAATCAACCACAGGCTCCATCAAATTCAACTGAAGAATACCTGCTTAGAATCTTTAAAAGTAGAGGACTTTATACTCCCAACAGCCTAATGTTAATGACATGTAGTTTTGGTAAACTATAAGGTATTATTACGCCTGTGCTCGTGGTGCGTCTTAAGATGTTTGGTTGCCAAAATTTGCTTAAATAAGAAAAAGAAACCACAAAAAACTTTCTCAGAAAGCAGGCCATTGGACTTACTACTGCGCTATCAGTCGGCTAAACAAGCAAGATTTTAGTAGGGCATAGAGTGATGAGTGCGCCGGCTGTCAGACGACACGTAGTAGAGTTCGTTTGATGATTTCCAAGAATGGACAAAAGCATAGAATGCGTCAGAGCTCTGTTTCAAAACGTTTGTATTTTTCTTTGTATATCTTTACACTACGACTAATATAAGTATAAGATTTACCATGATATTTCCTCCTGAAACATGCTGCCTATATTCGCAAATTAATTACAGGGGATGAACAGGGGTTTGTAAATGATAAACATAACTCGCAGTATTGGATTTGTAGCAATACGTAGAATTTTGCATTAAACGTTGAATGTTAAAGTATTTATACTAACAATGGATTTTTTCCAAAATTCTAAGATGAATTTAAAGCGTCATTGTTTATGGCCAAATATAAAAAGCGATTCTATACTAACAAAAAGGAATTTCTTAATTCAATAAACTATCAAATGTTATTTGTTCATAAGTTGAATTAAGTAGTAGTTAAAATTACGTACGTTTTCATGGTCCGCGTCAACGGTGTTAAACATCAATAGAAATTCCGACAACACAGCAAAATCCACAAGAAGATGGTATTGCAGCCAATAGTTAGTTAAATAAACATAAAGTAGTGCATAAGTAAGCTTTTAAAAATGTCAAATCATTTTAGTTCAATGTAAAATTTACAAATATATGCTGGACTTGAGAATTTTAAAGTAAGGAACAGATGCTTTTCTTTTAATAATAATAAAGAATTTTTTCAATAATATTTGCTGGCTGATTTATAGAATTTCGAAATAAAAAACTACCTACGCATTTGTGTTCGCACACGTGCATGAGCAAAAGAAACATGGAAATAAAAATAATAATTACTTAAAATACTTATAAATATAATCTGCTTTATAGAATTCTGAAAGATCATCTAGGAGCAGTTTTCTATGCGACAGACGCTGGCCGTCGTCACATTTTTTTAGTCTGTTAAGTCACTTCTTCCATCTCAATCGCTTCTCTTATAATTCTTTTGGCTAGGCTTTTGCTCTTTGTTAAAACCTTGGTGTTGTCAAAGTCGACATAATACCCTGTTAAGAGTCTATATTGTGCTAACGATGATGTTCTCTTTCTTTCTTAAAGAAAGGACCAACATTGTCGTCCGCAAAAATATCAAGGGTATAATATATCGTTTCGATACTGACCAGAACATTGACAAGAAAATCAGCTTTTTTTGGTAGTAGTTTTGATTAACTAAGCCTTTTAAATTGAACTTATTGATTAGGCCGTGTTTCTAGGAACACGTCACTGTACGAGGGTAGTTTGACAATTAGTGAGAATGGAAACGAAAAACGAATTTTTTAAATACAAAATAATTTGTATTTTTCAATATACTCCTAAAAGAGCAATATATTTATTCCAACGGTGCTCCAATGCCATCTCCCAAATGCGATTCCGGAAGGATTGCAAAATACTCATTTACGAAGATAATAAGCTCGTCGTTAGACGATAATTTTTTTCCACGTAGTGCCGTTTTCAATTTTGGAAAAAGGTGGAAGTCGGAAGGGGCTAGATCCGGCGAATAAGACGCATGCGGTACTAATTGGAAATGCAACTCGTGGATTTTGGACATCGCAACTGTGCTGGTATGCGAGGGAGCGTTGTCTTGGTAAAACATAACCTTTTCCTTTGCCATTCCTGGCAGTTTAGCACGAATATCAACATTTAATTTTTGTAGAAGTTCTGCATAATATTATCCGTTTATTGTGGCACCTTTCTGAAGGTAATCAATGAGCAAAATACCCTTTGAATCCCAAAAAATTGATGCCATAACTTTGTTTGCCGACAAAGTGGTTTCCTCTTCTTGGAGGTGTAGAACCACGTTCTAACGATTGTTTCGACTGTTGTTTAGTTTCAGGTGTACTGTAGTGTATCCAAGTTTCATCGAAAGTAACAAATCGCCTACAAAAATCAACCGGTTTCCGCTTATAAAGGTCCAAACACTCAATGGAAATGCGCAAACGAGTGAACTTTTGATCAGTCGTAAGCAATCGCGGCACCCATCTTGACGAAAGCTTGGAAACGTCCAATTCTTTCGTTAAAATATGGTGTATGCGTTCTGTTGAAATGTTTACAATGTCTGCTATCTCTCTCACTTTGAGTCGTCGATCTTGCGTAATAATATTATGGATTTTTATAATCATTTCCTTAGAAATGATGATTTTGGCTGCTCCAGAGCGCACTTCATCAACACAGCTCGTTCTACCACGTTTAAATTCATTTACCCATATACTTATTGTGGCGAATGATGGAGCAGATTCACCTAATGTTTCCCGTAACTCATCTTTTATTTCGGTAGCTTTCATACCCTTAATTACGAAGTATTTAATCACCACACGATACTTTGCTTTTTCCATTTTAACAATACGACGTGTTGCTTCTTTTTCAATCAGCTGTCAAAAATAAACTAACCAACCGATTTATATAAATATCGGAATATAAACATACAAATAAGCAACCTAAATTAGAGTGCATTTGTTTTACCAATTAGAGCGCCACCTATGTGTCATTCTCACTACTTGTCAAACTATCCTCGTATATTTAGTCAACATATGTACTGTTGGATAACGGTTAAAGCGATAAAAGTGCTTTTGCTTCTATCTGAGAAATAAACGTGCAGTTCTGTCATTAATTTATGAATATATTCAGTTATTATTTTAATAGATTAATAAGACAACTTGTTTGTACCAAAAAAAAGTTTTGCAATAATTTCTTGTTTGCTTTTCTTACTATGAAATCTACACATATAGCACATATTTGCTTTTCCGAAAAAAATTTTTTTAATAGAAATGAGAAAAAAATATTGTTTCGTTTGAAAATAGTTGTGTGTACTTCCAGTTCAACTAATCATGTATATATATATATATATATATATATATATATATATATATATATATATATAAGTATATACGCATTTGATCGTCTAAATACTTCTAAAATAAATAATATTTATTATTATATTTACTATTACCATTATTATTACTAATAAATATCGAATATCATGTATTAACATTTTTTTACTGATATTTCAATAATTATTTTAAATGCGGTTTTTCATTTCATTCATTAATTATAAGTTCTTACTTGGGCTTTTAGTAACTTTTAATATTACATTTTATGGGAGATTAATTTTAAGCTAATTTAGATTGAAGACTTCAAGCTTTTCATTATCGCCAGATTAATTTAATTATATTAGGGATGGGATGGAAAGAGAGTGAGAAAAAAAACAAGAAAAGGCGATCCGTGTGTAATTAATAAAAATTCAATTTTTCTATGGTCGTGAAAAAAGAATTTTTCGAACGCTCTCTGTAATCTACGCCATCAGTTTCATTTAAAAGCATCAATGCTGTACCACTTTCGTCGCCTTTAAATTTCTAAACATCGGCCAAGTCATTATGATATTAATGATGAGTCCATCAGGCGCTTTTAAAAGCATCCATGTCAAACCCTCCGCGAGAGATTCGATATCGTCGATTTCATGGCACTCCTTTGGCCAAATACGGTTTGAAAATTATATTCATGGACCGAATGCATTCGAGAGGCGCATCGTAATTATGCTGGTTAACTTTATGTATGTATGTATTAAGGCCGGATGCTCGTATTCAAATGTAATATATCAAATACGCAGTAATTATCTCCGCATTTAATCAGAGATTTTTCATATCGTTTATATACTTTGTTCGTTAACTTATCGCGTAGGCATATAAAGGCAGTCTGCGTGGATAAATTCAATAATAGTAGGTTGCTATATGGGACATGCAATTTGTTGATCTATTGCGTACCAGAAATCATTAAAAAAATTGTAAAATTTTGTTGCATTGATACAAAAGTGGCATGTGATTGTTTACGATGGATTGTAATTCGATTTGTTGTTTGGGCTGTTTCCATCGTTTGTAAAATTCAGGTATTCTAATATTTCGACAGTTATGCTATTGACATTTTCAGTGTAGTTCTTATAAAAACGCCTCCTTGCCAAACTCATTACTGTGTAATTCTGAAATTGGTCTAACTTGTATATGGCTTCCCTAATTTTTAGCGCTTTAAGAATATCTCGCGTGAGATTTGAACGCGGTTTTAACATTCTGAATTTTTATATCCCAAACACTTAACCATTAAACTATCAGAAAAACAGAAATTACTTCTTTAAAATTTATATTTACAGGTGTATGCACAGTAAGTATACGTAGAAGCCATCACATTTTATACATGCGCGGTCTAGTAGCCCAAAATATGTATAATTTGGAATTGTTTAAATTCTTTTTATTCTGTCTCTATTATTGTAGTTGCAAATCTTGGACTGATGTTTTTTCAAATCAGAGAGATAGAAACCTTTAATCTCAAGGTCATGTTGTTATCGTATATATGCTGTCCCTATTGACTTTCCTTAATGCTTTGCTTTTCTTTTGCCAGGATGCAGTCTCGTTTCGTATAATCCTATGTCCTTCCTCTCAAGCATTTTGAGGCAATCTGTTTCACTTTATTGAATAACGTTTTAGCATTCACTGATCCTTACCTAACTATATATAAATATAAAATTTTCTTTGTCTTCATCAGAGATAATGCTTAGAAAGTATTAGTTAGTCTTGTTGTTGAAATTATATACTAAAACTAGTAATTATTTAATATAAACTAAATACTTCGAAGGATAAACACAATGTGCATTTTAAAAACATGTGAAACTAGGAATCGTATTCAACATTAATATTCTAGATGCATTATTAATAATATTAAAGCGTGCAAAATTGAATTGAATTTCAATTTCTTTTGTGTTCGTTGTGATGATATTCGTTTTGTATATTTGCTTTGTTTATTATAAGCTTCTTTTTTCATATTAAAATTTATTTTATTTTCGCATTTTATTAATGATAAATTGTAGTCATATACACGGTGGTCAGACAGAAATTCACAAATAACCGTCAGGTAGGACGCTCACTCTATGATTAATTCCGAGTCGGCAATCCTAACACAGAAATGTTGTAGTGTTAGTCGTTAAGCAACACGAGGCCATCAATGTTGAAAGTATGAGTCGAATTTTTTGAAATTTTTAATGGAAAGCCATCTTTTTTACTGTTAAATAAAATTGTGCAAAACTACAATCGTTTTAAGCTAATATTTTAACTTATTAAACATTTCGTTTTTGATTTTTTGCGTTAAAGTACATATCAGCTTTTGCCCAGAACAATGTCTGTAATTTAAAAATAATTATTTATCAAGCTATGACGTTTGCCATTTTAGTGTTCATTATTTTCGCTTCCAATACTTACCTTATTTTTGTGATATCACAAGAAATTTACAATCTACACTTTCAACGAATACAAATATGTATATTGTATTTGAGTTTTGCAATGGAAATGCGTATTTGGCAAAAGATGCAATACAGTATCCGCACAGGCAACACCCATTTACCAACACATTTCGAAGATTGAGTCGTAAACTTCGTGAAACAGCCACATTTATTCCCAGTCAACGTGATGAAGGTAGACCAAGACATCGTCGTACAATGTAAGTTGAGGATGGATATCGTTTATCAGGTTCCTACTTGCAGCGTGGTACAAATAGTCCAAGAAATGAACATTGCACGTAAGATAACAGTTCTTTTAGTACTTACAGAAAGCCCTATAAAACCGTTTCCTGTTACCAAAATACAATCACTATACGAAAATGGAAACTTGCATTAAGCAAATTTGAAGAAGATCCAAACATTTTATCACTTCTTTACAGAGTGAGGAAAGCATGTTCATGTAATGGTGTCTTCAATAGTCATAATTTTTATTCGAGAATTTGGACACATAAGAAAGTGTTCTGTGAATGTTTGACTAGACATCTTAAACCTTCAAATTGTGGGACCAACCTTTCCTCCTATGTACTGAGTGATGTTCCATTAAATGTCAGAGCTAACATGTATTACATCTTTGTTTCGTTTTTTTCGAAGAAAAAATAATCACTGAAGATTGATATATAACCCCTTGCCATATTAATTTTCGTATTCTGTATACGTATTTCGATAACTAAATTGTCATCATCAGCAGATAATTAAAAGGTGTCGCACTTGGTAAACTACTGCGAAAAATACTCGTACGAAAACGAACTCTGTACCCGATCGGCACCGTTGAGAACCAAAATGTACACTGTCAGTGTACATACGTATAGAGAATACGCAAATTAATGTGGCAAGGGGTTGTATATCAACCTTCAGTGATTAAGTGAATTAACCACAGGCTCCATCCAAATTACCTTCGAAGAAAAAAGTTTATGCGAAGCTTTCTGCCAATGAACAGGAAATAATAAACAGAACTAACGCCATAATACAATTAACTACTCCAGATATGTTGTAACGTGTGCTAAATTCAAATCCACGTGGCAACATCTTTGTCCTCAAACCAATGGCTACCAGTTTTAGCATCTACGTTAATTATCGTTATATTTGTTATTTTGTCATATCATTCCTCCTGAGTATTGATGGTTTTATATCATGTTTAAAAAACTACAGTTCTTTTAAGTTATTCGTATGGCTTAACTTATGAGAATGCAACATTTCTGTGCTAGGAATGTCTACTCAGAATTAATTATAGAGACTCCTTACCTGACGATTACCTTTAAACTACCATATGTGTTGTTTTCATAGAAAAATGTCACGTTATCTAAATTATTATGTTTGCCTAGATGATGGAAATATATATATGTGTGTATGTGTGTGTGTGTTTTATTACCCTTAACAATACTATAAGTAGTAAACGTAAAGGCCAGCGTTTTTAAAAAATTAAAATGTCTGTAACAAGAAATAAATTTCCTATCACACATGAAACTGAAACTATTACAATAAATAACATAAATACAGAGATCTAATTCAGTTCATGTTTGTCAAATAAACATGATATCCTTCCTAGTATACAGGAGTCGTAGTGGTTACATTAAAACAAAATTGTGGACGAGGTTATTACATATAATTTACTGTAAATTGAAGCTGGGGGTTTATTCATTTTACGAGGGTAATAAATTTGCAACTCAATTATTTTGATTTATAAAATAAATTCCCCCACTATAATTATACGATCAGTTATCCTAATATGAAAGAGAAATTGCACGTTGTAATAGTCCAATTGGCAATTACGAGGACGTTTCGTAACATGACAGAGTGTATTTTCTATTTTAACGAAGCCCATTTCTTACGTCGCTAATTAGAAAACTTGTGTGACAAGTTTAAATTTAACGCTTCGTAGATGTTTTATCCTAATCGTCCTAAGGGTGGTGAACTTTAATACGCAGTAGCAGTATCGGAATGAAAATTTCGAAATTGAACAATGGCAATTTACGAACGATCCAATAATAATTTTCTCTGCCAAGTTTAGTTACTTTTCTTGACGCACTTAATTATGATAAATGATGACGTACTAATGATACATTATTTATGAGACAGTATGCTAAATTCGGCTTCAATTGCGTTCGAATTGGCACTCCTTTAAGAACTACCGGCACGGCATAAAGATATTAGACCGGAATGATGGAGAGTAAACAAGTATGTTGATTTTCCTTATATATACATATATTACCTTATACGTGGGCAGATGTATGATGGATGATATATTTGTAAAGCTGTCATTCTTTTTTGTTCTATTAATTTTAGATGTCTGGAATATCTATGACGAAACTCAATTGACCTTTGTTAAGTGTATATTGCTCTGAATAAAAACATTCTTGAACATGTCAACGTTATTAATTAATTATAGAAAAAGTCATTCTACTCTTGTTATGTATGGGGGCGTATAGCGTTTTAAATTTGAGGAGTAATTTCATATAAAATACCATCTTCATTTCCTCAGATAAATCGAAAACTAATATGATTTTTGGTGTCAGGTTTCGGTATTAATTAGTCAATAGTATTGTTCACAAGTATCAATTAATGATTTTATTTAAAAAGATAATGTTTTCAACTTGCAGTGGAAAGATTAGTAATTGATACTTGGATGTCGGTACAATCCTTGTTTATTGACTCTATACTTTAGGCCATATTGTTACAGTATTTAAATATTGTCTATATATTTTGTTGGACGCTTTTAAAGATAATTAAATTTGCTGATTATAAAAGGAACATTGCAAGGACTTGAGGCGATGTAACAATTTATTATAATTCAACAGAATGCACCGACTAGCAAACTGAAACGAACATGTCTCGTTACACACAAACATAAGCATGCTACTCTCTACACAAATAATAATACTCAAGACAATTCAGATTACGGTAAGGTATGCATGTATATAAACACTCCCTTAATTTGAATATCAGAAAAATCTCATAAAGTATTTATACGTTCAATAATAATCAGAATCATTTCCATATAAAAGATAAAATTAATAATGATTAAGGAAAATAAACGTCTCAATACAAGCTAAATATATGCAAGGATAAAATAATAAAAATTCAACAAAATTTCAATTCACAAATACAATTTTTACCTTATATTGTCCCTCTATGTATGTGTCCAAGCATTTATCTTGTTTTAATACAGGTGGTCTCTGCTTCAGATCTTCTTTCACCAAGTGCGTTAATGTACTCACTAATTATTCGCTCTTGAATAATACAAAATTAACTAAATGCTGTCTACGGCGATACATCTGTAATTTTCGTGATGTTTCCACTAATCCTTTTTTGCGGAAAAAATTACTGCTGCGCCTAGTATCAGACTAGTATCATATACTCTGACCCAGATTTTAGACTCATGTCCCCTGATTAACATTCTCCGTCTATTTATACAAACACAAATTTTATTACACACTCTACACACTGAGAGATTATTCAGAAATGAACTATACCAAAATGCAATTAAAAGATTATATAAAATTAAATAAACAATTACTATACTCTTTCAAAATTAAACAGAAAATACGGGAAAAATGGGGAAAACTACATTAAGGAAAAATATATATGCTCTAACAAAATTATATAAATACCACAAGGTATTTATGTTAATGATGTTCTGAGAATTAGTATATAATTAGATACAAGAACGTCATTTTTCTAGAAGAAAAGAGACCGAAGGTCTAAAAGTTTCGATTTTTGATGAAATTCAGTTACTTGGTCGACATATTCGAGAAATTGAGTCTAGAATCTTCAACTTCAAGGAGTAAACACACATCTTGGATACGAGTGATGAAGTTAATGATTTTCTAGAAAATTGAAATTGTGAAGCTTAAATATATTTCAAGGAAGCCTAGAAATGTTTTTGCAAATTCTTACAAGGTCGAAGAGCAATATCTAAAAGTTGTTTTTGTAACTTTTGAAAATCATTTAGCCATGCAGGCAAATACTTTTAGAATGTATTTTTTGCTGACAACTTCATAGCAAGTTAGGAGTGGACTTAGGGATTCAGTCCAAAGTACTTCCGAAGGTCTCCCAACTGCCGAAGAAGAAATAAATATAATAGACTTCACGACAAGTGACGAAATCAAAAGTGTAATAAAAGAAAGTAATAAATTTGTTTGAATTTTGGACGGAGGTGGATGTACTGAAAGTAAAAGCATTTCGTTTACTATTACCATTTTCGACCTCCTATCTTTGCGAAACCACATTTTCTACGGTGGTTGCTTTTAAGACAAAATACAGATCGCAGATAGATGTAGAAAAATACTTTAGTGTCACTGGCGAATATTGAACCTTCTTTCGAAAAACTTTGCTTTGCAAGGCAGGTCCAAGGGAGTCTTTGATAATTAATGAACTTGTTTATAATTTATGTCAGAATATACTTTATTTCATTTCTTTCAATAAATTAAACAATTATCGACGCACTACACAGGTTGAGAGTCACTGATTTAAGGCAATATAATTATTAGTTCTACTTATGCTTCACTGTGGTTTAACTATTCTTTGAACAATTGTTTATAAAAATTTAATTTTAACATTTGAACATCTCAGTGCAGAAGAATACGATAGCTTGAAATTTAGTATGGAAAAGGGTGTCGAAAACATGGCACATCTTATTCCGTTGAATACCTCAAAGTTTTACTCTAAAACACAATCTTACAAAAGAGTGAATTAATCATGAACTAATGAAGAAACACAACATATATACAGCAACGACTCGCTTGAAAAATACTTCTCGCAATAAGAGGACAAAGAACTTGTAACTGCAAGCTCTATTCCATATTCATTATTTTCGAGTTTCCGGTAAACCCCTTCGTTTGACTATGCCGTCGTTGCTTAATCGCGATCATCATGTGGCCGGGAAATAATTCGCGCTCTCGTGTAGCAAATTCCCCCGGATAAATTCGGATCGATTGTTCGCCAGTCACCGTATGACAAAGCCCGGTAACTTATTCCTTTTTTCCGCCCGTTCGTTTTACACTGAGAGAGAAGCCTTTGAATTTTATGCCCTGTCTTCGCTGAATATAATTGGATTGTTGGAACGATTACCATTGACTTATTGATATTTCTTCCATTTTCGCAGTCGTTTTCGTTGCTTTTGTATTCCTGCCGTTGGATTTCACGGTTGCGTTTTTGCATCGCTCACCATTTCGCTCCGCGTTATGAGTTTTCTACTGTTTGGACTCGGTTTACTTAATTGCATTGTTTAGTAACAAAAAAATAAATATTTAAACGAGCTTTTATATTGATTCTATAATATAAAGTCAGTTCGAATTTTTATATTACATTTACTCGCCAACGCAAACTATTCAATTTATTTTTTTAGAACGAATTTATTAAAAATGAGTATTTCGACGTTCGAAAAACGTGAAAATAGACATAGTTAATAGAAACGCTGTTCAATGTAGCGTTAAAAATAGTAAATCAACGTTTAAAAAATTTCGTAGCCCTGACTGGCATATTTATTAATGTATACAAAGAATACGTGTTTTTATTACGTCCTTAATTGAAGGGTAGATGTAGCGAAAACGTTACTAACGTATATTCGTTTATGTTTGAAAACACGCCTAACATATTTAAATGATTTTTGGCAATTACGTTCGGCGAAATGTTTATAGTTTTCATGTTAGGAGTATATTTACATAAAGTTTTATATCGTGGCAACGGTTTAAATACTATTCATTGCGGTGAAGAGATATTTCTAGAGATAAATAATGTAAAAAGCAAAAAAGGTTTCACCGCAAGCCGCTAGTAGCTGCAGAAGTTGGTTTAAAATACTTTGTCGGATAATTGTAGCAAAATGCGCACAAAGATTTAAAATACAGAACAGGGATTTTATAAGAGGCTTGACTTGATTTGAAACTAACACACACATTAAAAAAAGAAACGGGTCATATAAACTGAATACAGAGATGTTACGTAGGTACAATCGCTTAAGATTCATTATCTCATAGGGGATGAGATCGGCGAAAGAACTGTCACCTTATATATTTCGACGTTTGTTTTAGCGAGACGTGGTCTCCGATGAAAACATGTTCTTACATGCAGAAAACGAGCGTTCCACATCTAATGACGTAATGTTGGCATAATTGAAGTAATACTTGAAATCATTTTACGGTCTGTTCTCATATCTGTCTTTATATGGTAACATCTGAGTCCTCCTTTAACACACTCTCTAACTTTGTCACAACACGATCTTTTCTTGCGTTACTGATATGATCGCATAATAATGAGCGACTATCGTCCAACATTTGCAGTGAGTAAAATCTCTATTACTTCACCTAGTTCTGAGTAATTTTTCTGAATAGTTTGTAACTCTTTTTCAACGTGATTATCTCGCAATTTCGTCTGACTTTTCTTGATAGCTTCAGCTTCTCTGGGATTAAAGTGTGAAACAACATGCTTAATTTCTTGAAAATATTTGCAATAGTGAGGAACTGCCTGTACTAAGTTGCTCCAGTGTGTAAGAATTGGCAGTGTTGAGTCATAAGCACGGGGCTACTGTCGGTGAAATTTTTATGTACTTTTGGGAGACTTGCGAAACACTGTCTTTGTACTAAAAGTTAATGCTTTCTTCATCATAACTTCAGCGTTGGAACCGCCTCTTCGTCAGTATTGGCACCGAAGTTTTGTCACTACATGTATGGGACATATTCGGGGTTTAATGGTCGCGCTAAAACTCGTGTAAGTCTGCGATGGGGGGGTTTATATAGAGGTACTGGTTAAGGATCAATGGACTGTTTAAAAGTTTGAAAATACAGAGTTACCAGGCGTTGTTTAGGGAATATCCATCATGACGATTTAGGTTATTGGGGTTTTAAACCGCGATGATAGTTATCTTCTACACAACGCCAGGCAATCCTGTATTTAAAAACTTCTTAACCGTAACCGCAACGCTCCATTGACGCGTGACCAATACTCCTATATAAACTGTCCCACCGTAGACTTATACCAGTTTCAGCGTGACTGCCAAGCACTGAAGATGTCCCATACAAGTGGTAACGAAACATCGGTACCAGTAGCGACGAAGACGCGCTTCCACCCTGGAAAATAAGATGAAGGAAGTATAGACAACGACCGCGGAAGTCTACGAGCCAGATTAAGATTATTGCATCTATTTCTGGATAAAATTTTCAATTACTTTCTGCTATGAGAAAAAGCGCATGGATTTTACGCGTAATATGCACAAATTACTGCCCCGTTTTTTTAAGAACATAGCACACATATCGCATTGTACTGTCCCCCCCACCACTAACAAACATTAGTAGTTGCTCTGTTGAAATTTAAATTGTGTATATATTGTACTAGTGTCGTAATTACTTCTCCATGTGACAAATAAGAGGGTCCATCGTGCGCACTATAACGTTAACAATTGTATATATTTCTTTATATCTGTTGTCTCGTGCATAACCACAGTTTTTTATTTGCTAACTCAGATTTGCTTTTGTTTTTAATTTCTTCGTGTACAGTTGATACAATTCTCTGCAACATTCGTCGGCTTGGTAAATTAAGACTAGCATTATATTTATTCTAGAATTATTGAAATTGTTCATAATCGAGTACATTAAGTGTAAATAAGTAACAAACACTTTAGATCAAACTTAAATTTAGCAGGTGATGGCATGTACGTTCCTTTATTTCTGACACGTACTCTAGTACTTACGTCTTTCCTGCAGTCCCACTGATCCCAGTACATTATTTCAGGATACTTCTCGACAAACTTGTTTATTTCGACGGCCAGTGGCCGCCTTCTACCACATCGTTCGTTCGGCGTTACGAAATTTTAGTTATTATTAGAGTTAGCACTGCGAGCGTTCGGACAGCGTTGCGTGCTTCAAAGAAGTGCAAGAGCTTTATCAGGTAATAAATATAAATAAGTGGACAAGATCAGTTGAATATTTGCAATATCAAATATTTTTCAACAGTTTCTTCATGTAACCGTGTTCCGTGTTGGCCGTGAATAAACGTTTCTCTATGCCAAGAACGACTGTTCTATATCTATTGATAGCGTACTTGCTTAATTAAAATAATTTTTGTTAACAGTTCACGGATTTGTGGACTTACTATCCTCAAACATTTGTTATAATCTGATAAAATAACAATAAAATTATATTACTTAACTTAATATAAATGACAATATATATATATATATATATATATATATATATATATATGTATATATTGTATATAATACGAGGATAGCCGTTTATATTTCGGGAACCGGCAACGTTGTTACTGTTGCCTCCGATCTGATGATTGCATCGTGAAACTTGTCATTTTTGGTGAAAAAACAGCACAGATTGTTAAAAGAAGCATTTAAGAACGACATTCGGGGTCAAATATAAACATACAACTGGTTTATATGTTTTTTAAACATGGTCGGACATCAACTAATGATAATGAATATTTCGGACAACTATCAACTGGAATTACATCGGAAAATATTGTTTCTGTTTAGAAAGCACTAAGCAATCGTAGATAAACCGTCTAAAACATCTATAGCATTCTGGAATTATCTTATGACACACGCCAGCAAATTTTGACGGAAGAATTGAGCATTAAAAGCTTAGCAGCCTGATTTGGCTTCTTGTAGTTTTTTCCTGTCTTAAAAAATGAAAATCAAATTGAAGAGGCGAAAATCTGATGCGAGGACAATGAATTTGAATAGAAGACGGTCTTGAATACATTAACAAAACTAGGCTTCTAGAATGTGTTCTTTTCATGGGAAAGTTGCTGGGGTCAATGTTTGCACTCCCTAGAACGTGACGGAGGTAAATAATAAGCCTTATATTCTAGAATTTTATTTATCGCTATATGTCAGGAACTTTTGGGTACCACCGCGTATATTACAAAAAGTAAAGATATCAGTATTGGTTCTTATCATATCTACTGAAAGATTAACCGTCACTTTAAGACAGATTTTGTTATAACAATAGTATAATATGGACAAAATATTATTCAAAACTTTAAGATGGCGTAAATCTAAAAAGAATCACAGTCATTACCTAATAAAATCCAACATGAGCTTCCAAATTAAACTGAGAAAATTGACCAAAGAGTATTATTAAAGTAAACATCGTATACTGCAAATTAAACGAAATACAGTATCATCATCTCGGTTTTTATGCTCCAAATCTCGACGGTCGACGGTATCTCTTCAATCTCATGGAGCATCTTCAAGGCACTTGGTGATATAGACACAAACTTTCTGAAATTGTCATTTGTTTGTGCTCTAGAGATTTGTATATATTGTCTAAGCGTCTTGATTACGATAGGATTATTTTGTTGCAAGAGTTTCTTAGTTTTTCATCGTGGTTTGAAGTTGTTGGGACATCTAAGAATTCGTAGGTTGACTAACCGTAGCCTTTCATGAAATTAATTAAAGCCCATTATATTCTATTTCATGAACAAAAAAACCTCTCTTATTGTCTCAATTCTCTATCTCTTGTGTATTGTGTCAATTTAGGAATACGACCTGTGTATATAATATATGCAAAAAGATTGTGAGTTTAATTCTGTTCACGCAAACGATGAAGGTAAATGATAGGGAGCTGTATCTATCTTTTCGCAATCCTGTTGAGGTTTATCTTCCTTCTTTGCTAGTCAGTTTCGCTTATTTGACGGTACGAATTCAGCGTGAGAAAGGGAAACGCCCGTGTCTCAAGTCCTCATTTTTCATTATTTGCTTATAATTTCCCAGCGTACACAGTTCCCGTTTTTGTGGCGCATAATTGTCAGTATTTGGGTAATTGAAATCCGTGATTCTGTTTAGACGTAATCCTCTTTTCTCCAGAGACAGAAATGAATTTAATTTGTGGAGATATACAAGCGGAATTTAATAAGATCAAGCAGAATGAGTGAAAGCTGCTGGCGGCTCCTTGGTGTTTGAACTGTTCCTTAAACTCTAAGCCGCTTTACTTCGTCTTCAAGATACTCCTAGCCTAAATGTTAATTTGAAGTGAGCATTGTTTAATGTAAGTGACACTACCAAAACTTCACTGCGTTATCTCTAATCTCTATTGAATTCCTCCCTATCAAGCTGAGTTGATTTATTATCTAGGATAGTTGAATTTCATTAATCTATTTTCACCCGGCTGAGTGTTAATTTAAAACTGATCCGGTAATGACATACGCCTATTAGCGGAAGCCAATAAATTTATTCGAAATGCGAATATATTCGTTTTTGTTGGGAGTTAAAAGGGAAGCAAATTATCGAATTATTTTAACCATCGCAGCACTATATATAATCCGGTGTAGTGCCACAGGCGGAGCATTCGATTCTAGAACAATTACTGCCAATTATTAAGTTTTTCTAAATAAAGAGACTATATATATAGACACAAAATTTCGTATATTACTCGATAACATTGCAATATGAACACTAATTTGTGAAATGTTTTCAATACTTAACACAACCTGCCACGTTTCTTTAAAAACTGAAAGCAACAACTAAACGAAAACAAAATCTACTCTGAGTTTAATTGAAGCTTTCCAATCGGGATGCTACTTGCCAGTCTGCTCAATCCAAAACGGTCGTGTCGATCCTCAAAGTAAGTGTGTTATCTTAAAATTTAATGAACAGAACCCTGTACACCTGAGCATCGTGATGAGGAATAAGGAATTTCATCCCACATTTAGGGTAAAATTGTCCCAAAATTATAATTAACACAGAGAAAAGAAAAGAAGCAGATGGTGCTAGATCAGGGCTGTAGGGGGGATGTGGCATCACTTCCCAGCCAAGCTCCAATAGTTTCCCACGAGTTGCCAAAGATGTGTGAGGGCTTGCATTATCTTGGTGGAAAACTACACCTTTCCGATTTGACAATTCTGGCCGTTTTTCTTTGATTGCTTCATCCGGTTTTATTAATTGTTGACAGTAAACATCAGAATTGATCGTTTGGTTCCTTGGAAGCAGCTCAAAAAACACAACGCCTTTGTAATCCCACCAAACTGACAGCATGATCTTTTTTGGATGCAATTCAGCTTTCGATGTAGTTTGAGCTGGTTTATCGTGTTTGCTCCATGATCGTTTTCAAACTATGTTACTCTACAGAACCCATTTTTCATCACCAGTGATGATTCTTTTTAAGAAAGGATCGGTTTTATTTCGTCTAAGGTGCATATCGCAAAAGTTGTTTCTTCGTGTTAAATGAATTTCTTTCAATTCGTGAGGTACCCAAATATCAAGCTTCTTGACTAGCCCAAGACATTTTAAATGTTTTTCAATTGTTGTGTGCGATACATGTAGCCTCTCCGCAACCTATCGAACAGTTATATGACGATCCTCTTCAATTATGACTTTGATTTGGTCATCATCAACTTCAGTAGGCCGACCAGAACGTTGCTCATCTTTGAGGGAAAAATCTCCAGAACGGAATTTTTTATACCAATTCTGACACGTGCGCTCTGTTAAGCAATTAGCACCATAAACTTCGCATATCTTTTTGTGAGCCGCAGCAGCTTTCTTTCCTTTACGGAAATAAAATAGTAAAATCTGTCGAAAATGTTCGTTTCTGCACTCCATTTAAAATTAACCCACAAGTAATAGTTTTAATAAAATTCACGCACTACTTGCTTCTGAAGTTACGTCAATGTGACTAGTATCACGCGATAAACGGTAAAGTCCAGCACTAACATACGTTATACAAAAAATAAAGCAACGCTCTCTATCAATGGAAACCGAAAGTACTTAGTTGCCAACCTAATAATAACTTGAATGAAATAAACTCTTATAATCAACATAAGAAGAAGGTAAGTAAAAACCCTTAAATAGGAAAACGTAATTTTCTTTAACTAAATTAAAAGATCAAATTAAGGGGTCCAATGAAGTTTGTATTGACACTCAATATGTAATTAAATCATGAATAGTTTATAATAAATTAAATGAGATGAAACTCTGAATAAACTGTTCGGACTAGTTAAAGCCTAATAACGCTAGTTTGTACAACACGTTGATTATCGTCAAAAAATACACTTAGGTAAACATTTTCTCCGAAAATTAGGCCAACTTTCGTTTACGTAGGATGAAAAACCTTTAATACATTGAAGTACATTAATACACTACCGTCCATATAATTCGGACACTCAAATTTTAAAAAAGGGGAAACAGTTAAACTAATTTATGTCACAACTTAAAATTGTTTATTGCATTATTGTTTATAGATGTTTATAAAGGATAATAATAAAAATTAAAGTAATTTTAACGTTAAATAAATATATATCTTAAACATTCCGCTCATCGAAGAAACCCCTTTTGCCCGTTCAAGTCGAGGCATCCGTTTCACGAGTTTTTCAATGACTCTATTCGGTATACTATTCCATTCTTCTTGCAATATGTTCCACAAGTGATTTGTTGAGGTTGGACACAGTTTTCAGAACCTCTTCTCCAATTCATCCCATAACAATTATATGGGGTTTATAGATCGGGGCTTTGCGGTGATCATGTCATTGTTTGTAAGGTATTATTGTTTTGTTGGCTATTTAACTGTGTTTGGGGTCGTTGTCCTGCATAAGCATAAAATTTTAGCCGATTAAACGTAGCCCCGACGATGTTGTATTTTGTTGCAATATATCTAAATAATCCTCCTTTTGCAAAATACCCTTGATACGCTTCAAGTCACCTGTGCCGGCTTAGCAAAGACAATCCCAAACTAGCTCAGAACTTTTTGCTTCTGTGACGGTTGGCACTATACAGGAGCACATCTTTCTTTGATCGCTCACTCTTCTTACAAAACCCTTTTCCAGTCATCCAGTGTCCAATCTCTATGTTTCTGCCCATTGTTGTTGTGTTTTTGCCTGCTTCCTCATCATAGTATGGGTTTTATTACAGCAATGCGGCCGAGAAGATTTGAAGATTTTAATCTTCTTTTCACCATAGTAACAGAAATTTTTCATGCACAATCGCGATTTATTTCTGCCGCGATTTCAGATGCTGTCAATCTCCTATTTCGTTTACTCAGCATTATTCCCCTATATATATATATATATATATATATATATATATATATATATATAGGGGTTATATATCAACCTTAGTGATTAAGTTAATCAACCACAGGCTCCATCAAATTCAACTACTACGAATTATTTTAAGTATAGTTCAAACTTTGTATAATACTAATTATCTATGGTGTATATATATCTAAAAAAGTGTAACTTATTCCCGTTTATATATATAATATAATATAATAAGTTACACTTTTTCAGATATATATATATATATATATATATATATATATATATATATATATATATACACCATAGATAATTAGTATTATACAAAGTTTGAACTATACTTAAAATAATTCGTAGTAGTTGAATTTGATGGAGCCTGTGGTTGATTAACTTAATCACTAAGGTTGATATATAACCCCTTTCCACATTAACTTTCGTAATTCTGTATACGCATTTCGACAACCAAGTTGTCATCATCAGCAGATAATTGCAAAGTGTCGCACCTGGTAAACCACGGCGGAAAATACCTATACGAAAACAAACCCCGTACGTGATCTGCACCGTTGAGAACCAAAATGTACACCTAGTGTACATTTTGGCCGTGGTTTACCAGGTGCGACACTTTGCAATTATCTGCTGATGATGACAACTTAGTTGTCGAAATGCGTATACAGAGCTACGAAAGTTAATGTGGAAAGGGATTATATATCAACCTTAGTGATTAATTCGTAGTACTTTAACAAATGTAATCGCAACAAACTTTTTTCAAACTTTGTTTAATACATACTTGTGAAGAGTTGTCGGTATTAACAAAAATTTCAAAAGCATTGCGATTAATAACCACTGTTAAGAAGTATACGACAGTTTCTGGAATCTGAAATCATGCGTACTCATGTAGTTATTTAAAAATTAACACAATATTTATTTTATAGTACTCAGAATATTTAGGTTTTATTTTTCTTGCAAACAACAATTACTGCAATACTTCTAATAAACCTAATTTGGACATCCTAGAGTGGGTAATGGCTTTTGTCTAGCTTTAGTAAACAATAATAGCCTTTGTATCAAGTAGTTTTTGAATATTTACATTACCTGGTAAATAAATTAGCCCACCGTACATTTATATTTAAGAACACTTCAAACATACTCAGTTGGATGAGGTCCAGTGGATTTTTAGGCCAACGAAATATTGGCATACCAAAATTACGAAAAACATTTTGAACAGAACACCGTCTGGCATGGCGTCCCATCTTGCATAAACATGAAAGGATTTTCCTCCGCATCTAATGAAGTAACGAAGGGCACTAGAAGAGCATCTATTACATTTTTGTATTGATACGGCTCCATTGTCCCTTGAACAAAGCATAGAAGAGAAACAGTAATGCATGCCACAGCTCCAGTAATGCATGACCATCTTGAATAAACGCGAAAGGTTTAGGTTGCAAGGATTTTTCTCTGTACCTAGTAAAGTAATAAAGGGTACCAGAACAGTTTCAATTACATTTTGTTTTTATACTGACTTATTGTCTCTTCGACAAAGTACACAGGCACTGTACCAGCCCCAATAATACATAATCATACAACACCAACGGGGAGGATATTTAACACTTTGAGCTACACATGCCTTTCTATATCGTTCCAAAGGTGTTCGTCCCACGTATTTGACAATTTTCTAACCATTTCGGGTCGTGACTCGTTACTGAATATAATCTGTAATTGAGAAATTAATAACAGAAACTAACACGTAATATAAGAAAACATTTTTAAAATGTTTGCGATATAATTTTAGACCAAAAGTTTTCATCTTGGCCCACTGTAGATGTTTTTCTTATTATTTCGGTGGAACCTGTTTTCTTCGCACGCCACTAACATTTTAATCCAGTAGCGTATAATTGAATGCGCAAGGTCCGCTCTGATATCTTTATATTAATGAAATGCAGAAGATGTAACGACTCTCTGATGGAAACTTGCAAAGAAATGTTAATAATTTTTTTAACCTGCCTTTCGATGATTTTGTGAGGTCATCGAGAAATTTAGTGTTGAGGGCAAATTTTCTTTGATAAGTTCTTGTCACTGTTCAGCGTGAAACTTTTACTTTCCTAGTAATTTCGCTTTGAGAATCTAAACCAGGCCCTAATAAAGTTTCTATTCCAATTTTTCCACTGTTGTAATACTTTTTTCTTGTTCTTGGCTCGTAAGTTCGTTATAAAAATATGAAGTATAAAATTACTATACCACTAATCTAAACAATAAACTATAGACGGTAAATACGTTATCACAAATATACCTTTGGAGTGTTCTAACAATTCTGAACAAACATTATTTGTGTAAACGTATTATACTACCTTTTCAGCTTCTTAGGAGTTAACGAACGCAAGTAAAGATTATGAGTTCAGAATGAAAGAAATATATGTACATATGTAAATTATAGACTAACTTCATTTACTATTCTGAGAGAATACGAGGATCGTTTTGCTCCACCTCTGACCCACTCACAATAAAAAATTTTGCAAATATTTTTAATTTTCTACATAGTCTCCATTAAGTTTAACACATTTGTTCTAGCATTTCTAATGCTTCTCGAAAAAAAAGTTGTTCAACCTCTGTAAACCGCTGATTTACCGCACATATCACATCATTATTTGATGGGAATCGTTTACCACGCAAGTGTTCTTTAAGTTTTGAAAACAGTTAGTAATCGCTGGGAGGTAAATATGGCGGACGTTCAACTAATTTGAAGTCTGCCTGAGCTACTGCAGCTGTTGCAATTGCGGATGTGTAACTAGGTGCGTTATCCTAATTTAAGAAAACACCTCTACGCAATTTCTCCCGACGTTTTTCTTTTATCACGTCATGTTAATTGGGAAGTAAGTTAGCATAATAAGCACCTGTAATTGTGACCCCCTTCTGCAGTAAATCTACGAAAATTACGCCTTTTGCATCCCAAAATACGAATAGCAAGACCTTCCTTGCTAAAGGTATTTTGGTATCTACATCGTAAAGCTGAATTCAGAACTCATCCATTGTCACATATCTTGCAAGAAAATTTTCTTTGTCGTGTCTATACCGCATTGAAAGAGGACTGCAAATGTCTTTTCTAGATTCCTTGTGTGCATCTGTTAACATTCGTGGCACCCTTCTTCCAGACAATTTTTTCTTGTTTATTTCGGCAGTAATTATACTATACCACATGGAATGAGAGACCAGTATTTTCAACTAGTTGTCTAATAGTCACACATCGATTTTGCAGCACGAGATCATAGACCTTTTTAACACTTTCTTGGGTGGTAACGGTTATAGGCGCTCCACCTGCATATTCGTCTGCACACGACTGTCTACCACATTTAGGCTCACGACACGACTTTTTAACTATTTCATATGATACTGCAGATTTTCAAATCTTGATGAGTTGGAGTCATCTTTTTTAAACGCAAGTATTTAATCACCGCTCGTTACTCGACACAATTCATATTGATACTGATATGTAACTCTCACGTCCTCGGGCGTCTACTGTAGGCACACTTTAATAGGTTGAGACTTGCAAGTTTTCAGCGTTACTCTATACATAGCAGATCACAATACGACTTGAAGATAAATAATTATTTTGGTTTATAAATTTGTCTGGGACGGACCAAAAAGATCAACCCTCATACAATAATTTGTATTTCAAATATATTATTCATTATAACAGAGACCTGGGTTAATTCTACTAGATAAAATTACCAGATGTCTATGGACTTGTAATTATTTTCATCGGAGGGTCATTTGAAAGTAGTATCGATTAACATTTTGTAAGCTTCTTAAATTTGCAACGTTATTGAAAAAGAAACACGAATTTAAACAAAAATTTTTCAAATCGCATATTTAAAATACCGAAATTTTACTAAATTTATTAAAATTCATGGATTTACTTGATCTTAAAGTTTAAACGTTTTCAATTATTAAGTGAAACTGATAATTGACCACTATATACATATGTATTTTTATAGCTACTTTTGACTATTAATTCGTAAGTTCCCTTAAGGGGGGTAACATCACAGTGAACGGTTAAAAACATAGGGTAAATTTGTGAATTATTTTTAGTCAAATAATAAAATAAGTGGAAAATCGGTTTGAAGGTCTTTAATGGGTAGCCTAAGCTGAAAAAAAATTTGCGCCTTATTCTTAAGACTTAAGACATCATTTAAAACAATAAAAAAAATTTCGATTTTTTAAAAATTTCATTGTGATGTTAGCCCTTAAACCTTCAGTAAAGGTATAAAATTGGCATACTCTCTGTTACTATCTCCAGAACGTAGGTTTTATCGTGGGATAATTCAAGTCGAGCGAGATTCATCTAGAAACTGAAAATAAAAACTATTGGCGCGAAAACCTACGATCATTTCTTCATCATCTATTTTTTTTGTGTCTTAACAATAAAGTTTGTCTCATGTAAAGATTTGCCTGCTGTATTTAGTTTAGAACTGGAATAGAACAGTATGAAACCAAAAATAAATAATTAATATATTTAAAAATTATTATCTCGTAGTTAAAATAATATTCTTAATTCTACACTTGTTAGTTTTAAGGTTGTTCACATGTAAATGTTGTACAATTATATTTTCTTTGTTACAGAGGATGCAGAGTGAAGATATTTGAGATTATGAAAATGTGGCGAAAAGTGTTTCTGTCAGTGCTGTGCGGTTTGTGCGTTGTGAAACTTGCGTGCGGAGCGCGTTGGTCCCATTCCGCCATGCTTAGTCCCGATTACAGATTATTGTGGTCATTGGGACCCGGACCCCAAGACATTACTTTCGAATTACAAGTAAGGACACTCGGCTACGTCGGTTTCGGGTTCTCTAAAGATGGAAGAATGGCGGGCGCTGACATGATTGTCGGATGGGTCGACAAGGGACAAGTTCATTTTCAAGTAAGTTCCTCATTGAACACGACACGGAATGAATACAGATGAGTGCCATACATAAATCTTATCTCAAATTACCAATCTGTTTGCGGCAACCGACGTTGATATAATTAATTAATTAACGTATCCGGCCTTTCCGGCGAAAAGGTCAGCTCGAATAGTGGACTAAAGTTTCTGAACAGGTCGAACTGGAGACTAAATCTACAATGTAATAATTATAAGGATTAGGACAGTTGATTTTCTTATGCTAAACGAAAGCTTCCAATAGTTTCCAAATAATTTTGGTCGACATACGAGTCTTAACAATAGTTTGAGATTTTCACCAATGTAAAACCCTTTCTAGTCTTAGTAGTATACATGGCTTAGGTCACGTAAAAATGAACGTTGTACGTATACATTTTTAATATTAGGAAACAACATAATAAAAAATGACGATTGCTTAATGCATCTGTGTGCAAGCTTTCAAAACTTCCATTTATTTTTGTAAGTACTACTGCAACTGTTTTGATAAAAATCTTATTTTAGAAATCATTTCCAAATTTTTAATTTAATATAATAATTAAAATTTAAATTACCAATATCGAAAGAAAGCTTTTTTCAATTGAATATTAATTGATTATGAAAGTGTTTATCAAAATGAATAATATTGGTTAAGATAAAGTAGATACTAGTCATAGTATCATATTTTGTTGACAACTCTCTTTCTAGCACCGTCATTGTTCTATTTAACCCAAAAAAATTTTATAAAAAATAGGGTATTCAAGTGGTGCATTTATTTTATACCAGTACTTCTATCCATTGTGTTTGTGTTAGAGTTATAATATTATTTGTTTGAAACAGAAGCATTTACTATAAATTCTTTTTTCTGAAATATTTATTTTTAACACTTTGGATTATAACACGACTTGTTGACTTCCGCCGTCATTGTCTATGGTCATTTCATTTTAGCGTCCGGGTTGGAACCACGTCTTTAGGGTGAACTGCTGCTACTGCTGTCGCTGTTGCACTGGAACTGTTTCAGTGCAGCAATACAACAATGACAATATTAACAGCAGTTAAGCCTTGAAGATGTGCTATGTAAGTGGACGAAACATTAGTAGCACTGAGGACACGGCTTCAATCTGTAAGTCAAGCTCAGTTTGGTTTTATCGTTTCTTAAAGCAGAGTTTGCTTCCAAAAGAAAGTTTTTTTCAGAAATATTTTCTTTCATTTTCTTATTAGCACATAAAATTAATTAAAATATTTTTAATACATCCTTATTGCTTTAAGATAAGTTTTAAAATACTTTTCATTTTTTAAGAAAACGTTTCAGTTTAGTAATTCATACGATTATATAGCATTAGTCCGAAATTGTACCTTCAGAACAGAAACTGTTTTTGTTTCATAATTGCTTAACAGATATACAAGGAAAACTCAGAAGTATCATATACTATTTTCTATAAATTGAACTACTTTTGGAATGCCAATCTAGGTATCTTTCTAGCACATAACGTCCCTCGTATGAAACCGTATATCAAGTCCGAAAAGGCGGCATTTCCCAATGCCAATAACTTTTTAAAATATTGTAAAATATTAAGCAAAGTTGTACAATATCGTATCAACCGATGGTCCCTATCTAACTACCTGCGAATTACGTGTAGCCAGAGACCTAGTCAAAGTGAATACATAGAATTGACTAGAGTAAAGTGCTTTGGAATCAGCGATAGTGTTGACTTCTAGTTAAGTAATTTAAATAGATAAAGGTTTCAATGCCTGTTCGAGTTCATCGTTTTATATTCCATGGAAGGAGATCGTACCTAGCAATAATATAAATTGAAGATTGTTTACGTACTGGCAAAAAAGTACTATCATATTTGAAGTTAACATAAAAAAGTAATTTTGAAGAGGTATATTTACTTCTGATAATTAAAAATACTTTCAATTTATACACCGGTTGCAATATATCAACTAATTTTTAAACTCTGATTTCTTTATTGTTTGGAGTAGTCTGTGCATATCGAAACATTTATCTATATATTCGTGCTTTAGACATCTAGAGTAGTAATATCAGCGAAATATTGTATTTGCATCTAAACCTCTTTTCGATTAACAATTTAATTCACTTGTTAGAGATCCTATTTTGACTATATTCCTTGTCAGTCTTTTACATGTAAAAATATACTTTGTGCATATTCTTGACTCCTTGAGAAAGAAGTTACGTTCGAGTAATTTATTGTTGGATTATTACAATTCTTAAATTTCGTTTACCTTTAAACAATGTACGTATTTACCTCAGAGTTTAGAAGTTTTTCGAATAATTGTCGTTAAGTACAGTAAGGCAAATCTCTATCTTAGGTTCTATTTTTTAACACTAGTTGTTTGTTTTCCAGCTGATTTTAAAATCTTAAAGGCGATTAATTATTATATGTATGTACATATACCCCAAGATTATAATAAACATAATTTTTTCTACATTTTAATAAATTTTAGTACCAGGTTTTGGTAGTATGCAATAAGATATTTATGTCCCAGTAGACAATTTTGACTAAGCAAACGCAAAATATGAATTAAATGAGTGAATGGTTTAAGGAGTTCTTTGCTGGTACTTCTTAACATCTCTTCCTTCGATCATCTGCTGCATCTTCCATTTGGTACAAAAATGTATTGTGTATTTGTATATATGTACATATGTCATGCATATATATACCATTTGGAGTACCAAGAATCGGAAATTATTTTAAAACCAAATATCGATATATGTACGAGGGAGCGTTTTTATATTCGCGGAATGAGCGGGTTGTAGAGGGGTGAGTAGGCGCATTGGGAGCGTGGCCTGTGCAGCGACTCATGATTAGTATAAATACGAACTTTCATTGTTATTAGATAGTTAGTCTGTGAGCTATCGTCAACCAAGTAACATAATCAGGAGTGAAAAGTGAAATATGGAAAAAATCGAATATCGTGCCATTATAAAGTTCCTTACCAGGCAAGGAAAATCAGTCGCGACCATAATGAATGAGATGTCATTGGTTTACGGCGACTCTTGTCCAGGAAAAACCATTGTGTACAAGTGGCATAGTTTATTTAAACAAGGAAGGGAATCCCTTGAAGACGACCCGAGGCCGGGCAGGCGCATTGAGGTGACCACGCCAGCACTTATCCAAAAAGTTGAACAAATTGTACTCGAAGATGCTCGACTAAAGAAGAAACAACTCGCAGAAATGGTTGGAGTATCCGATACAACAATTTTTAAAATCCTACACGATCATCTCGGCATGTCTAAGGTCAGCGCAAGGTGGGTAACGAGAATGCTCACGCCGCCGCAAAAACAACAGCGCGTAGAGTGTTCGCGTGCATTTTTGGACCTCTGTAATGAAGACAAGGATGGTGTATTGAGCGTAATTGTTACTGGAGACGAAACTTGGGTTCATCATTATGAACCTGAGTCCAAACAAGACTCCATGCAGTGGCATAAAAAGGGCACAGCACCTCCCAAGAAATTTAAAGTGTCACAATCAGCTGGGAAACTCATGGCAACGGTATTTTGGGACTCAGAAGGAATATTGTTGATTGATTATAAAGATAAAGGTGTTTCTATAACCGGAGAATATTACGCTTCAATATTAGAGCGACTAAAAGAAGCCATTAAAGAGAAAAGACGTGGAAAATTGACACAAGGTGTTCTGCTTTTGCACGACAACGCGCCCGTCCACAAGAGCCGCGTTGCGTTAGCTGCCCTGCATAAGGTGGGCTTCGAAATTGTGAATCACCCACCCTACAGCCCAGACCTGGCCCCGAGTGATTATTACCTGTTTCCGAAAATGAAAAAAGAGCTGCGGGGTATAAAAATTTACTGCCGATGATGAAGTCAAGGAGGCAGTTTCGGCGTATTTTGCAGATAAAGAGAAATCATTTTTTTATGAGGGTATAAATAAATTAATTGAATGATGTGAAAAATGTATCCGTCTTGCA
This sequence comes from Dermolepida albohirtum, assembly GCA_031893035.1. Classification (NCBI taxonomy): domain Eukaryota; kingdom Metazoa; phylum Arthropoda; class Insecta; order Coleoptera; family Scarabaeidae; genus Dermolepida; species Dermolepida albohirtum. Next base: position 471,025 of record JAVIWB010002368.1, read on the forward strand.
GGTGAATATATTGAAAAAGAAAAATAATTTGGTTTTTTTATTTCCATCCCTTGTCCCCCATTCCGCGAATATAAAAACGCTCCCTCGTATATGTATGTATCTTCATGCATATGTATGTACATATATGAAAATTTTTTCAAAGATTGTTTGGATTTTCTTTTATAAATTCTTCTTTCTACGTCTTTCTCAATTATAGCTAGCCTGATTTTTTCAGTTATGTTCATTCCTTTTTCTTTATTTGGTGCTAAAAGATTACTTTTCGCGAATGAAGATTTTACACTAAACTTTTCTTAAGAGTTTAAAAAGTATATGGGATAATCTCGAAGAGTGATCACAAGATTTACAGATCTTACGAATTAATGAACAAAGAAACTGATTTTTCATGATAAATATTTAAAACCATATAAAACCTGTTTATTGATATGCACACCACCAATGATCCCCGTTATTTTGATAAACTCCATTTAATCGTTTTACGTATTTGAATTTGAGTTTATTGTGTAATTCCTGAAATATAGCTTTACTCTTTCTTTCAATCCTTTTTTTCAGTTCAAGATTCCTTGGGTATATTTTCTTTAAAAAAAATTGATTATAAATAATCTGGCAGAATAATGTCCAACGATCTTAAAGGCCCACTCAAATCGTCATTTTTAGAAATTAAACTATTAGTTAATGCCTTTTGCAAGATTTTCATTAAAATTCTTGCAGTATAGCCAGTTGATTCATCTTGCCGAAGCCAGTATTGATTTCTTTCTTTTCCGATTTGTTTCGGGAAAATTTTGAAGGGTTTGCGAATATCTTTTTGACATAATTGCTAGCTTTTGTCCAATTTCTTTAAAAAAATAGTCGACTATTCTTTGACAATAGTATGCATATCATAGTGGGACTTCTGAAGACTTTAATTACCTTTCAAAATTTTCGCATGGATTGATCAGTTGGAACAGTTTTACCTAGTTACATCTCTACCAAAATAAAAATCAGCCAACCACTCAAGACCACTCAACACTCAAGACTCAGTTTTCCATACATTCTTTCATGACTTAACAACCTTAATTTATTGTCAGAGAATTTCTTGTTCATTGGTGGCGAAATGAGAGAAAAATTCTTTGACTGCGAATTAATGTTGTCATAACAATTTGTGGTAAAGTGAAATCGACTTGGCATGTGTAGATTGATTAATTTTTGAACTTTGGTAATCTTGCACAGATGAAACTTTATTTTTTAAGGATCCGTCGTATATGGTAACTAACCCAATTTCCTCTTTCACAATTGTCAATGTTAGATATTTAATGTTTTTTAACTAATTGCAGAGTCTACTCTTTAAAACAATATTAAATTAAAAGTATAAATTTGTAATATAGCTTTTACTTTTAGAAACAAATTGTAGAATTCTTCTTGATGGACCCTGTATGAAACTACCAAAATTTGTTCATTTTCAGATATCTACGTTGGAATAGCTTTCCTGTAAATTTCATAAATAAATGACTAAAATCAAATTTAGTAGTGCTTCTAAATATTTCTTCCTATCGTAAAAGACAAAGGAAAAGAAACAAAACAATAACTCCTACAAAATTTATTCAAAATTTACTATAGATAGAAATAACCATGAACGGAAGACAATGCATATTTCAACATCCCAGCGAGATAACCACAGCGAAAGCGAAACGAACACAAAACCAAACTATCACTTCAGTATCTCCGAACGCTATTTTATTTACATCGCTACTGTTTTCTGAACTTGAAAACATCGTCTATCGAATGCTTCCAGTTCTATTCTAGACATTTTCCACTTGAACCGTTCAAACTATGATACTCCATCCATCTTGGATAGATGAATATCCAGATGTGACCGGAGACGACACTCGTCCGGTATGCAAGAGTAAATGAAACAGGGCACAAAGACCAAGAACCGGCCCCCATTGACAAGATTATCTACGTCGAATATCACATAAATAACTATAAACACTGCCTCTCTCAGAACCGGTCCGCTCTCATAACTGCAGACAGGTATTAACATAACGAGTTCCATAATAGTATTTCATCTTAATGTCATCTAAAACTGTATGCTAATAATTTCGTTTCATTGCAAATGCAGCTTGGTCTGTAATGTATATCACGACATGTATGGTATCTTAAACCGGAGACCGGTGCTCTGCTACTCGCTACTTACATACTTCGACAGGCTCCTTGCATATCGTCTACTTCAGTAATAAATGATATTACCGTAATGACGTAATGGGTCGTCGCGTAATACGGTCGGCGTCTTCCGGCGCGTAACGAATGAGAAATCTATTGAGTTCGAATGGTGACTTTTAATGATTGGTATACAGAGGTGTAGGATAGAATTTTAACGCGGAATGTATTTTCAATCTAATTTATCGGCAATGAAGTTCTTTGAGCGGTGGGATAAATTTGAAACATACATTACCTAGTAATTAAATTAGTCCACCCCAAAATTTTAGAGTTTTAACGAAATGAAATCCAAGCACAGGAAACTCAAAACATATACTTCTGTATTATATATGCTAGTATAGATTTCAACACACACAACTATAGAATATATTTATTTCAATTTGATTCATCGCTTGAACGCCCTTCAAGATGCTGGCGATACAGGCTTTTACGGTGTTTTGAAACTTTCTTTCCAGGCTTTTTCGATATTTTCTCGCTCAAATTTGGGTTTCGGAACGAATAAACTATCGATTTCAGAATACTCCAAATATTCTTGGTCGAATTGAAGTCTGGGATTTTCCAGGCCAGGGCAAAATTGCTATGCCGAAATCGCGAAAAAGATTCTAGACAGATTTCGCCGTATGGCACGGAGTCTCATCTCGTATAAACGTGGAAGGTTTAGATTGCAAGGATTTTTCTCGGTATCTCGTGAAATAATAAAGGATACTATAACAGCTTCTATTACATTTTTGTATTGACACTGACTCATTGTCTCTTCGACAAAGTACAGAGGCACTGCACCAGCCCACTTCTTTCAATAGAGTTCCGAAAATGTTCATCTCACAAACTTGATAGATTCAATAATGTATATAATAACGTAATATAAGAAAACATTTTTAAAATGTTTGCGGTATAATTTTACAAAACGTTTTCTTCAACGGTAAAATGTTGATCCATCTTGGCCCACTTTAAATGTTTTTTCTTCATTGTTACGGATAAACTCGTTTTTCTCGCAGGCCGACAAAATTTTAATCCAGCAGCGTATAATCGACTTCGCAAGGCCCGCTCTAATACCTTTATATTAAAGGACTACTAAAGATATAAGAACTCTGATGTAACTTTGTCTATTCTACAAAGCGATATTAATAATTCTTCAGTGGTTTTGCGCGACCGGTGCCAATGTTGTCCTCTTGATGTTGAGGGAAAATTTTCTTTGATGAATGTTTCAATTCTTTCAACTGTTCGGCGTAAAAGTCTACTCTCCTAGCAATTTCGCTTTGAGAATACTAACCAGTCCCTAATAAAGTTTCTATTATAATTTGTTTATTGTAATATCATAAGTTCGATATAGAGATACGAAGTATAAAATTGGCACACCACTATTCTAACTGTAAGGCGCTGAACTAAAAATGGTAAAACATTAACATTATCATAGACACTCTTGGAGGGCTCTAACAATTCTGAATAAATTTTACTAATATGAACGCATTATACTACACTTCACCTTCATAGAATTTAGCGAGCACAGGTAAAAATTATGAGTTCGGTGAGGGATTAGCAATATCAAGACAAAGAAATGCTATAAAAAAGTAACTATATATGTGTATTGTAAGCTAACAGTCTGTGTATTTAGGTAATATGTACATTTATCTTTCCAGGACAGAACAATATGTATTTTAAATATATGTTATTCATCGTAAATGAGACCTGAGCTGATTTAATTAACAGACACTGTACTTATGCTTGCTGAGTTGCCTTAATTATTCCTAACTAAATATACAGTGTAATTTAAGTCACGTTATTAATTTAGAAAAGTTTCGTATTTGATGAAAAGCCTAGCTCCCCATTAATTTGATTTTTTAAGAATATGGACATACAACAAAATAAATTTCATGAATTGTTGTAGAGAATAGTTATTATTTATAAAATTTATTGTATATATGTATACATTATCCCTAGGATGTTCATAAACAATTGCCTTCTTCATAACTGTAAGAGGGGAGTAGCGGAAATTTATTTTACGCTTTTGAAATGAAGTGCAGCATAAATATGTATTCATGATTTCAACATTCAATAAATACTGCCGCTTACAATTTCGACATTGTTTGTAATAGTGTGATCCTGGCAATATTTCATACGGGTTTGGGTGTTTTGAAATTAATTTTTCTCATATTTCTGAAAGATAAGATAGCTGCATATATTGAAAGAATTAACTTACCTCGGAGCGAAGTTAATTGTTTAATAATTTTGAATCCAGATTGTACTGTGCTCCCCTAGAGAATTTTTAAATATTTTCCGCATTTTTCTATTGATTTTCACTAATTCGTTGATTTTTTTTTACCTAAACATCCACAAATCAATTCACCTTATCCTCTATTTCCTATTTTTATTAAACATCGTTTTAATACAAAGTGAACAAAAACAAATTGGTATACCATCGCTAACCACTAAGTGTTATTGTTAATATTGAGTATGAAAAGCTTTAAATTTTTTTGTTTGTAGTCGGTAGAGACAAAATGATATGTTATCAAAGTCATAATAGGTTTCGGGTCAGTTTTATAACCGAGTATAAATATTGTTAATATGTATGCAGTATCAGTAATAATATACTAAGGGCACTAAGTATGGGTATATTTTTCTGAATTTGTTTACGAACTTGATGTTGCTTGGAAACATCCTAAGCGCGATAGCGCGAGAGTGGTTCTTAAAAATCAGTAGAATATGCAGAGTTTCGAAGAACATTACATATGTGAATTTCTTGTGAGCTCTGATGTTTTGTATTTACGAATTGACAGTTTGTGTCAAATGACACATAAATATAGACATCTACACCTGTTTTATAATTAAAAAGTGTAACCGTAGAAAAAACTATAGTGTGTATCGTGTGCGCAAAGAACTCCACTCATTTGATTGGAGGCACTCGCCTAATGATTCGGGCCACAAACTTCTATTCGAACTCCTATTCTCTTTGTAAGAAATATTTTAAATCGTAGGACTAACTTCACTGTAACTGATCTTGTATGTTTGTACACAAGTTTATGCATAAAACTGTTTATAATATCTCATTTTTTGAATATCTAAAATAAATAGTAAATGCTTTTAGGATTAAAACCAATAACTATCGGTTAACGGAATAAGTAATTTTGTTTCTTCTGCTGTTAATATCGCCAATATTAAAATATGATATTCAGAAATATTAATTTTCTCTTATTTGTTGATCAAAGTAGTAATTAATGGTATACAAATGATTGTATTACGAGGTGAAATTGGTATAATTATGAAATATTTCTAAACGAAGTTGTAATTCGAATGTAGTTAGTATTTCGTGTTTTGGCGATGAATTCCGTGCGTAAAAACTATTCCCAATTCTCGCGTATGTATACGTATGTATGTTTGCTTGAAGTTTCTGTGCGGTAGCCTACGGCTTCAGCAGTCACAAAAAAGGAAGCCTTAATCACAATAACTACAGCAGAACGACAGCCGCATGAAGAAAGACCGACCTATGCATGTTTCAAATAAATTTCGGGGATGAGAACTGGTTGACACGAACACGAAACATAATTCGAAAGTAATTTCCGAGTATTGCAATTATACCTACAGTTTCTCCGCCAGGTAAACGTCGCATTCCACCTTTCGTTTTGTGGGCATTTTTCTGCTCTTTCTTTATCGGTTGTTTGGATTTGTGCAAAAAAGGAATATCGATGAACTACCTGCGCATTTTTATACAAATTCTTCTGTATTTTATGCTACCTGTGCATTTTCAATTTTTGAAGTTATTAGAAAAGAAATATTTCTAAATTAAAAATTACCGCGATCCACATTCCTATAATTGTTGGTATCGAGACTGAGTTTTGTTTTAAATTGAGACGTATATTTATGCACAATATTCAATGTTATCGCACTTTAATCTTTTGCTGAACATAAATTTAAGTAATTGCACGGTTTGAGCCATACTGTTACCGACATTTTATTTAGTATCCAAAAATTATCTTTATATTTTGTTGTGTGCCTTTCTTAAATTTGGAAATTATAAGAAAAATTAGAAGGCTTGAGGTGATGTAACAATTTATTAATTTCAACAGAACACATCGGCTAACAAGCTGAAGTATGTCACTACAAATAAACATAAAGGTGCTACTGTCTATACAAATAATGACACACACATACAATATACATATAAACATAACTTTTAATTCGAATGTCAGAAAAATCTCATGAAATAATTGTACGTTCAATTATAATCGGAATCAGTTTAGAGGATATTTCTAGCAGCCTGAATCATAAAAATAATAATAATTAAGGAAAATAAATGTCATAATGTGATCCAAGTAGTAAAGAAAACACATCAAAATTAATATTACAACTTGAAAATACAATTTTTTATATCGTCTCTTTATTTTATGTGTAGACGCACTTATCTCGACTCTGCTTCGGATCTTCTTTTACCGATTGTGTTGATTCGTTCACTCACTAATTACTCGCTCCTGAATAATACAAAATTAACTAACATTGCCCATGGGCCCCCGCGTCCAGGGATCAGTGTATTTAATTTTCGCAATACTCGTAACTAATTCTTCTTTGCAGAAATGACTGCTACACCTAGTGTCAGACGTTTCACACGCTGACTGATTACTTGGCAGAATGACCTGATAAGATTCAGATCATAGACGACTCATAACGTCCTTCTATTCATATAATAGACTTTATTACATACCTTATACACTCTTTTGCCCTCGTGCCTTCGTCTCCACAGAGAGATAATTGTTTTATTATATGCACGCGGCTCACAATTGCACCCACGTGATTCATTACTTAGAAATGCACATCATAAACGGAGACAATATACATAATAATTCAATAGCTATTCATTGATAAGAACTATACTAAAATATAATTAAAGGATTACATAAAATAAAATACACGATAATTACACACTTTTGAAATTAAGCAAACTACAACATAGAAATAGGAAAACCATAATATAAAGAACTTGAATATAAATGGATTCTGACATTTCATTAGAATTTAATAATACATTAGGGAAAATACAAATGCAAATCAGTATCTTTACGTAAACAAAGTTCTATAGACACGACAATGTATTTACAAATATTAATAAAGACTTCCGTTTTGAGAATTATATCTACATTTACATTTGGAAAATACAAAATATACAGTGACTTTATTAAATGAAATTAAAATAAATGTACGTACAGAAAATAAAAATACTCTTTTCAAAAAATTACGCGTACCATTACACAATTCATTAATGCCATAAATGTTTCGGAAATACTTTAAACTATTTTTTTTATTGTTACGTAAACAATAGTTGATATTATTTACCTCCCCCTCTTCCACGTCCTAAAATTTTGATAAATTTCAGTTTGAAGTTTTACTATTATTCTTGAAATATCGCGACCATTTAACATTTTAAAGAAAACGTAATAATTGTAATTGCCGAAATTCCCACATCGGAAAACTGATAATAGTTATACCAGCGAAATCTTTGCAAAGTCGACGGTCGTAATCAGCATGTGCTACTCTCGTTACGCGTTTCACCATTCCTCTCACGTCATTCACATTCGAAATCTGTTCGACTAGACATCGTTATAGATACTTGCATAAAAGAATGTCGAGTTACCGAATTGTAATTATAGAATAATAATTACCTTTACGTTATGAAAATGATTAAATTGAAACACACATTACGATGGTCACATAAAGCGTAATTAAATTATTAATTAACAGTTAATAAATAATAAAAGATAGTGAAGAAGTCCCATACAAATAGGTACGAAACGTCGGCAGATATACAAGTGACGCGGTTCTAGCCCGGAAACCCAGAAGCAGATAACAAAAGGTATTTATAATTTATGAATTTTAATTACGAGGATAGTTTGCCAAGTAGTGAGAATGACACATAGGTGGCGCTCTAATTGGTAAAACAAATGCACTGTAATTTAGGTTGTTTATGTTTACATTCCGATATTTAGATAAATCGGTTGATTAGTTTATTTTTGGCAGTTGATTGAAAAAGAAGCAACACGTCGTTTTGTTAAAATGGAAAAAGCATACTATATAAAAGCAAATGCTTCGTAATTAAGGGTATAAAAGTTGCCGAAATAAAAGATGAGTTACGGAGAACATTTGGTGAATCTGCTCCATCATCCGCCACAATAAGTAGATGGGTAAATGAATTTAAACGTGGTAGAACAAGCTGTGTTGATGAACACGTACACCACATTTTAACGAAAGAATTGGGCCTTTCCAAGTTTTCGGCAAGATGGGTGCAGCGATTGCTTACGACTGATAAAAAGTTCACTCGTTTGCGCATTTCCAATGAGTGTTTGAACCTTTATAAGCGGAATCCGGTTGATTTTTGTAGGCGATTTGTTACTTGCAATGAAACTTGGATACACTACAGTATACCCGAAACTAAACAACAGTCGAAATAATGGTTAGAACGTGGTTCTGCACCTCCAAAGAAATACAACAACTTCTTTATCGGCAAACAAGGTGATGGCATCAATTTTTTGGTGTTCAAAGGGCATTTTGCTCATTGATTACCTTCATAAAGGTGCCACGTTAAACGGACAATATTATGCAGAACTTCTACAAAAACTAAATGTTGAGATTCGTCCTAAACGGCCAGGAATGACAAAGAAAAAGATTCTGCTTCACCAATATTTTGTATTTAAAAAATTCGTTTTTCTTTTCCATTCTCACTACTTGTCAAACTACCCTCGTATTATCCTATCATAAAGGGAAGACAATTTCGTAGAGTATTGCACGACTGAGCATTTGTCGAGGCGGAACATAATTTCAACAAAGATAGTAGTAAGAAAATAAGACAAGCATAGGTTACGTATTGGACAGGAATAAGAAACTTATTGCACTTACTAGTTCAGTGCTAAATTTTAATAAAATATTAATCTCTTAGGTCAGTTTGTCAAGAAAATGTTAAATTACTAAGTCGCGAATTTAGGAAGCTAAACAAACTATACGACAATTGTGAAGATTAAGTTTGCGCCTCTATTGGTTGTGTTTATAGCAACCAAAAAAATTGCATTACTCCATTACTTCGTTTTGAAGTGAACCAATAAATATAGAATTGGAAATTTATTGTCTAAATCTAAAATTTCAATTAATTTTGAAAAGATTTTGCAATAAATTGTAATCAATAATTTTAAATTTATGGTATATACAAAAATAAAATACGTACTATAATTATAAACTCTCATGAATACCAATTAAGGAATTTAAATTCATTTAAATACGTAATGGAAAATACTAATAATATCGATTGATTTATTCATTAAATCGTAGAAAGATTATTTCCAATCGTTGATCGCCTTAAATAAATAACGGCGCGACCTATTATAGCGATTTCTAAAAATGGAAGAATCGAAATCGATTGTGGTACTTTATAATCCAAGTATTATACACCAGAATGCGACTTCTACGGACGGCGCGCAGGAAAGAAAAACGCCAAGTCAAGAAATGATAAATTTCTAAAACAATTAATTCAAGACCATTAAGCAGATATATCGAGGTAGAGAGTTGACCGAAACGCCTGCGGTTAAACAGCTACACGACGAAAGAGAAAGAATGTTGGAAGACCAAAGCGAGAGCTCAACGTGTAATTTACATAAAATTGACATCTTCTACGTTATTATTTTAATCGAGTAATTTAAAAGGAGATTTTATAGATTGTGTACTCTCTAATTAGGTACAAAAATACTCCACGCGGAGAATATAAGATAGGGGATACATTTAAAGATTAATCTACCACTCATGTAATGTAAAACAGGAAAAAAAACAAAAGACACGTATAGTATGTCGAACCGCCGGATGTCTTCTAAAGCGAGATACCATGAGTAAATCCCATTAATTTTTCTAGTTTTCAGTATTTAGAGAATCCGAATTTATCCGAAATTTTTGTACAGAAGACGTCCAATCTACATACTAAAACAGAATTCCTGTTAATGGAATAAAGGGTAAGCGGTAATCGGAAGCATGTGATAAAAACAAAAATTCTTACTTCTACTATTAGCTTGAAACACATGTTGATTTGGTACCATTATTTTTAAGATTATTTTTAAATTTATGCCTACAGACAACATTTAGATGGGTCTATGTTAATTACTAATGTCTAGGGATTAGCCTAGGAGTTGTGCTTTTAGTGTGAGGAAAATTAAAATTGCGTCATTAAAAGTTGAATTAACGTATTTATTTTTATTTAATTTAAAGAAACTTGATATTAAGTTAAGTAATTTTGAATAATTATTGACAAGAAAACCTTCAGCGACTTAACTTTTGTCAAATCTATTTTTTTTTTCAGAGCAAGCAGGATGGAATTTTGAAATTATGTTAAAACTATTTGTTATATTATTTTGCGAACAATAAATGTTGCAAGTGGTAGTGACGCATAACCGTGTGCAAACCTAAGTACAACTACGCAACATTATTTTACTTATGTACATATTTAAGTATGCTTTTTTGAAGTACATACATATACAGTCAACGTATGGTATTTGAAATATTAATAATTTTTGCCACCTAGTAGAAAAAAATTCCATTCTGAATTTGTAGAGCAAAGATGATTTTTTAACGAAAAAAATTGAAATAAATTTTCAACTTCTTCCATATTGCGATTTTTCTTCCCACTCAAAAAATGATGCACCGATTTGAACGAACGGTGATCAAAGGGTGGAATATCGAATGAGGTAGATGGGGTAATACCTTTTATCACATTTTATTGATTTTATCTAGCGCAGCGAAGGCATGAGGTTAGTGGAATCTTTTTTAGCAATGTTAAATATAACGGTACGGGGCAATTCGTCAATTGGTCTGGGTTTGAAAGTGTACCAAAGTGAACATCCCGTGTAATTTTGCAAACAATAAAAAAAACTGAGTGCGAGTAGTAAGAAAGTAGACTTGAAAGGCTTAACATTAACCGAAATCAAAGCGGAATTATTTGACACTATTAGAGACAGCTTCCCTTGTTTTCTTTCAATGGCTTAAAATGGGTTTTCCAAATTTAATGGTCGTTGTGTGAGCATAAGAGATAAACTCCGCAGTCAACATTGGAAAATGGTTACTTCTTCACATATGTTTGAAAAAGTTCGTAGTTAGATGATCGTCAAAGTATGCGAGGTAGCAGACATTATCCGTATCTCATATAACAGTGTGCACAAAAGAATAAGAAATGAAAAAATATTCGGTACGATCACCATGGTCAAAATATATGAATTGGGATTTAAATTAATGGATCATTCGCCCTATTCCCCAAATTTGACTCCCAGAGATTATCATGTATTTCCAAAATTCACAAAATGGTAAAGGGGAAAGTGATTTTCGTCCAATTCTAGATAATCACTGTAAATAGCTATATCGATGATCTGAATTCATCGACCTGTAATGAAAGCAATACTAATTTGAAAAATCATTGGTACAGGTATGCTGAGCGAACAGGAGGCTATATTACAAAATAAAATGTGTTTCTTTCATCCAAAAAGCTTGCGTTTACTTTGTTAGGCCACATAGTTATCAAAACATCCCGGTAATAATGATTTGGTCGTTTTCGAATCATCCAACTTAAAATATTCTTAAATGTAATATTATAGTACCCGGATAACAGCATCAAAACTTTCAATTAATCAATTTGAATTTAAGAATATTTGGTATTGTAGCACAATCCACTCAAGCTATTAGTGACGACAAACGGTATTTATGATTTCGAAATATCGAAACTATAGATTCTTTTAACAACACGCACCTCAGAAACTATATCGATATATTTAAATACGACTTAAACCATCGAAAAGAAGCGCTATGACTTTCTGAAGACTCCTTATTTCATTCACAGTTGGGCCTTCATATATCTTCTTTCCCAAATTACTTAAAATTCTTTAATTTTTAAATATCCTCCTTTACACTTAACAACTTCTTTACAAATTTTGGGTAGTCTCAAAACAAATTTTTGAAGAGTTTCAACTGGAATATTGTCCAAGGTTTTGTAAGGTATTCACACAGCTGTTGATACGATTTTGGACAGTGTTCTCTCATTTTTCTGTCTAGCTCATCCCATAGCAACTCCATAGGATTCATATCGGCCGATTGAGCGGGCCAAACCATATTTACAAGTAGTCTTTCCTCTTCTTTTTGTTTCACATAGTCCTTACAAAGTTCAGCACTATGTTTGGGGTCATTATCTTGTTGGAAATAAAAACCTTCTCTTATCAATTTAACTGCAGTCGGAATTGCGTGCTCCTTTAAAATTTTCAAATATCCTCTTTCAATTCTAAGCAAATCTCCAACACCATTAAAAGAAAATGATCCCCAAACAAGAACTGAAGTTCCACCGTGTTTAACTGTTGCCCAACATATTCTGGCGTCGTCCTTTCGTCAACTCATCTATGAACAAAAAGTCGTCGGTTACTTCCAAATACTTGGAACTTAGATTCGTGCATCCATAGAACCCGCTTCCACACAATGTTATTATAGCACTACAAATTTATGCACTCAATTCCTTTCTTTTTGGTATTTTGTATGTTTGTTCACGAATACTCGTATTACAACCTACTCGAACAGATTCTAGACGAATACTAAATTTTTCTTAGATTGCACCCTTTAAAATAAATATTTTCAGGAAAAGTATTAATACTGAATATAGGTCATAAAAGGTTTAAAAGAAATTACAATATTTTACACTAACAAATATGATTACATATTGTAATTTACATAATGATCCGGATATTGGTAAACTTCCCAGAAACGCACTCACGTCTTTTATTTCAATTGTTTTTACCGAAACCCAGGTATAAAGAGGTAGTGTATATGTAGTTATATGGGATCTTGGTTGTCTACTACCGGAAAGATACTCGAGTTAGTGACTAAGCAGGCGGACGATGTAAATGTGTTCACTTGTATAGAAGAAGACGTTTTTCAACGAGTGTTTGTTTAAGTTTCTTGTTATATTAATTATCTATTACATACCTTCATTATACATACATATAAACTATTTATATTGCATGTTTATATTATTTTTAAGTGACACCGCTTCTGTATTATTTCTTGTTTCCATTTCCGCATACTTTTTCATTTATAGTTAATCCCATATTCCAACGAAGTTCTGTAATCTGTAATGTTTCTTTTTCTCCTTTTCTTCTTATGTTCTTGTCGTTAGCATCATTTCGTCAGCACATGTAATATATTGATATTTGTAATGGAAAATTAGTCTTTCATTTCGTACGTTACTCTTTCTTATAACTCTTTTCAAAACTAGGTTGAATGCTGTAGACAATGGGTCTCCTTGGCTTAATCCTCGATTTATATCGTAAGAGTTTCATAAACTCTTCTAATAATATTTTAGACTTCGTGCTTTTTGACGTTATAATAATAATTCAGTATGGAACATACTCATCAATGTCTATATTTAAATAGAAGTTTCTCAATTCGTATTAAAAATAGATTAGATTATATATTTAAGTTCTGGTCTTACTTTAGGTCGTAATTTAAAAAATGTAACAAACACGAAACACGTTAATGTTTCCCATAAATAAGACAAATTATTTAATTTATACAAATTTATCACAATTACTTTCGCAATTTGAAGCAGGCGAGAAGGATAAGAAGAAAAAAGAGGATCGCCGAGATTAATAAAATGCTTTCTCTGAGTGGAAATAGTACCACTTATATTACCAGAACTCACGTTTGTTTTATTGCGGATGTGCATGTCAAAAGTAAATAAATGCATTCGATATCGCGCAGAGTATGTGATTTACCCGCGTAATCGTGACTCTTATGCGATTAAGGAAACTAGAACCAGGAACAGATAATGGCTAACGCCTTAGGTAAATATTATGAATAGCGGTACGTATGTACATTAATAATTTACCCATCGTTTGACTCTGTATACGGATCTAATTAAGATTGAATTGTCGCTCACTAGAGCGGTAGATCTTACCATATATGATTGACATGACTTTCCGCTACGTTGCAATCGCAAATTGTAAGTTAATGTGTTACCTGTGAGAAATCGAACAATTTATGCTAATTAATTAAAGGAATACATCATTTTTTTTGTATTTAAACTGTTAGAGTTGTTAGGTTTCAAATTAACGTGGAGACTGGCGTTTCTACATGCGATTTTAATGAAGTTTCTGTACAATTTCTCACGCTAAATATAGCAAACAAGAATTGTCCTTTTACGTACGGCCCCATTAGTATAAGAGTTGGATGGTAATTGGTCTCATAATGGAAAATTGTTTACGAGCCCTTTACATTTTATCGTTTACGTAATTCTTTAAACTGTCATTACCTGGGTGTCGAATTCATAAGGAACCTTCACCCTGAAGACTTCAAGGAGTCTATAAAAGGACAGGAAATATTCGTAAGGAAAAACGGCGTTGCTCGAGATGTATTAAACAGTCATTGATAGACAGTGGTTTTAAGTTTTGTATTTGTAGCACCATTATGAAGGAATGCAGTTTTCCAATGAAAGAGATAACAACACTTCGACTTTTAGAGGTTTATTGCTTCTTGGCCTAGATTTTTATTTGTTTTCTTTTTAACTTTTATCTTTTTTTCCATTTTCGTATAGGCGAAGGTCTCTCCTTGAAGATCGTGCTCTTCAGTTCTCTTCAAGTTATCCTTTACTCCATCTATTCACTTATTTTCTGGACTTATGTTCCATCCCTATTCTGCCTGTAAATATTACTTTGGGACTAGATTCTCCTTCGTTCTTATTACATGTCCCAACCATGTAATCTGGTAGACTTTAATTGTCTGATTGATCAAAGACATATTATATTTGTGTTACCTTGTGCTTATTGTATATTACTAATCTACTTACAGCCGAAGGTGGAACATTAACAAGCTAGATGATATTGCTATATTGGTGACTCAACAAAGATCCCTACTAGGTGTTAAGGCTACCTAAGATATATTACAACCAAGTGAAAAACTGGGCGAAATAGTGGCACATCAAAGCTAACGAATCTAAATATGTACTCTTCACAAAATGTCGAGGTGATTTACTGCCAGTTACAATAAATAATCAAGATGTACCTAAAATACATAATGAGAAATATATGAGCACACACCTGGATAGGAGCCTCATGTGAAAGACGTGTAAGTAAAATAAAAAGAACAAATTTAGTACAAAATTTCACAAATATTGGTTTCGTATACAATTAAAGCACTTAAATCGAAATAAATTATTAACATATAACACATGCATATGCTTTAAAATCAATATGAACAGAAGGAATCGAATTATGATTTACGGAGTCAAAATCATTGCAATCACGGAATATTTTAACTTTAACGATAATTGTGCTAAATACATATGTACTTACTGCATTTAGAGTCACCCAAATATGTTAGCAGTGAACATGACAGCAGTGAGCAAACTTATAGACTAAGACAAAAACATCCATTACTTTATTAAATATAAGTTAGTAACAAAGCTTAGAACATTATTTACAAAAATTCGCACACAAAAATTAAACAAAATCTATGCACAGAGATATCCATTGAAATATGTCAAATCGAAATTAAAAGCTACATAATAACCTTTTACAAAGAAATAATTTTTGTACAACATTCATTTGAAAGATGGACAGTAATTCTTTTTGCCTCCAAACAAATGCTGACAATATCGTCAAATGTGATATTTATTGGCTTTTTGAAAATCGAGCAATTAGATTCTGTTTATTACTTTAAATGTAGATTTATCTTATTGTTACTTCAGAAAAATATCTAAAGCAGAAAGACTGGCTGCGTTGTAAAAATGTCTTCAGTACTCCAAATTAGAAATTTACGAGTGATGGTCTTACTTATTGAAGTCTACAGTCGCGAATTATGATGGAACAAATGTCGCGACCATGTTTTTGGAGACACTTCAAGAACAGATGACTTTTGTCGGGTTTTCTTCAACTTGGAACACCCAAAAATGTTTATTTTCTGGTTCGTATGAGTAAATTCAAGATTCATCACCATTGACAATGTTGTACATGTTTCTAGAGTTTCCAGCATTGAAGCAATCTAGAGTTTTTTGACGTCAATTCACCCTAGCTGCTTTCTATTCTTCGGCCAACAGATGTGTTATCCAATGGGGAACTAATTTTTTTACACAATTCCTTATGCAAAATTTTTTGAATGGAGGTCTTTGAAATTCCTAATAATGCTTCAATTTGGCAATATGTCACATATCGGTCTTCATTGATGATCTTGCGCACAGCACCGACGTTTCCCGAAGTGACTGCCGTTTTCGGTAAACCTACCCTTAGATCGTCGCTATGACTGATTCGTCCACGTTTGAATTCTGAATACCGACGAGAAATTGTTGACTGATGTAATGCATCATTGCCGGAAACATAAACCAACTCGGCGAGGGATTCTTGATAATTGTCTTCGAAAATTACAAAAAATTATTCCGACAAAGTGTTCTTGGTTTAATTCCATATTTCAACTAACTTGTCAACATTGACAGTTTCTTGTAGCTACAGCACTGCACATATGGCACCGAAATTTAGGATTTAAATTAACTAAAGATAGAGGTTAATTTTTGGTACGAACATTTGATTAGTGGCGTCCTCTATGTCCTACTAAAGCAGCCCTGCAAAACTTGAAAGACGTATTAACTAAAAAAAATGTTCGAATTATATATTTTTTGAAAAAACTTATAAGATTTCGATTTAGTTGTAAAAACTTTTATTAAATCTATAAAAGTTTACAAAATTAGTTCAAATATAATTTGCCTAGATATTACCATATATTCCTTGCCTTGACGAAGACAAGGACATGGTCGCCTAAAATTTTATTGTTTAGCGTAGCAAAGTAAGTACGCTCATCTATAAAATTAAGAATTCTTTTACCATTAAATTCAGTCGCTTTGAAGCTATTTCGCCCTTAAATACTCCTGAGATTAACAGAGCACGACTAATGTATTACTTTTTCTTAAAAGCTTCCGAGCTTCCAAGGAGATCCACTTGTATTTGAACAAAACGAAATGCGTATTTATATATATTTAGTGAAATACATACTATACAACTAGGAACAGAACATGGAATAACATCCTCGTATTTGGTCGAGTTTTCTTTCAGTTCTATGACAAAAAGTTTCCGATTTGTGATATATAGGAATCTCAGTGATAATGTTACTAGTAAATAATAATAAATTAACTACAATTATATCATCAGCAGATACGACCTATAGAATTGTTTCCGAAACATTTCTCGTTATACTTTGATATAAGCTATCAGAAAGGCTATTTAAACAACTAAATCAACCATTTCCCAATTTAATCCCTGAAGTAGAAAGGTTCGATACAAACTAATAAAAGTATTTAGTATGATTTTATGCTACGACAGCCCTAATGAGTTATACTTTAATCTCCATAGAAAATAGCTTGAAGAAAAATTATAGTATATATAAAGAACTAGGGATTGTGATTCCTATAACAAAGTTTGTACACGTTCCTAGCATTAATATCAACTGTATCCTGTTTATTCTAACATGTAAGTACACGAAATACCATAGTTGTCTTTTTTTGGAAGACTTTTTGTCTATTTAAACAGAATACTCCATCCGTTCCGGTCGTTCTCTTTTTCGTTGTTAAGAATTTGTTTACATGTTGTGCGAGTGGCCGTGGAATGTCCGATGCCGTTTTAAAAGGGAGAGGCAGAGGCACAGGCGGCGATCTGATGACGACAGTGTCGGACATGAAGAGTAGTAGCTGAGAACCAGATTCCGATCTAAATGCCTCACATTAGCATACAGCAGCTATAAAGTACTGACCGATGCCACAATAAAGATCGGGTCGTGTTATTTGGAACGTATTTCAGATGGCGTTCTTTCCATATCGGACCGGCGAAGAGGCAATTGAGGAGAGAAGATAAAGAACAAAGAGGATCGAAATACACGCACGTCGTGAACGCACGTATATAAACTCGAACGCACACAAACAAACCGTACGCAAACGAAAAACCGACCAGCTGCTCCCTTACGCAACGTAACTTATTAGAATATTATTTTAACGGATGCAGATGGATCACTTCTTTAATATTTAATAAACTCGCATTGCAGTCGGCGACGTGCAAATAGATTTACGATGTGTTATTATTAGATATCTGTAATGATGTGCATATTGCACGTCATTGCTCGTTACACTTTCCATAAAGTAATTGACTAAAATTAAGTACCGTAATAAATACCGCTAAATATTTTAGTTGTTTTTCCTTTATGAAGATCTACGGTGCCTATAGTAGACTAATAAAAATTGGCGACTAATAATCGTTTATATACTGGGTTAAATCAGCAAAGTTGCTCAAAAATTCGCAAAGAATTTGATAGCTTTGCAAGAGTTGTCGTTTGTTATCAACTTTTTGAGAAACATAATTGTCGAAATGTTGAGTCTTGTATATCTTCGAAACCACTGAAAATAGAATAAAAATAAAAATGCCATCTGGTAGGTAGCTTTGCACAGAATTTAGTTTAACAATCGCAACTAAAAATTCAAGGCCTACTTGGTTTTCAAAATATAATACAAACTTTCGTTTCTCAAACGGCAATCAAGTTAGCTCACATTATTAAAATGTTTATTTTTTTTCTGATTTTTTAGATATAAGATTTGGTATGGCTATCTCTTTTAGATTTTTTTATATTCGAAAAAATTCAGTTACTAATTGAGGAAGTAAAACGCAAGTAATCTTTGACTGATGGGTATTGCAATAACAACTACAATTATCAACTAAATTTAATTTCTATCAGTTTATTGTCATAGAGTTAAATATTTTTCTCTGTAAAATATTCGTGCAAAAAATGTATATAAATGAAGAGAAAATGATATGCTTCTCTGTTATTATAATAGTAACAGAAATAGTACTAACGCTAGCACAATTTATTTTCAAGGCTATATGAAAAGAAACTAGTTAGATCAGGAACTATTTTTCCAGTTCGGAAATTAGTTGTAAAAGTATGGATCGTATCGTATCAATTGAAAAATACTTTCAAACCAGAAGATGAAGAAAGGGTTAAACTTATGTAAGTTACAAATCCACAATATCTACCCGTGAAATTGTGAGCTAATGTACTGCTTCCACAGACTTCCAAAGATTAATTTAATTTTAAACTAAGAAAGCAGACTGTTATTTGCTCGATAATTTTTGGGAAAAAAGAACAACAATTCGTATGTCTCTTATACAATTCTTTATAAAAACGAAACTAAATTTTTCAACAATGGAGTATTTAATCGATATAATAATGTTTGTTGATGTCAAGATAATTCTCTAGAAAAGTGAGATCAATATGTCTTCTCTGCAAACGTGTGGGGCGCCAATTTTGTATCATAATATTGAGACCATATTTTTATGACAAGGGTTTGAATGTAGAACGATATTTATGCTTTCTGTGTAGCGAAAATGTGCTAGATGCTGAACTAAAACTAAATTTAATCTTTCAGAACGTTTTGTGCAGATACCTTCCTATAGCTGGCAAGATCCTTATATATTGCGCTAGTAGATTTTTCGTTGTGGGGTGCCGTAAAGAATAAAGTATATAAAAGCAAACTCAACAACATTGAAGAGCTGAAAAAATATTACACATGAAATAAAAAGCATTCGCCCTCAGACTTTACGACAGTTTCATTCTGAAATGGTGAGAAGATGTAAAGTGTACACACGGAATGTTGGTGGTCATTTATATATACACTGCAGGCCATAAGTTTGGAATCAGTTCCAGTAAATTCATAAAAATTAAAATTTATCTATGTTACGTTCGTATTACTTTGACAGAAGTACAAAGGATTATTCTTAAGTACATTATAAAGCTTTACATAAAAGATGTTTTAAATGCATTAATAGTTGGAAAATAACCAGAGATTAAGGAAACTCTGCGTGCGGTATTATTTATTCGAGCAGGTAATATTTCTGCATAATGAACGATTACCTGGAATGGACAAATTTTATTGCAGACCCTTCCGCATAAACCTTTTGTAATTACATTTAGTTTTTATATTTATAAGTATTTATACATTTTGAAGTAATGAGAATATTTTAGTTGCTTCGTATCATTTAAAGTGTGTAGACACATAAAAGTGTGTAGAATCAGTAAACATCGTTTGATTATGGCGAAGAGAAAGCAGATATCGCTAGAAAAACGTGTAGAAATTATTAGTCATCATAATCGGGGAGATTCTATACGGGATATCGCGAAAAGAATGAAGATATCGTACAAAGGTGTACAAAATACAATTAAAAGATACCAGTCTACTGGAGGGTATACGGACAGAAAACGATCAGGAAGACCAAAAATTACAACTCCTGCAGAAGATCAGACAATTATATTGACGTCGAAAAGAGATAGAAGATTAACGGCCTCGCAAATCCGCGGTGAGTATAACAGGGAGCGTGAAACTCGGATCTCTTTAACCACAGTAAAAAGGCGGCTCAGAGCGGCTGGACTGATGGGACGTGTAGCAGTTCGCAAACCGCTTCTACGTCCGCAAAATAAAATAAAAAGGCTACAATGGGCTAAGTTACACAAAGATTGGACAATAGAACAGTGGGAAAAAGTACTATGGACCGACGAATCAAAGTACGAGGTCTTCGGTTCCAGACGTCGGATATTTGTAAGAAGAACTGCTACGGAAAAAATGTTACCGCAATGTGTGGTGCCCACGGTAAAACATGGTGGCGGTTCTGTAATGGTTTGTGGATGTTTTTCTTCGGCTGGTGTAGGAGATCTGGTGAAAATCGACGGAGTTTTGAAAAAGGAGGGTTACAGACAGATTCTCGAACACAACGCTATACCCTGCGGTCTGAGATTACTTGGAGAAAACTTTATATTCATGCAAGACAACGACCCAAAACATTCTTCTCATTTATGTAGAGGATATCTCCAACAACAGGAAGCTGACGGTGTTTTACAAAACATGGTTTGGCCGGCACAATCGCCAGACCTCAATCCAATAGAGCTGTTGTGGGAAGAATTGGATAGAAAAGTGCGTGAAATGTGTCCGACGTCCCAGACTCACATGTGGCAAGTTATACAAGATTCTTGGGCAAATATACCCAATAAAATCCTTACAAAATTAGTGTCTCGTTTACCGCGATTGTGTGCTGCCGTCATTAAAGCAAAAGGAGGGTATTTCGATGAAAAGTCCGTTTAGTTGATAATAAAAATAAGTGGATGTAAATAAATAAAATTTGCTTTTTTTCCTGCTTATTTTATAATAAAACGTTTTGGTATATTAATATTGTTTTATTTTTACAGTGTTTGTTAAAGCCACTACAATATTTTCATTATATTCAGAAGTGATTCCTAACTTATGCAAGTGATTCCAAACTTATGGCCTGCAGTATATATATATATATATATATATATATATATATATATATATATGTATATATAAAACTATTCCAAACCTGATATATGTATGTATACGAAATAAAAATAGAATTTTAATGAGGTCATAGTCAATTATGGTTTGCCGTTAACAAAATACAAGTTTGTTTTATATCTTGAAAATTGTGTGCCATAAACTTGTAATTCAAATTATTAAACTTTGTTAAAGTAGCTGATCCTGTATCTTCAACACCAACAAAGTTACCCATATATGGTGATAGAAGACGCAGAAATTTATTAGTCATGACGATTATAAAATTATAAAAAATAAGTGTAGGAAACTACTAGTTTTAAAATAAAATTATTATGCTTTCAATCATACCTACAAAATAATTAATATATGAAAGCTTTGGTGGCTTAGTGCGAAGGGAGATTGAAATGCTGGCGTTCTGTGGATAAATCTAAAGTAACTAAAAGAAAAGTGAAAAGAACTCACTACCATATGGTTAAACAATAGACTTACTAAAGATAAAATTAAATAATTTTCAAAAAAGTTCGAAAATCTTTTACCACCCTACAAATAACTTTATAATTCTGAAAAATTATTCCAGGGACGATTTTCTACATTAATAAATGTTTTACCATTAAAAGCATTCTGCAGTGAGTGAAAAAATGGAGGTCTAACGATGGTAGGTTTGTAGGTTTATGCGGTCCAGCATTGTCATAACGAAAGAAAGCATACCATTCATTAATTTTGGACGCTTCTGTTTTATTACACCACCTAATTTATCCATCCACATCCGTATTTATTGTTTCAATCTTTGGCGATAATTGAAAATATACAACACTTTTATAAGTCCACCAAATTGATAAGATAATTCTTATTTCGTGGATTCGGCATTTTTGAAATTCTTTGATCGGGTTGATAACGTTTGTATCTCTGCCATTTAATATTATTACAGTACATTTTTCTTCATCTGTTAAGATACTCTTTAGAAACGAATCACTTTTCTTCAAGGTTAAGAGAGAATAGCATATGTCGTTGTGCCCATTCAAATGAGTTTCCTTAAGTAGCACTGAAACTTTAGTTTGCTGCCGCACTGTGTGCTGCCTTAAATGACTTTCGACACTTTATTTTTAAATTTTGAGGCCTTCTGCAATATCTTGCCGATTGGATTCTATTATCGTATCTTTTAGTTCAAATCGCCGAACTGAAATTTAGAAATCAAATTAAAACAGCGCTGAAGTGTTCACCATACATAACACACATCATTTTATGAACTTGAACTGCTTGAACTCCTTTTGTTAAATATAACAGCAGTATATGCAAAAATCGTTTTTCTGATATTCCATTTGTTAAATAGTTGTAGCTATATAGTTTTAAATAAAATCGTCACGCCCAACGCCAATCTAATTCGTACCAGAGCGCTTCCACCTCTATTTGTTTTGATAAAATGTTTACCGAAACTTACGTACTTTCTAAAAATAAACTCTTGCCCAAAAAGAAATTAACTGTATATGTAATCTGGAATATTACAGGAAAGTACATTGAATTTAATTGACGAAGTCATACGCAAACTTCAGACGTCAAATATGTATATCGCGATTTTTGTTTTCCTCGTTCTAGCCATTTGCCAACTAAAACTTGAACATCCGAGAGTTTTAATTGAATTAGTTTTAGAAATTTAATTCAATTTTAATGTGTTCCCAGCAAAACATATGTTGCCACTTTAATATAATTAAATGAATTATTTCAAAGAGGCTGTAACTAGCTAAGTTAATGGATTTTAAATACTTGATCAAATATAGAACTAATTAAGATTGGTGAACATTAGAAAAATTTATCCCAACGTCTGCGTCGTTAAGTTAAAACATAAATCCACCAAAGATAACAGAAATTTACGACATGGTTCTTGATTTACTTGATATACCTCATAATTAGTGTTGGTTGAGGTTTCTTTATAACTATTACACTATCAAAATTTATTATTGAATGGTAAATAAAATATTTAATTGACTATCAAAGTCATTAAAAATTAATCATTGAAAAGTATAATTAACACTATTTTGCAGACCATGGTTTGGATGCCCACATCTCGTCAGTACGACTTTGTGTTTACCTGTTATCCTTTAATTTCAGATGTATATCTATACAATCTTGATAGGGTAAAGTATGGACAGCAATCTTATTTTTATATTGTAGCTCGTATTACAGTAAGTAGTAAAGGAAAGTCAAAGAAAAGATTAAGAAAAACAAGTTAATATCGAAATGATGAATGTATATTAATGCATATTGAATATTTTTCTAAAGTAATGAGACACCTTGTGCGTATATAGACAACAGAATTTGCATTCGACAACCCAACTCTTAACCACTTTCCACTTGAATTTGATATGAAATTTCAGTTGACGTTGATCTTAGCTTGTTTTAAGTCTACCTTACTTTAGAGCAGATATGGGCAACCTTTGACATGTTGTGGGTCAATCTTTAAGGCGCAAATACGTTTTCAGGCCGCATTTAAAAGTAGAGCATTTTAAAGTAGTGTTTATAGTTTTTAGCGAGAGATATCAGACATGAAATAATACGATAATGTCTCGCGGGCCGGATCAAATGTTAATGCGAGTCGGATCAAATCTTACAGCGGGCCAGATCCGGCTCGCGGGCCGGTGGTTGCCCACATAAGCTTTAAAGGGTTAGTGTACATGCATACAAAGGACGTTTTGCGAAAGTAAACCGACAGGTGGTGTATGGTGTTTTATGAAAACCATCATTGTGACATTTCATTTCAGTGTTCAAATGTGATAAATTGAAACCAAACTCTAAAGCTAATATCGAAATAGTGAAATACTAAAACTCATACTAACATGGGGGCTTGTATTTTAGTAATGGAACAAGTATTTTCACTGTAAAAATGCATTAGTTTATCATATTTCTGGCAGACATCTTAATGAAATTGATTGTTTGTCTTAGAACTTTTGCTGTGTAAATTGGGTAATGTCGAATTTATTGATTTAGTTTATTCCTTTCAATTGGTTCTAATAATTATCGTTGACCATACGTGAGCTTTGTTCTAAAAAGACTATTGTTTCGTTTCAACAAAATAGCACTCCATCTACTGAAATTAGTTCTGACGTTTCTTATAACTAGCAATGACTTCTACGGTATTACTGTGTTAAAGATAACTTGTGTACAAATATTGTACCTCTGCTAGAGTCGCCTCTTGTTTTTAAATCTAATTATTCACAGGTAGTGTATTCAGACCATCAGACCATAGGAAACAGTGGCTTTAGTGGAATGGGTTCTGACGCTACTTAGAATTAGAATGTCTTTCAATGAGTTTATTTATGTATTATTGCGTCGACGAACTATTTGCATTACTGTAGCAGCGATGGAGAGCTTCGTATTTGTTGTTGATCTGATTGTCCATAAGTTATGCATTCATTTATATGTTTGTCTTTATATTTTAATTCATCATGGCTAGAAGATATATCAACCTTTTCTGCAGCTAGTATGTTGTAGATATTATCTATCCATTCGATAAAGTGATTATGTGCCCTATTAGGAGTGTAAGAATAAAGTCCTTTTGTTCTACTTTTATAATCTTAATTATTCTTCATCGATTCCACATAGAATTGATTACATTATAAAAATTATTTCCTCATACGCATCTCTGTATTCATATGGGACTTGTTCTTTTGCATTAGGTACGCCATTGGATATTTTTCTTCGTGTGCTAAAAATAGTGGCGATGTCGTTTCTTAATAATCTGTTTTAATGGCTTCGACGTCGGCATAACGCTGTCCTTTCATGGAGAAATGTGGTGTGAAGAATAGATAGAAATCACAGGGGAGCTAAATCCGGTACATACAGTGAATGGTTGATGGTTAAAATGCCATTTGTAGTTAGAAAATCACTGATAAGCGTCGAGCGCTGAGATGGTGCATTATCATGAAACAAACGCCAGCTACCATTTTCACGATATTGAGAGCGTACACGACGAATACGCACCAGAAGACGCTTCGTAACACCAAGATAACTCTTTGTGCACTATGCCTTTCGAATCATAAAAATAAATCAACATCGTCTTTACTTTCACCTCTCCAAACGGGTTTTTTCGGTTTTCTTTCGTTTGGGTGCCTCCATTCAGAGCCTTAGCGATTGATTTCTGGATCAAAAACAGAATACCTGAAGTTTTCGTCCTTTTTTGTGTCTTTAATTAAGTCTCTGAAAAGTTGGATTCAGTTACCTTGTGTGGCACAAACCTTTCTCAGTCACAAATGCTCTGTCAATATGCGATCAATTGAATCTTTTGAAATATTTAATTCCATTCCTACGAATCGAAATGAGGATTTCGGCTCATTTCTGATAAGTTCACGCATAAGTTCGCTAATTTTCTTGCACCAGGATATTCGTCGCCATTTATGCCCGTAAGACCCTCTTTAAATCGTTCATACCACTCATACACAATCGTACGTGGTAAGCACGTATCATACACTTGTTTCATCAAATTAATCGTTTTAAACGATATACCGAGTTTAAAACAGAACTTGATATTTGCTTTATCTTCAAAATTTATTTTTTGACCAATGCTAAATACACATTGTTAGTTTATTCTCAATTTCTCTATTTCTAATTATGTAAATGTCATGACATTTTGATATAACATTGGTGAAAGATTTACCTACTCACGAATGTTTTTTTAATTGATGGCACAACTAAGAATTTTAAAAAAGTTTGATTTTCTTTGCGACAGACTGTTTATATCAAAAATTAAGTGAAACTGTATATATTTATGTACATAATTACATTGAACCGGCACATTTCGTTGTTTAATTCCTCCATTTATTTTTAATTAATTCACCGTCGTATACAACGAAGCCTAAAGATTAAACCGATGATTACTAGTAAAAAGTGCAATTATTGAAACAAAGTTTCCAAGATTTATCGTTCATTCCACTGCCAGCAGTTCAGCACTGCATTAAATTTTACGAGCAATAAAAATTTCAGAAATGTATTTCTCGTCAAGCATGTGTTTTCAAGTGTATTTCAAATGTCACAGGAGACGGTGCGCAATAAGTAGTACGTATGCATGCTGTTTGTACGGGTGCCCATTAAAAGAAAATTATGCAAATCCGAAAAGTGAAACGTATTTCCTTCGTTAATGCATTTATGCGCGCCCATGGAGCGAGTTTACAATTAGTTGCCACAGGTGAATACCTCAAATAATTAAGACCATGCCGTGCGTTTCCTAACAGAAAAACATTAACGCGCGAGAAATATCAACAAAAAGAAAGAAACAAAGGCAAGAGAGAGAGAGAGAGAAAGAGAGAGATTCATGTCTAGAAAGCGTCATCCCCTATACACACTTCCATTTTAACCGATTACATTCGAAGTATATATACCTGAGCAGAAATAATGCCCTGAATACTAGAGTTTTACTGTAATACTGCAAGTGCGATGTTCGTATATGTATCTACAATATGTACGTCGAGTATGCTTATGATACATTTACCAAACAGACGGGCTGCCACGTCCTATAACTGTATATATAATATTTTAGAAAATACGAGAATAAAGGAATATAACGTAGACATATTACTGTTTTGTGCGATATTGTTTTAAATCGGTAATCTATGTGATAGTTGAGTTTGCTCTATAACTTCAATTTCATATACATATGTGCTTTAATGCATTACAGTGTTTACTATAACGTTGTGGATTATTTATTACATTTTCGTTTCTATTTTATATGAAAACAGTAAGTAATATCGGATGAACCTAAACTCATGAATAGAGTTTTATTTGTTTTAAAGTGAAATATAAATGTACTATTGGACTGCTTATTGAAAGAATCTATAGTTTCTTTCTTCAAAGCTTGGTATACAGCTTGTGTAATCAAGTTTACATTACACGCGACTTTTTTATTATTTGCTATATATATTTTGTTCATACGGCTTCAAGAGTATTTAAATTTATTTTCCTTCAAAAATTAAAATGCATAACTTGTAAATATAGTAAAATATCACATTGTACATAACTAAGATGAAACAATTTTTTTACCTTTATTTATTTTCAAGTATCCTTATTCACCAAGGTTGATATATGACGCCTTTCCACATTAACGTAATTCAGTACACGCATTTCGACAACACACTGTACATTTTGGTTCTCAACGGTACAGATCGCGTACGGAGTTTTTTTTTCGTACGGGTATTTTTCGCCGTAGTTTGCTAGGTGCAACATTTTGCAATTATCTGCTGTTGATGACAACTTACTTGTCGAAATGCGTATATAGAATTACGAAAGTTAATGTGGTAAGGGGTTATATATCAACCGTAGTGATTAAGTTATCAACTACAGGCTCCATCAAATTCAACTTCAAGTATCCTTGTGTTTTAAAATGAAATTTGTACTTCGTATTTTGCTATTACATGTTCTATATCTTACGATTATGAAAGACTATGTTGTTGCTAAATTTTGCTTTTCGTGTATCTGGCCGGTCCTTGGCAGGACTGTTCTGGCGACGTTTCAATAAAATCCCCCTAATCTTCTTCTCTTGCCTCTCGTTCGGCTAGTAACACGGCAATATATAATAATGTATATACAATATTTAGTGTTATGAAGAAATATTTTTAAATATGGATTCTATGATGATAAATTACATAGTGATATAAAATAAAATGTTTATATTTTCAATCTACTAAGCTTATAAAAATTGTGTAAATCATTTTGCAATACTTACTGTTGTACTCTATTCTTATAACTTTTTCTATAAATGAAAAATACAATATTGTACGTATCTATGTTAGAACAATGAGATCTGTCTTGAGATAGGTATCGGCAAAACTCAGGCTGCTGGCTGTTACTTAAATTAATTCCTTCTTATAAAAGAAATATGTTCTATTAAATTTAAACTGTATCACTTCAATGCATTATACAAAATTATTAAACACTAAAAATACCTCTTACTTATTCTTTAATAAATACTTCTGTTAATTTGGAAAAATTGTAATTAAATTTCAATTTAATTTCCTAACTCTATGTAAATGTCTAATAAATAAAATCAAATTAATTCTTTAAACTGTGTAATATATTGTTGATATGAAACATATAGATAAATAAATAAATAAATAGACTATAGCATTATACAAGAAAATTGAACAATTAAGACTTTTATTTAAATTTGAATTCTTATTAAATAAATTTAAATTATTTTCAATACAGGTATTTATACAATCAAATTATGTTAATAGAAAACTGTATTTAAACTGAACTGAATATAGGCCTTCAGAAATCTTAAAAAAATGTGAAATTGCAAGTGACTTTGAAATGAATAACATTTAATATTTTTACTTGCAAACAACAGAAGTAATATTAATAATAAATTTACTATAACTAAAACATAATTATTAACTTTGTACATCAAAAAAGTTCATCTTCTTTTGCATCCTGTTTATCCATTTCTCCAATAGGGGTAATTATCAAAATAATTCCCTTCCAATTTTAGTTACTTTTCCAAACACAACCTTTTAACGTATATGTGGTTTATGTATCCATCATATCACTAATTTTAAAAATTGATGTATTTTCCTTTAACACTGTCTCTTAACGCACCAGTAATTGTTTTAAAAATCTACCTAGATCCACTGGGTTTTAATATCACTTTTGTAGTTTATTTATAATAAATATTATGTTTATTTATATGATCTTTGTCAATGTCACTTATTACTTCCTCAAAGTCTATTGACAAATTAATATTTTACATTTTTAGCATGTTACACAACAAACACTTGTCAGGGAATGATTCGGATATTCTTCCCACTGATACATATAAGTATATATTTCCTGTTCAAAATTATCGCACCACTCAGTTTTTTTAATTTATTTTTATTATTTCAATTTAGTATTCAGTATTGGTTTATGCTAACATAAAATGAGATCATTAGAAAACAATTCTGTATGATGCATTTGCCTTTAATTTAAGAAAAAAAATAAAATTTACCTTTTTTGTACAAAAATTAAAAAAGAAAGAAAAATTTAAAAAGAAACAAAAATTTATTCAACACTGTAAACATACAGAAACTCAAGATCTGAAAAACTTAATGCGTGACACCACCTCTAGCTCTGATAACTGCCTGCACCCGTCGTGGTAAACTTGTTATCAAATTTTGAATGGTTTCTTGAGGAATATTATCCCATTCTAAAAGAACAACGCGTTCCAGTTCTTGGAGATATCTTGGTGATGGTAAATGACGCCTTACTGACTTTTTCAGAGTATCCCAAAGATGCTCGATCGGATTCATGTCTGGGCTTCGCGGTGGCCAGTCCATCACTTGAATATTGATCTCATTTAAGTAATCTAAAACCGGTCTTGCAATATGTGGTCGAGCATTATCTTGCATAAAAATGAAATGGTTCCCTATAAAGGGCGCAAAAGGCATGACGTGGTCTTGAATAATGTTTTCCAGATAGAACTCAGCGTTCATTGATCTTGGATGAATGGGAACTAACTCTGTACGGGCGTCAAAGCTAATCCCTCCCCAGAACATTTTAGATCCGCCGCCAAACGGTTCCCTTGGAGAGATAGTGCAGGCAGCAAACCTTTCTCCAGGTCTTCGCCACACTCTTTCCCGACCATCTGGAGATTTCAAGCTTACCCTGGTTTCATCGGTAAACAAAACTTTCTTCCACTCGTCGACAGTCCAATTTGCATGATTTCTAGCAAACCTTAATCGTGCTATTCTGTGTGCTGTGGTGAGCAGTGGTGTAATTGCAGCCTTCCTACTAGCCAATCCTGCTTCATGTAATCTTCTCCTGACAGTTACGGTGGATATCCTAACATTTCTGATTGTTTGCAATTCGTTACTAAGCTCTGCACTAGTGAGTTTTCTGTTTCTCAAAACCTGCTGTCGGAGAAAACGCTCATCCCTGGCACTGGTGACTTTCTTTCTACCCTGTCCATATTTTCTAGAGTGCGATCCAGTTTCTCTAAATCTTTTTGCTATTCGACTAATCGTTGAATGATGAACACCTACCAGATCGGCTACATAACGCATAGTTTCTCCTACTTCTAACAAAGTTGACGCTCTTACACACTCATCGTTGGTTAAATAGCGTGGTCGATTCATGATTTTCAACTTTAATGGTATTAATTTAAATTTTCTTTAATCTTGAAAATGACCACTTAAGAAAATCAAAAACCAACGCCGTTGAAGTGGAATCTGAACTTCAGACAATAATCTCAACAAATGCTCACAACAAGAATAATCAACTGCCTTTCAACTTTTTGGTACTAAGCTGTCAAAATTTACTTATCATGACATAAGCCACCTATGATTTGTTATATTACTCTAATAATTTGTTCAATAATTTAAATAGTAATAAAAATAAGTTCGAAAAACTGAGTGGTGCGATAATTTTGAACAGGAGTTTATATCCTTCGACAAAAATGAAGCGATTTTCAATAAATCTTCAAGATATAAATAAAAAGGAATCTGAATGGCATTCCAGCAAATTAATTTTAATATAATGAATTTTTATTCGTTTTTGAATAAGAATTTTAATACAATATTCGGATTCTTCGAAATTCAATTAATTAAAAATCCAAATTCCATGTTTTAAATCACCTAAATAAAATATCGAAATTTTAACTTGTCAACTTTCAATTGAAATTCTTAAAATATATTAAACCAATATACTGTATTGTATCCTTTTAAGCTTTCGTTACAGGACTTCTATCCTTGTGGAAAATATTCGTTTTGAAAAATTCTCCAAAGTAAATATACAATATTATACCTATAACCGATATTCTATTTGTTTAATTTCAGTTATACGCTTTGTTAACGTCATTGATTTCTTTAAAATCAGTTCGTCTTAATAACAATACTCTCCTTAAGTGATTTTAAATTTACATCTGAATTTTTGTACACAAATATACTTTTTTTCAATTAGTCGATAGATTTTACGAACACGTACTTATTTAAAATAACATACAATACTAGTATTTCATATATGAGTTGATCTCAATTATGTATTTTTTTAAAATCAAGGGTTCTAAGGATACAATAAATTACTTCAATAACAATTATAAATATTACAAAATATATTCCTAACTTATATGTGGTTAAGGTGTTTTGAATTTTAAGAAAATTCAAATATATATCTATGGAAATATTATCAAATAAGATTATTATTGTGTTTAATAGTAAGTACTTAGGTTTAGTTTAATTCTTAGTGTGACGTATGACTAATTATACACATTCGATATAGAATTTTATTCCGATATTTATTATTCATATACGAAGTTCATTCTAAGTTTCTATAAATGTTTATCACTTTTTCGTGAAAAATAATTAATATTTTCCCTATATTTTATCACATAACAACAGATATTTTTACAAGACCCTCGTATATATGAAAGAATCAGAAATTGGAGTTCCTGTTACTTTTACAGACATAATATAGATACAAGAAAAAAGTACGTATTATATTGATAATAATTAATACTATAACATTATCCAAGTGAAAGAAATATATTTAGAATCATTAAAAAACTATTCCAACGTCAATTATCAACCTAGCAGGGGGATAAAACGCTGAATAAAAATACCAAAACTCGAGCGCATAATTTATGTAAGTTGAATATTTTAAAATTGGACCCGTTGCTAGCAATGTAATCGAGTTTTTATTGTCCTCACATCCACCTACGAAATTTGTTTTTAATGAGGACTTAAATTCGGCCCTCATTATTCTAACTTTAGACGAAGAAGGTTCTGCCCTCTGGGCGACGCCGACTCCCCGTATACCTGGTTTTCCTTCTGCATATTTATTAAGCTCATCAGAGAGCCACGGTCTAATAAAATCACTGGAAATCTCTAATTCGGCAGCGATTGTTGGAGTTTTGATAATAGAGCTCATTATTTAAATATTCTGAATGTAAACCTCCTCCCAGATCTGTCAGGATATTTTCAACAAACTAATTACTTTCCTAAATATTGTTTTGTTCCTTTAACTGTTAATTAATAAAACATTTTTGATTGAGTTGAGTGAAAAATAAATTAATTATATGCTAATTGCGTTTAATAGTAACGACAATAATGATCAGATTTTTTTTGAATACACTTGCTTATATCGTTCACGCCTTTTGTTGTTTAGTTATTGTTTTTTGACAGTACCCAAAGCACTGCAATCTAAATTTGATTTATTCTAAATTATGCAGTCTAATGTTTAGTAATAGAAACTTTAACGTGCAGATGGCATAAAGGAAACAAAAACATGTATTAAGCAATTAAAGCGTCCTTAATGAGAAACACATGGTAATAAAATTAAAAATATGTAATATTAATTGTAATAATCTTTATTATCCGACAGAGCAGAATACCACGTACAGGACATACACTAAAATTAACAAATTGTAATAATTTTAGTAAACAGTAAAAAGAAAAGAAACATATATTAATAATAAGAAAACTGTAAATTACAAATTAATCTACATGAAATATGAAATAGGTGTAATAAATGAGAGACATATATTATTTTCTGTAACATGCATCAAAAATAATTCTTACAGAATTACTATCGTGTTTAGGAATAAGCAACATAAACCAAGGGTGGACAACCTACTGTTTGCATACAATTTCATCAGACACACAATATTACTGGATTTTAAGTTAATGAAAGGAAATTTAAATTACTCTGTATATGTAGATCAGACCACTTTGTTCTGCGACCTGGCAAGCAGATATTTTTAAAATTTGATCCACCAGTCAAAAGAATTCAGATCGCTAGACTGTTGACTGTGAAAGAACCGCAAAATAAACTTATGATAATAAAATTGGAACATCTATTTCTCCTCGTGACGCGTGCTTTTTCACACAAAACATTTTCTAGCGATAAAAAAAATAGAGAAATACATACAAGCCAGACAAACTACCAACTATAGTGATTACTTTGGCAAGAAACAACAGTCCTTATCGGAACTGCTGTGAATACGACCGTAATTGCCGGAACGTCGGAGTACTTATATTCCACAAATAACAACAAAATAGCACAAACAACTCGAGTCTATTTCGCCGTCAATTGATTTATATGAAAATCTAAAATTTTGCCATTTTATAAACGAAGTTAAGGATTGGATGTTATTATGTGTTTCTAAAAATGCAATCTAATCTACTACACTCCCTATAAAGATACTTAAGAAAACACTCCCCTACTGTAACTAGTCCCTTAAGTCATAGACTATAATTTTTAATTATTTTTGAATACCAAGTGTCGATAATACTCGGAAGGAATACGATAATCAGTTCAAAAATTTCGGGTCGTCGAGAAAGTCTTAATGTAATTTTTTTACAACAGAGGTGTTAGATTATGCACTAGTTTCATTGATTGTAAAAAGTTACTGAAATTCGCTGCTATACCATATATTCATCGGACCTTACACCTTCATATTTCTACTGTTTCGCTCTCTTCAATACTTCTTGCGTAGTGTAAAGTTAGATTCAACTGAAACTGTGATTTAGCAACTTTTTTGGTCTTCAAAGGTAGATTATTCTATGAATGAGGAATTATGAAACCCACTGAAAGATGGCAAGAGGTTATCAAAGAAAGTTGGCAATATCGATCGCTCTTTTTTGTATTAAGTGACCTATGAAAAACAAGGAAATACGCTATGATCTTTTCGACAACCCAATATGTAGCAGTCGATGGTCCAACATGTTTGCCATACTTGTGACTTCTAAATTCTCTTGATAAAAATTCAAATTTTCGACAAAATTCATCGAAAGTGAGAAAGGCCTGTCTGAAATATTCAGTTTTGAAACAATACTTCTGTTCTTATTTTGAAAATATAAAGACAAAGCTACATTATCTTTTCAGCTAACCAGAGGCGTTGTAATTCTCATCACTTCGCACGCGTGCAACGTGAGAATGGAAAGTCTGTTTGCTCTGAAGTGAGTACAAATCCTCCTCTATCGATGCCTCGCATACAAGCGTGGAAAAATAGAAATCTGGATATTGAAATTATTACAATATATCAGAGTAACCCAGACATACTTATGTGGCTTATATATCTATGTCAAAAGTGTGATCCTCCAAATTACTTCTAGATACATGCCAAAGTAAGATTGCTTGAATTGGAAGAGGTTACTGTATAGTAATATGGACTAATTCTACACATATATTATATGTACATTTTCCTTCATGTATGCATATAGAGCTTGTTGAAAATATAATATCCACCGCTTCTCAAACACCTCAAATTTTTAAATTCAAGCCCTTCACCAGTTATGTTCACATGTTTCAAAGCTGAGATGTACGAATTCGTCATGAAAAATAGTAGTAATGTATAGCCGTGACAAGGGAGAGACATTACTTTTTCAACAGAGTGTACAATTGTACATAGATCACGTATTTATGAATTATTTAATAATTATTTTCCATTTCCTTATTCTATTATTGAAAAATTAAAATTTAGTAATTTTATTTACCATTTTATCATATGGTATGGAACTATATGCCCTATATGAAATTTCTTATAAGGCTGTACATTTTCGAAAGAATTATGGTAACGGCGGAGTCGTTATATTGAGAGCACGTTGAATAATGCAGAAACCCGAAGTCCGAGTAAATGGTAAATAATTGTAAATTAAAAATTGCAAACAATGCCTTTTATAAGCTGGCTGGGCTGTATCTTATGGCGGCCTATTCCTGTACACAAAGACCTGTCCGCCGGTTGACATGGCTTCTTATTCTAATACAGATCTGACTAAATGGTGATGGATAACTTTAAAAATCCTGTTTAAGTTTTAATGGCCGACGTATTCTGGTCTTTGTCGTTTTTTGTCCGTCCGCAGCAACTATTAATAACATGCTTCGCCTGACATGTCTTCGTACCTTAATTATTCTCTAGATCTATATATGCGCTTACCTACTGTAAGTGTAGATATATTAGAGCGTGTAAAATAAATAACAATAAAAACAATAGCAATTATAATACCGAGTCCGATTTAGAATTGGAAATAATCAAATATTATCAGTATATGCGTTGAGTTTGATTAAAATTCTTATTTAATTATGATTAATGACGCGTTAGATGCATATGTACATAT
This sequence comes from Dermolepida albohirtum, assembly GCA_031893035.1. Lineage (NCBI taxonomy): Eukaryota > Metazoa > Arthropoda > Insecta > Coleoptera > Scarabaeidae > Dermolepida > Dermolepida albohirtum. The sequence goes on from JAVIWB010002368.1 coordinate 506,653, forward strand.
ATCTTTCTAACAATAAAGCATTTACAAAATATATACAACGTCTAAGTAACTATAAAGAGTATTATTTTTACACTCTTTATATTTTTATATCCAAGTTCTTTTACACACACTAACATAGAGAATGTTGAATAATATGCATTCATGTATATAAAAGATTTTTGTAAAATAGAAGATATATAGTCTGTGTAAAAGTAATGCCTCTCTTTAGTCATGGCATTTCAATACTACTCTCTAAACTTTAAATGTTGGTCGTTTTATTCTAAATATAAATTTGATAGGTATCATGAATTTTCAGAAAAAACAACAAGAATCATAAATAAATTTAAAACAACATTAATTTCATAGAAAATAAAACACCAAAAACAACTCTTTGAATAATAAATTAAAATACAAATCGAAAAATACGAACAAATTTTTTTTACCAAGATTAACTATCTACACCTTCAGAGAAACAAACACACAGTACATAAAAATAAAATGCCAATGTTGTGAAGGTATATACGAGGGATAGTTTGACAAGTAGTGAGAATGACACATAGGTGGCCTCGTAATTAAGGGTATGAAAACTACCGAAATAAAAGATGAGTTACCGGAGACATTAGGTGAATCTGCTCCATCATCCACCACAATAAGTAGATGGGTAAATGCATTTGAACGTGGTAGAACAAGCTGTGTTGATGAAGCGCGCTCTGGAGCATCCAAAATCGTGACTTCTAAGGAAATGCTTATAAAAATCCATAATATTATTACGCAAGATCGACGACTCAAAGTGAGAGAGATAGTAGACATGGTAAACATTTCAGCAGAACGCGTACACCGCACTTTAACGAAAGAATTGCGCCTTTCCAAGCTTTCGACAAGATAGGTGCCGCGATTGCTTACGACTGATCAATAGTTCACTCGTTCGCGCATTTCCTATGAATGTTTGGACCTTTATAAGCGGAATCCGGTCACGGCGGACTCAAATCACAGCATGCAACAAAAGATGGCTTCATTCAATTTTCTGATTAATCGTTTGATCAATTTCCCACTAACAAAAGTAAGATATGAAAGAGAATTGAACCTCATTAAGAATATCGCGATATACAACGGTTTCGATTCGGAAATAATCAATGGATTAATTAGAAAGGCCAACATAAGAAAAACAATCCGTGACACCACATGTCTATCACCACAGAGCAATCGGGAAAAGCATTTTGTTTGTTCACCTTATCATCGCATGACAAAAAATCTAAATAGTATTTTTAAAGATCGCGGGCTTCAAGTCTGTTTCCGCCCCAATAATTCCCTTAAAACGCTTTTAGGAAATGCAAAAGACAAAATCGAAGAAAATAATAAATCGGGAATCTATCGAATTGAATGTTTAGAGTGCAATAGACAATACATCGGCCAAACTAAAAGATCGATCGAAACCAGGTATAAAGAACACCTTTCGCACATAAAATTCAGCCGACCGGAAAAATCGGGTATAGCGAGACATGTATTAGAAAATAACCACAGTGTTAATAAGGATTGTTTACATTTGATAAAAAACGTGTATAATTATCGAGAACTAGACACGTATGAAAGCATGCACATCTTAAAGAATTTAAACCATGTGGTAAACAATAATAAAATTGGCCCCGTACAATCGACCCTTTTTTCCCTACTTAATGTCAGAGGACGAACAATGTAATAAATTACAGGCAGGCACTTGACTGTCTTGACCGTAATTCCCTTTTTCAATGTAGTGCATGTTAGTTTAAGTAAGAATAATTTTTAAAAATCTTGTGAAACAAACAGAGTGTACATCTTGGTTTTGAACGGTGTGGATCGCGTACGGAGTTTGATTTTCGTGCGGTTGTTTTTCGCCGTGTTTTACCAGGTGCGACACTTTGAAATTATCTGCTGATGATGACAACTTGGTTGTCGAAATACGTATACCGAATTTACAGAAGTTAATGTGGAAAGGGGTTATATATCAACCTTATTGATCAAGTCAATCAACCACAGGCTCCATCAAATTCAACTTAGTTGCTTTGGCTTTGCGCCATCCGCTTCTACTTTCATACATTCTTGTTTAGAAAATAGAATTCTTTATATAACATATTTCAGTTTCTAGTCTTATAAATTCAGTGCAGTATCTGGGGTGCCTCAAAGCTCTAACTTGGGACCGATTCTTTTCCTGTTATTTATTAACAACATGTCGTCTAATCTCATCAGTCCGGTTTAAACTTACAGATTATTTAAAGATATATATTGACACAGCCAATTCCGGTTGTCGACAGTTGTCGATAGCAAAATGCTGTAACACATTTAAACTAGAACTAAATATTGGGTCTGGGAAAAAGTTCGTGGCGTTTTTCCCGATAGATGGCATTGGTTGCCGATAACTAAAGAACAACAAGTCACAGCGACACCACCGAGGGCTCGTTTTTTAGATGACCTTCCGAACGTTAGTTTGAGCGTAGAAACATTGTAATCGGTGCAGTGGTTGGAAAGTTATTCGCACTTGAAAATGGAGAAGAATAATGAGAAATTTCGCTATATTCTGCAATATTATTATGATAAGGGGAAGAACGCTGCGCAGGCTTGTGATAAAATTTGTGCTGTGTACGGTGAAGGTACTTTATCGAAATCTGTTGCGCGGAAATGGTTCGCTCGCTTTCGTTCTGGAAATTTCAATGTGAAAGATGAGTCACGCTGCGGTCGTCCAATCACTGAAAAATCTGATGAAATTCTTGAAAAAGTTCAACAAGATAAGCATATCAGCAGTGTCGATATTGGCATGGAGCTAGGCATTGACCACAAAACTGTTTTGAACCATTTACACAAAGCTGGTTACAAAAAAAGCTTGACGTATGGGTTCCTCATGAGTTGAGCGTGAAAAACATGATTGACCGAATTAACATCTGCGATGCGCTGCTGAAACGGAATGAAATCGAGCCGTTTCTGAAACGTTTAATAACCGGAGATGAAAAATGGATTACGTACGATAATCGGAAGCGTAAAAGATCGTGGATAAAGGATGGTGAGCCGTCACAAGCGTTCGCTAAGCCAACATTGACGCCAAAAAAAGTGATGCTGTGTGTATGGTGGGACTGGAGGGGATTCGTCCACTACGAGCTACTTCCAACTGGTCAGACGATTGATTCTCAACTCTACTGTGCACAACTAGAGAGATTACGCCAGGCGATTGAAAGAAAACGGCCCGAATTGATTAATAGGAAAGGTGTTGTCTTCCATCATGACAACGCCCGACCACACACTTCTTTGATGACCCGTCAAAAATTGAGAGAGTTTGGTTGGGAAGTTTTGATGCACCCACCTTACAGTCCGGATATAGCACCCTCTGACTATCATCTGTTTCGATCTCTGCAGAACTCTCTCAATGGAATTAAGTTGGTTTCAAAAGAAGCCTGTGAAAACTACTTGATTCAGTTTTTCGACCAGAAACCACAGAAGTTTTTCACCGATGGGATCATGGATCTACCAAAAAAATGGCGAAACATTGTCGATAATAATGGAGCATATTCGGTCTAAATGAATTCGTCCACGCGCCATGCGGGGACCAGTTGAATTTTACTGAAAAAACGCCACGAACTTTTTCCCAGACCCAATATTATTTTTTTGTATTTTTTAGAATAAATTATAATTTTTTTTAATATACCATATTTATTGTATTTGTGTTTTATAACTGTTCTATATTAAACACTATTTTTATTAGTATTAATACTTTTAATATTATTATATAGACATTCAAGACTTGCTCTTTGCAGTTCAGGTTACTAAGTTATACGAAAAATATTGCTTATTCGTAAGTCATGACCGAATACCAACAACCACATAATGATCTAACCTTCAACGATAACTTAAAGTTTATTTGTTGCCGATTCAAATATGCGCGACATTTGATACACTGCTGATATTGATGGTAATGTTAGCAGTAATTATAAGCTAGTTAAGTATATTCTGAATAGAGTTAACTAGTGTTTTAAAATAACGGGTCTTCCAATAAGCACTTCCGAACTTTGACAGTTGATAGCGGCTATATTGTTGAAGCTACATCTGTTGAATTAACTGTTATTTATTCAATCTGTTTTGCCAAATCACCATGGATGTATATAGCGTTCAACTACACGTGCAAGTGATGAAATTGTTCTAACAAAATGGGTGTTTTGTTCGGGCAACATTCCGCGCACTTGGCCCATTTTCAGTCGCCATAATCGTTCTACCAAAAGGACCATTCCCAGTGTGGTTGTTAAATTTGAGTCTACTGGTTCAGTAAACAACGAGCAAACACCCATACTACTTGATCATACAAGATCTACTGAAAACATCGCCGCTGTCCGTGAAAGTGTGCAGAAGAATCCAAGGTAGTCGCACTCGGCCTTTCTTTTGACCTGAATTGGATAATATGGACACTAACGACATGTGGTTTCAACAGGACAGCGCTACGTGCCACACAGCTCATGCCACATTGGACATTCTGCACGAGTGATTTGAGGGCATGGTCATCTCACGTGGAGGGAATGTGAACAGGCCACCGAGATCGTGCGATTTGACCCTGTTAGACTTTTTCTTGTGGGGCTTTCTTAAGTCGCAGGTCTATGCGAATAGGACACAAACCACAGCGGCCCTCAAAGTTAACATAACCCATGCCATCGGTCAAATTCAGCCTGATTTATGCGCCAGTCACGGAAAATTGGACATTTCGGATGCGCGCCACACAAACGAATAAGAAATTTCGATATCTCACACACACTTTGTTTTATTTGAATTTAAAGATAGGAAGCGCTTAATGAAAGGTCCTTTATATACAAAAGGAAATAGTAAAGGGTGAATTAGAAAAATTTTGTGAATTTTCTTTCACTTTACTTTCTTGAAACGAACAAAAAATGTATTTGTGGAAATCACTAGCAAGGTTTTCAACGACTGTAATCTTATACTGCCACGTATTATTTTTTTAACATCACTAAGTAATCGTTGATGTTATTATATATATAATAATAATAATAATAGTAATAATAATAATAATAATAAACTTTATTTTACCATCAATTATAATACAAATAAGGAGGTAACGTCTTGTCTATGATTTGGTCTGTGTGTGTATGTACGTGTATATATAATAATAATAATTGTTATGAATATGAATTTTGATACAATATAGTGTGAATGACTTCAAGGTAAATTCAATATTTAACTTAATGAGAAAGTAAGAAACACGACAGCTGATTTATTCCGCATTAGGCAAATACAATCGTTGTTATTAAATGAAAACTTAAATACATGTAAGTAATTAGATATATAAGTGTGATTCTGAGAAGAGGTAATCACATTGTAAGAACACCTAGAATGTAATTATCGCTTTGAAGTGTTAGTGTTAACACAAGTAGACATACATAAGCACATATATACATACGTACGTCATACCACTGCAAGTTTCACTGTAGAAATTATGTGCTTACCGAAGCCTTTGGAATATTGAATCCTACAAAGGAATCAAAGAGAATATAGTAACGTTAATCTATTATACAGACACGAAGCAAAGTTGCATTATATTCTATTTTTATTAAGTATTATAAAGTATCATGTTGGGACGGGAAATATAATTAGTAATAGTGGACTTAATTAAAAAAGCGCATGGCTTAAGCTAGCTTTTACATGTAATAGAACAAGTATTAGTTATAAAATATACATATATCACGAGTAGAAACGAGTAATTACATGAAGTATATGAATTGGGAAGTTAAAATCAACAAAAGAGCATTGAAAAATGCTGGGTTTAACTTCGATTCATAATATAATTCATTTTTAATTAAAGCAAATGCTTTTGAAATATTTACTTTTTAATTATGGATATTTAATGCAAAAGGATACATTTACTATATTTATATGAACAAAGAATTTTTTAAGATTGGGAAAGTATTACAATTTGTATAATCATTAAACAAGACAAAATAGTAGTCGAGTGCTCGAGGCTGTTGTAACTTATGTTATAAAAATATTTTCACTGAAATTTCACTGAATTTTATATGCGTGAGTATTTTAAAAACTATAATAACGTGTTCTGTCTAAGAATTATAAAAATTGCCATTATTAAAGAAAATTATGTACCGAAAATATTATTTACAATTATATATAAATATGTAATTAACTACTTCTCTTTAATTAGTAATAACAGACAGATTAACAGGAAATGTTAATTTTTCATTTTATGCAGTGTTGCTTTGATGCGTTACAATTTTTCAATCGGATGATAACATAGTAAATATTAAATTCAAGAAAAAGGTAAAGTGGAAAAAGGTAAAGTGGAAAAATTAAGGTCATAGAAATTAATATTCTGGTTAACTAAAGAAGAAGCAAAGAAAACTACAGTTATAAAAATAGTGTAATTGGAAAAAACAATAGATAAGATTAAAGCACACTTGCACTTGTTATTTAGAGAAGGAGATGAGGATGATGAAAGTATATGTTTCACACTTGACCAATTCTTTTTTATTGAGGAAAATGCTTAACGCACTCAGGAAAGGGACTAAGCTCCCCGCTGGAACTGCTATTTGCATTACTTATGGATGGCACCTTATGATTAGTCTTAATTAGCTACCGCCGTTGCTTTGGTCTCACTTCCTTTCGTTTTCAACATTATTTCCACAACGTTGTCCAACATTAAAGGACCTACTTCTTCTTGTAGCGTGTCTCTGTACTCGGTCCGCCTCTCTAACTCGAAAAAGATGTGCATCTTCTGTAAAGCTTTGATATTGGCAAGCTGCGTTCCCCACTTGACCAATTCTAGAAAAATATACATTGGTAAGGTAATAGTTTACCTCACTGTGGTTCGTAATGTTATGAATCACTCTCCTCGTTCACTGTCCTCTTGTTTCATTTCACCAATCATTTTTCCACTTCAGTCGAGTGAGCGTTTTAACTCCTGCTTATTTTGCTCCACTTTAAACTTCTTTTCGGATCTCGTAGACCGTCTTCCTTTCCTGAGTCAGTAGATGGATGGAGGTTACTCCTGAAATCACCAGCACAGCTGGCTCAGATGAACCCCCACCTTTGTACTGAAGCTATCCACTTCCTATACTTCTCCCACCGCATGGTACTCGCCCAAATCTCATATCCATACGGTAGTATGAATTGGATAGCGTTCATCAGGTGCCTCTGTTGGTCCTCTTGTATTGGCCATAGTGTTACCCTAGCGGCTTTATCGCTCGACGACCGGATCTGTTCCCAGAAAGTCATCTTGCTATCCAGCCGCAATCCAAAGTACTTCACGGAAACTTTTCTTATTATTGTGTCCATCCCCACAAAAATATCTACCTGGGGATTCTCCTCCTAGTCGGTAAAACGATTTCCGTCTTTAAAGTTTCCAGGGTCTGGTTATGTGTGTCCATCCATGAACTTACCCATCTCATGACTTGGTTAATCCGTCTCTGCATATGCATCTTGTACCGCTCAACGATAGCCGCCTGTTGTATGCCAAAGTTGTAGCTGGCTCGCTCTTGCCCTTACTTACATATGCACACTAAAAACACTCATGTATGTATTATTTATATTTATTTAATCTTATAATAAAAGAGACATTTCCAGAGTATAATTTCCCTGATTATTAATCCTCTATACTAACAAGGTAAGGTTTCCGTCAAAAGTATTTAATTGTAGGTGAGTAGCAAAATGAAGACTTGTTTAGAAGTATTTGTTTGTGAAAAATATTTTAAGGTTGTCAAACGCCCTTCAAAGTTAGACACGTAAAGTTTTTTCACTTTTCTTCTTCTTTTTCTGTCTTTAACCTCTTTCTTCTAATCTGTTGATTCTCTCTACCACAGATCTTTCTTAATAATCTCATTCAAAAACCTTTTTCTGCGACGTTGTCTCCTTTTCCTACCCATTTTTTTCTTCTAATAAAACTCTCAATCCTTCTATTTTCAGACATCCGCGTAATATGTTGCAGCTCTTTCCACTTCCACTACTTAGGTAATAGTGTCAATAAAGTAAGTGAGAAGTAAAACTGCGAGTTATAAACTGTTATCTTTTGTGAAATGGAAATATTACATCAATAAATTCCTTTAAGGTATACTGGATGCGAGATAAAACGAATACAGGAGAAAAGCCAGGCTGAAGCCAGGGAAAAGGATATTTTTGTGATGTAGTGAGCCTTTCTAATTTACTTGAAGAAATTTTTGATATATATTTTCTAAATTATAAAAATTGATTAAAATAAATGAAATTATAAAAACGGAAAAACTATTTAAAGATCGCAGCTTATAAACATGTGTATTGTAATAATGGTATTACCATTGTTACATTAGAATTTAAAGTCATAATACCAGTATATTTTCATTAAAGTGTATATGTGTGTTACAATAGAATTGTCTATTAAATGTATAACGAAAGACAATTATTAATATTCAATAAAATTCGAAAAAATTTTTTTTAAATCTATCTTTTTAATAGTTATTACTAAAGTCATCTTTTATTTTATAATATTTAATTATTAGATAATCAGTATAGAGATTATTCAAATCGAGAAAGTTTAATTAAAAATATATTGATCATTGACTTTTTAATGAAACTTGTCCATTTTTAAAAAATAAATACTTTCATTTTACAGTTCAAAAACTTAATATATTATTTTTAGTTATCAATAACATATATTACTACGTATATCGTTTAAAAATGTAACTAATTCAAAAAAGTCGAGATTATTTACAAAAAGAGAAAGACAATAAAGATATACGGAAGAATAAGCCATAGAAGACAACACACGAGTGGCTTCTTTTAGTAGAAACTAGAAAAAAAGCTAGTTTAAACAAATAATCCAATAAAGTATACTACAATGTGTTAATTTACTGACCTGAATAAAACCCTAATATAAGACGATTTGTTCTGTTTTTGAGGTTGAAAACTCAAGAAAACTGATATTGCACATTTATCCAACCATTAATAGCCCGGCTCACCCGACGCTCGTTCGGCCGCAGAATTGCCTGTTTGATTTCGCAACTGGGCCAATTGAGCTGTTACGCTAGGTGTTGTGATGGCTCCCATGCGTACGAAGTGACAGTTTGTAAAAATGTATGCGGTTATAACAGAAGTAGTTCATCGTACACGACTAGCAATTACCTGTTTTTTATTAATTAAAAATCAACGCGCAAAAACAAACGTCAGAGGTTAAAGCCTAGGCTGTGGTGTCGTCCGTGGTTATTACGACGTAACAGTCAGCGGAGTGTTTTAAAAATTATATTTGGCGAACATGCGTAAATAACAATTGTGGAATATATTTACTTCTAGAGAAGGATTTGTTAATTGTTATTATAAACAAATCTCTTGCTCGAGAATGACCAAATAAATTTTATAGACGAATAAATAAATTAATTATACAATGTACGTGATTGACTCAAAATACAAATAGTGCCGACTATTGCCAGTCGTGGCAAAACACATGCCCTCCGCGACTCCCTCATTAGCTAATGTTCAAATCCATCTAATAAGCAAGCCCGAAAAATAGGACATGTACACACACACATGTACAGAATTCTAGCGTTCACTCAAAGAAACTTACAGTGATGTCATTTTCCACACGGCAACTATCACAGCTGCTATCACAACGCCCTGCAGGCAATCCAGCAGCCGAACAAGTGTCGTGTGAACCGAGCTGGGCTTAAGTTCCTGTCTTTTCCCTCTAGAATAATTCTAGAGCTATTGTACTTGAATATAGCGGCAAACAAACAGTTTCATCAAGAATTAACAAACAGTCTGTGTTCACAACAATAAAACAGGTAACTACAAAAATATACGTTGCATTTAAAAAAGAAACATGTATAGCCTTACGATATTTAATCTAATAAAATGACGTTGAATTTGATGGAACCTGTGGTTGATTAACTTAATCACTAAGGTTAATATATAACTCCTTTCCATATTAACTTTGGTAATTCTGTATACGTATTTCGACAACTAAGTTGTCATCATCAGCAGATAATTAAGCAGTGTTGCACCTGGAGTGTGCGTCTTGGCTTTCGACGGTACGGATCGTGTGCGAGATTAATTGTTTCGTACGGGTATTTATTGCCGTAGTTCTGCAGTTGCAACACTGCTTAATTATCTGCTGATGATGACAACTTAGTTGTCGAAATACGTATATAGAATTACGACAGTTAATGTGAAAAGGGGTTATATATTTATTAACCTTAGTGATTAATAAAAAGACCTTCCAAAAATCATATAAATTTATTTTAAAAAAAGTTAGCCACGTGTAGAATTAGTTTTAACCTCAATTTATATTTCTTAAAATTTAAACTTGTTTACTTAGTATTATGATAAACTAAATCTAAATAAAAACCTGACGTCCAAAAATTAAATAATATAACGAATTCCATATCATATTTTATTAAGTTATCTATCCATGCATTCAAATATTTGATTTGTAAAGAAATTTAATTGTAGTAAACAAATTCAATTATCGTTATTGGTGTTAGACAATCCAAATATCTAATAAGACTTCATTTCAGGCATAGAATGTACATACATGCATACATTGTAAAAGTTTAGTTTAAAGATTAATTTCATATTAACAGGTGGGTAAGCAACATACATGGATTGTGTATCTGATAACTTGTTAATGTTAAAATTAAATTATTTATCTTCCTATGTGAGTTTAAACTTATTTGAGTGATAACGTTCATTATTATTGTTTAATGAGAGATTGTTTATATTATTTTGAATTTATAAAAAAATTAATTTTATTAACTGAAGTACATTTTTTTCAAATTCAAAGATTGCTTATTCATTTATTTTCAAAATTCAAAAATTATTTGTACAGAGTGATTCAAAAGTTATAAATAAAGAGAAAAAAAGTTTTATTATTGCCCTTATGGAGTGAAGTTTAGACGGACAATTTAATATACTAGTGATGAAAGGTATAAATCAAATCCTTATTCATGACTCTTGACTGGAAAAATTTCAAAGTTTTTCTACGTTAGAATATACAGGAACTATAATTAAATATGTTATTTGCAGCATTAATATTTTGCCGTATGACATTATGGTTGGAAAAAGGCACATGTGTTGTATGCCAAATGCGAAATGCCATATTATAAATTTGTATTTGATTTTATTGTTATGTTAACTGCGTGCAACATTTCTCAAAATATAGTGGACAAACATATTTTTCATTGGAGGATATCAACCAGAAGAGTTATAATATACTTTACCGTGAGCGGAAGACGATTACAGACCTTATAAAGATGGAGTTAGGAAATAAAAAAGTGGCTATCGGTTGATGAAACTAGAGATGCTAAAAAAATGTGCTCTGATTGTAGTAGTACGCACTTTATAAAGTGAAAGCTCTGTTGCCTCTTCTTTTATGCAGTAAGATATTATAAAAAGTGATGCGAAATACATAGTAAAAAGCAAGAAAATTCCTTTGGATGATTTCGTATATAATCAATTCAAGTTGTAATATTGATTACAGATAGCGGTTTAAACATGGTTCAAGCTAGCAAAATACTAAAACATTTCTTTCCAAATGTGTTCCATGAACATATTTGCACCACGTAATTCATCTGGTAACAGAATATATATTAAAAATACTTTCAAATAGTAATATACTGTGAGAAACAGTTTCAAATTGTTCAACCTTGCATTTTGAGCAATTCCATTCAGCAAGTGTTCACAAATACCCAAATTCAAACACAAATAGGGCAACTTTCCGAAAATTACTCCATTAGTTTAGTAGCCAACCCCTAATTAGAAAACAGCGATCTGTCTTTAAATCTAAAAAATATAGGTACCCGAAAAAAACCGATAAATCAACAATTTCAAATAAGAATCCCGAGTTTAAAACCACGGTGCGTATAGAATAGTGCTTGAGAAAAAACCAAGGGTGTGAAAGTGGTACAGATTTTTTTAATTTCGCGAATATTACTTCATTAGACGCTGATTTTCCAAATATACAATTATAGTTTCACCATCTCATTGGCGTTAACTGACTGAATCAGCAATAGAAAGAATACTGATGATATAATACTACATTGCATTTTCACATTCGGTTCATGAATACGTAAAAAATAAAAAGATTGTTATTTATATTCACGCCTATTCAGCTTTGCCGGCGTGGCTGTACGTGTACGGAGGTTTAACATTAATAATAAATATGTGTATATGGTATATATTTATATATGTACGTATGTCTGTATTTATGCTCTTATACACGTATTAAAGCTGAGTTTTTAATTGCCGAAGATTTACAAATATTGAAAACGTAACAGTGGCCTGAGAAACCACATCCTTATTACTTGAAAGTTAATTATGAAAAATATTATGATCGCGAAAATCCTTATTATAATTCAACCACTTACCGTCTCTTATAATAAAAACCCGTTTCGCAAGATAATATTATGGGTGTAAAAGTTATTTTCATCGAAGGATCACGAAGAAATTTAATATAGGGGGAAGAATGTCGCTTGAGGAAACACTACTGCTGTATTTCACATACAGCGTAAAACTCTATCATGAATTTTTAATATTATTAATATATCCCGAGCCCTTATAAAAAGCATTTTAAATTATTAAATAACTTTCGAAATATTAAACGTAATATTTTGAATTCTTTATATTGTTTAGATGTTAACATAAGTACCGAATATATTTTCTCGGGAGAAACCTTTATGTAAATAAGTGCGTTTTAGAATACATTCATGGACATCCTCTCAGCGGTGTTAGCATTTACATTTAAAATCGCGAAAATCGTAGTAATGCGTAATAAGCCACAACACAAATGTGGTATCTTCCCAGCTCCATTTTCTCAGACGTATTAGCTTTGTTTTGCTGAAAACAGACTATTTCTATTTAGTTGGTTTTGCTTGTATATACTCATTATCATATGCAGTAATGTTTCATATACAGGACGTTTAAAAAAGAATATACGTATTTCGAATGCATATATTTATTAAACTTTATGACATACGAATATGAAACTTTACACACATATTTACGAACCTTTCCAGTTCAGATTACAGATGTTCAATATGTCCTCCATCAGCGACACGAACAATATCACATCGATACTCAAATTCCTCCCATACTCGGGCAAGCATATCCTTCATCACTTATGTTATGGCAGTACGAATTCGGTTCTTCAAGGGAACTGTTTTTTTTACAGACTTTCCTGAGCTATCTACTAATTTTACGTCTGAGACTAGCAACCCATATTCGTGATATAGCACATGAGACAAATCTTTTGCTGTTGGGATGAGATTAGTTAATAATTGAAAGTGTAACCAACGACCTCTTCCAATAATTTTTTTTACATTTCAGACCTCTTTCCGGTTTTGGTCCTATATCCCTTATTTAACCATAGCGTTTTACTGTTTGTACAGCAAATCGAGGACCATTTGCTATTTCTATTGCAAACGTTCAAGCTCAGTCTGTTATTTCGTTTTTGACCTCTTACTGCACACCCAAATAGAACAAATTCTATTAAATATCCGCGTTAATAATAATTAGTTATTTTGAGATAAGAGTATTATGATACAGTAAGCACGGGTTACTGTAAAAATGAGTACTAAATGCAAAATAAGAAAATTTTGAGATATTACCTCAACTAAGTAGTTTAATTAAGAAATTTCCCTAATCACCCATCTTTCTATCCCTTCCATCCGTCTAGAAAATATCTAAAGACCGGTGCTGTATTAACACCGCATTACTGAAAAATCGCAGCGGTGCATAATAATTACGTCACCAGTTAATAAAATTAATAATAGCTATAAAATTGAAGAAACATAAATATTTATTTTTTTATGTACTAGTTATAGTGGGACAACGAAATTATGTGAGAAGCACCGCAATACGTAAACGCGTTCATTTCGATTGAAATTAATAGTAATTTCACATTTAGAAGACATTAAACAGTAATTTATACGGATAAATATACACTCAGGATTCAAAATCAGTTCCCCATACAGTTTAACAAGCAAGAAATTATAATAATGAAATAATACCAGTCTTTAAGAAATTCAAACAGCGCCACTGTATTAGTCTGATTACCGCGACGAAGACAACTTATACGCCACATTAAATACCAGGCAGTTATGCAACATAACTGAACTATAACGAGTTTACACAGGCGCCCATCTGCTAATGATTTCAAACTAGATGTGTACGGTAGCGTTTCGATTATAGTGTTTATTAACGGTGGAAAGTATAAAATTGCTATACGTCACTGAAACGAGATACAACTTCCTTTCTAATTTTTCTTTTTTTGTCTCTTCTACTTTACAGAATATAACGATCCTTCGATCATTCCGTCATTCTCCTATAAAATATGCGCTATAAATGTGCCGTGGTTTTAAATGTAATTCAGTCGTCGAGTATAAATTATTGGTGAATAAAAAAGAACTCGTCGTGTCGCATAAAATAAATCGATCGTAAAAATTTTGTGTCCTCTTAATTATCCATTTTCACCGTCTTATTCTTTTTACTACCTATCTAAATTGTCGGACACCAATCCTAGGGTTTTTTATATTTATCCTATCCAAAAGAAGACACACAAAGAAATAGAAAAGACATAATGAGATCGCTTCTTCAGATCGGTCAGCAGCTCTAAAAATGAAGGTGGACCGATGCTTGACTTTCCTAGAACTATTCCGTGTAAAAGAAATAATGATTGAATAATTAACTTTTTATTGTGTTATTATGAGCAGGTGCACGGGATATTTTAAAATGTAGTTTTGGAGCTTAAATGGGCATAGGAGGAACTATTTCTAATTATTACAATTATTATAGCAAAAAATAGAGTATAATAATTTACGTAGCACCATCGGCATGTACTCTTAAATTACGATTCATCTAATGTATTCATATGAATAGCAAGTAGTTCCATTATCGTTAAATAGTTTGATATATTCTCATAGTAAAATATGTAGTCATCATCATAATCGAAATATAATTTTTCCAATTAGTTTATTTTTATATTATTTTAAAATGTTTCATATCTGTTACATACCTGTTGGTATATTAGTCGACTCATGTAACGAAATTTTTATTCCACATTTATCGAGCTAAAATTTTGACACATCCTCCTAAATAAACTAAATTGAGAAGACTTACCTTTAGTTGTGGAAAGGAAATTGGTGAGTTAGACATAATTTTGGTGTGCCAGAGGTTTCATAGTCACCGTCAAAGACTTGACTTATCCAAACTCTTATTGAACTAAATTTTATTTTACCCATAAAGGTTGTATGTTGTTGGCATCTAATGATGGCCAGATCTGTTACTAATCGACGTTAGACAAACTGGAATTGATATACCAAAATTCGAACCCGGCTAGTCAAATCAGCAATCTAGTATGCTACCCACTAAATCATTTAAATTCGTGCAGTAGTATACAAAACAATTTGTCCAATTCTGCACTGCTAGTAAGCTTATGGCTTCATTCAGTATCTTCCTCCACACTTTCTTGTTTGTTTTCTTGTTGTTTCCTTGTCACTTACCACTTCATTTTCGGTCTCGCTTTTAGTCTACTGTGTCTTCTGCTTCCACCCATAATTCTTTTTGGTGTCTAATTGCCGAGCGTTCTCCTAGGTATAACCTAGCTATCTCAACTTTTGTCCTTTAACAACACCATCTGTATCGGGTTCCATATATAAATTCATTATTTCCCCCTCGTATATCCTGCACTTTTTCCCCAACTAATGTTTACTTGAATATATTCTTCTCCACACTCTTAATATTTCCACTAATCCCTATGCCAAAACTCAAACTTCTCTTGAAAATATATACTTGTTTGCTTATTACTTTATAGATCTGTAACTTGAGTCCTATGAATATATAATATTTCTATGTATTATTATATAAAACTTTTTTGGTGCAAATGCACGACAGTTCTCTGTTGTCAGTGCAATTCTTCTTTAGTATTTGATTGAAAAAAAATTGGTTAGCCATAACAAAAATAATTAATAACAAATATAAGTACATTTTTATTTATGTAAATATAAAATATCATAGTTTTTCTTTCCGTTGTAATTCATTCGAGTCAATGCATATTATAAAAGAGAATTAGTTCCAAAACTTAAAAAATTTTTTGTCTGCATTAATTAATTTCTAGATCCAGCACTGGTTACCATTTTAATGGAAAAAGGGCGGATACGGTTGTTATTAAATACTGAGAAACGAATCAGTGGTAGCAATAATAGTTCAGATGAATTTGTTCATAACGCTCTGAAGAGACATTCATACATAAACTGAAAAAGCCCCTGAACGACCAAATAACGACTCGTCAACAGCTCAGAAGCAAATTAGGAAACTCAGTTGCCTATAACACTATTACCAATGTGTAATCATTTATTAGAAAATCTAGCAAAGAACCCCTCTTTTAGAGTACCTAGTCGTAGATGAGAATATCTTTCACAAACCAAGACGAGTGTCCAAATAAATCCCTTCAGTGTATGCAAGTCTGATTTTTAATCTAAAAAGGCGTTATTATTGTAGTGGATTTATTACTGGACATTTACTTTCTACATTTTGCAATCTATACATGAAACTGTCACACGCTTCCCTTAATTGAATAAGTTAAACTAAGAAATTAAAAAAAGCTACTAAGTCACTTAATGAAAAAGGAATCCTATTACACCATAACAATGCGAAGCCACATACATACATTAGATCTAACAACTTAGGAAACTAAAATGGAAAGCCTTTATTCATTCGTTATATTGTTTTGTAGGACGAACATCCTAGTCATGTCTATTACAAGATTTTCTTGCCAAGTAGTTTAGTCGAAAAAAAACTACATTCTGAAAAGATACAAAAATCATTTGAACCCTCTTTCATTATTATATATTAAGTTAACAATTACTACGATAGATATACAAGGACGGGTTGAAAGATACATGTAATATAAATGAAAATAATAATTCCGTAGTTTGAAATTGCATTTATTTTTTGGACCAGATGTTCTAAAGCCCTTAAGCTTTAATAAAATTCAGAACTCTCAAATTCGTTGAAATTCATGGCAATTTTAACATCGTTTTGTGTTGAAAGTTTCTAACATGGGAAGAATGTTTTAATCACGAAAAAAGCTGGTAATCCGACAGTACCAAATTCGGCAAATAAGGTAGGTGCGTCGAAAAGTCGAAGGTTAATCCTTTAATTTTATCATAGTAGTAACACTTATGTGAAGCCGTGCATTGTCTTGGTTAACAATGATTTTTTTCTTGGAAAATAAAGTCTCCTGTTTTTTCGAAAACTCTCTAAACGCTCGCAAGAAATTTGCGTTCGCATCAGTTTTCGGTGACCAGTAAGTAGTCGCGACACTCACCTTCATTACGCTTCATTCGAAATATATTCTTTAAAGATGTTTGCAGCCTCAATTATCTCAAACGTTTTCAAGCAACGGTCTTTTCACACCATAGTATACACTGTTTCAGCAGTTTCTTCTACAGTGGCTTTGTTGCTGATACGTCTTTCGAGAAGAAGTATTTGATGATGGCACAAACTATTTATCTTAACTATTTACTCCGAGACTTGACCAGTCCACGTTATTAGACAGACGACTTCCAGAAATTGCGCGATCTAACCATCACTCTAACAACTTTTTTGCCAACCCTTGTGTTTAGGTGATGTTAGATTATTAAAAAAAGTTATTAGGAATGTTGAAAATTACGTCATTATTTGAAGAAATTATTATTTATTAATTAGCGTGGATTTACTTAAGACGTTTGCAATGACAAAATAATGGCTTACGCGTATATGATTTGAAATACATTTTTGCCTATAGCATTTGAAAAATCATAAGAAATAATTGCATTAACATTTCAAGTACATTGCACGTGAAATATCCTTAAGACTTTAAATATTCTAGCAACCGCTCTAACTTCCAGAGTTAAAAACTTAAAAGACAGCGCTTGTACTTTTTGAGTTAACTTAATAAAATATTATGTAAATGATGCAATCCAAACGTACGTTTAATGAAGTAAATCTCTTGTCGAAGTTTTACCATACCAATATAGAAAATGCAAACATAATTTGCTTTGTCGTGGCGTCTCAATGTTTTCGGGGAATTAAATGTCTTGGGTCTTGTTAGTTCAAACGCTGGATTCAACATAACGAGTGATTCATCACGCTGCTTAAATGTTGCGGTACATCCACTAAACCAAGACCAATTTCTGGATTGCCTCCAGCCTTTACTGCCTACTTTGGGATTCAATGAATTATTTGTGTCTCGGGCTAAGTTCGGTCTGTAGGGACGCCTTAGTCTTTTGTGCCCTTACTTCTAATCGTTCGATTTTTAATTTTTTTCCTTCACGTGATTTATTGTTCAGCGCCGAGAATTTATAGTATTCGATTTTATATAGATGTATATATATTTCACTTTTCAAAGAAAAATTATAGATGCGTGTAAGAGATAGAGAAAAAGGTTCTGCATTTAAAAGTTAATTAAAACTGTAACATAAATGAGAGTAAATTGGAATATGAACAAAAAAGTCTTCTAGGAAACTGAAACTAAATGAAATGGGTTTTGGAAGGTATCTTCAATATGAAGATAAATGATCTGAGAAAATATTTATTATTAATATATTTAGGATAATTTTAAGCAGTTGTAATAATATCTTACAAAGTTTGTCTAGAAGAGCAAACTTCGTGTGAAATATCTAAATAGATTCACGTAATCATAATTTCACAGATATATTATATATACAGTCTGTCGCAGACAAAACCGAAAATTCTCAATAACGTAGATTGAAAATTGACGCAATTGGGTCTTCATGAATACTGTAACGTACAGCTGCAACAGTCTTTGCTCATGGCAATTCTTTGTCTCTCTGGTAAGGGTTATGAAGTTAATATGTCGAATTTTTGCAAAACTGTATTTATCATGGACCAAAACTTTAACTATAAACTGAATATTAAAACATGTAGCGACAAGCTATCTGCTTCTGGGTTTCCGGGCTGGAACCGCGTCACTAGTATATCTGCCGACGTTTCGTACCCATTTGTATGGGACATCTTCAGGGCTGAACTACTGCACTGAAACTGAAGATTCAGTTACAAATGGGTACGAAACGTCGGCAGATATACTAGTGACGCGGTTCCAGCCCGGAAACCCAGAAGCAGATAGCATGGACCACGACCGCGGAAGTCTACGTACCAAATTATGTAGCGATAAGGTCTACTATTAGTTTACTACTGCTTTCAGTACAAAATGCGGAAGCACACAGGAAAGGGTGGTCTGAAAAGTTTCCGACCTAACAAACATACAAGACATTTTTTCATAAAATTTATATTTATTTTTCTACATAGTCTCCTTGTAACTCTACACACTTCTCCCAGCGATGCTCCCATCTCTTTAACCCGTCCAAATAGTACTCGGCGTTTTTCTCTGCAAAATAATTGTTCCCGAAGGTGATTGCCTCCACATTTGACGAAAATCTCTATCCACCGAGTGCAATTTTTAGATGGGGGAACAAAAAGAAGTCTCTCGGAGCTAGGTCTGCTGAGTAAGGCGGATGGTCAAGCAGTTCAAACCGTAATTCGTGGATTTTCACCATGGTGTGAGACGGCGCGTTGTCTTGGTGAAACAGAATTTTCTTTTTCTGCAAATGTGTCCGTTTTTCCGCAATGTCTGCCTTCAGATTGTGAAGTAATGTTGCGTAATATGCTCCTGTAATAGTTTTTGCCATCTCTCTCACTTTAGTTCGACGTCGTCAGTTATTGCAGTTTTTTGATGTTCCGAACGTTCATCGTCTCCCAAGCTCTTACGGCCACGTTTAAATTCAGCTACCCAAAATTTCACTGTGATAAATGTCCCCGTACACAGAATCTAACTTATCTTTGATTTGAATAGGCGATATTCGACACTCTCATCGACTCACTCAAACAACTGTCAAATAACAACTGCACGTCCAAAATGGCTGAAACTTTAGTGAGTATCTGTCAATAAATACACAACTACATTCCCTAGCTTTTATTGATGAGTGCTGCCATCTTCACGTTCAGATCGGAAACTTTTCAGACCACCCTCGTATATGCAATTTTTAATAAACCTTTGTATATACCTATGTGTGTGTAATAGGTTCATCAAAAATTAAATGTGTGTTAATTTATTAAAGAAAAAAAACTAAAATTCTTTCCAAAATTTGTTTTATTTTGTTTTAAAGTAGATGAACAGAAAGACAGTGTACCATTATTGTAATTATTATTGAACATAATTTTGTAAATTGGTGAATAAGAAACGGAAATTGTCCTTTACAATATTCATTGTTAAAATTCCAGTATCTAATTTTAGGATGTAGAAGTTAAAATGTGAAATTAGGTCAGACTAGAGAATGCTGTCTGTGGTTGTCTTTCTAAGTTTTAAGTATTTTAAAACTATAGTCTTATCTCTTTATTAACGCTATTTATATATCACCGGCTAAATGATTTATTTGACCCTCTTTGTAATTACTGTAAAAATTGTTTTGAAATAAAGTGCTGCGAAAAGTTTTATTTTAAATATAAAAAATACCATATTATTGAAGTATAAATTCATAAATATATAGTGTTACAATCTTGATTGGAAAAAATCGAATATCGATCCTCACATTATTAAATTCTTGTATTTGAAAAACAATACGCCAACGTAAGTTAAAGCCGATATGGGTGCTGTTTACGGTGGCACTGTTCCACTGGCGTAATGGCGACTGTTTTTGTCCCTTGGAAAGGAAAAACCAAAAGGGAGGCATACTACGCATCATTATTTGTCCAATTGAAAACAGAGATTGTGTAAACTGACCGCATTATAGTATATGTACTATCTTACACTTCAGTGGCTATGGCAAAAATTCACGAATTGGGATTCGAATTGATTGACCACCCATCGTATTTATCAGTGAATTTTGTTTGTTTCCTAGACTCAATTCCACACTCAAAAGCAGAGATTTTAGCGAATGAGGAGGCCATTATTTTCGTACACCTATCTTGCAGAATAAGATGCCAACTACTATTTGAACGGATTAAAGAGGCGATTTTGCTTGGTAATGTATATAATACTTGTTTTGTTAGACTAAAAACATTTTAGACTACCCTCGTATACAAGAAATATAAATATACAGACGTATATATACAAATATATATATATACTTCCATAGAGAGAGTTTAGCGTTAAATGATATTGTGTCCGTCTTTTCTATAAAATAACTTTAAAAAGCATGCAACCGTCATTTATAAACAGCACAATATCACCGTGAATATTTTCAATGTTAAGAAAGAAAAATTCAAACAGAATTTCGACACTTTTGGAAAGTAATGTATTTATAACGAAGGAAGGTAGGTGCTAATAAAGAAATATAAGCGAAAACAGAAATACACATATATGAGGCAAGACGACTACTGCCTTCGTCGACAAACGCATTTTTTACACCACTTAGCAAATTAGTTTTATTTGATTCGAACTTCAAAAGTACGTTACTAGCTTTGTCCAATGTCTCTTCGATATCCGTCATAGTAACTTCCACTTGACCCTCCTTATCTGCAATAAGTGTTTCTCCTAATTTCTGTTTTTACTTTACCAGTCGATATTCCATCCAATTTTGTTGTTTCAACACACACACACACACACTCTCTCTCTCTCTCTCTCTCTCTCTGACATCATTTACACATTTTAATTTTTACATTCGATTTAGTAGATTGTTGAAAGTTATTCATTTCCTTATCTAAGACTAGCTTTCTACTCTACTACATCTAATTGCCTCGTTTTATATAAAAAACGAGCAAATATTAATCTAAATCCAAATCATTTTTTGGTTAGTGTAAGCAAAAGAAGTGACGTGTAATTTTAGTTTTACACAGTTCGCGATTCTTTGGATTACTACTTTTATCACGTAGTCGGCGAAAAAGAACAAATACTTTAGATAATAACGATTGAAACGAGGAATTTTGAGCTCAATCGGTAGTCGTTCAGAGTTCTTGTTAAAAATGCAAATGGCCGTCGAAAGCAGAGAATACATTATCTATCCATGTGAATACCAGCCGAGATACTTAGAATTTTAGATCAACCGATTTCGGAGGTAAGTGTTTCTCAATGAAATTATCAATCTAGTTGAGTGGATTTTGAATTTTTTCCATAAAAAAGAAGCAGAATATTATCCCGGATTCTGAACATATTGTTTTTTCTTAATATTAAATTTACATATCAAAATTTATGAGTATATCTTTTCCTCTGCATGTGAGTGAATTGTAGATTTATCATTTCGTGCCTAATACATATTTATCAATTTAAGGGAAAATATGGTAATGAAGACTTGAGAAAGATCATCCTTTTTGTTGAATAATAGAATTTGCGTATAAGTTTACCATTACAACCACTTTATAATCAAATTTTAGACACTTATAGGAAAAAAATATTATATTAAGAAAAAATGTACAAATATAAAACGAATATAAATGTTTGAAATACATGAATAAATCTGAATGAATTCAGATTTGACTTTCACCTCACTACTTTTTCATTAGCGAAAATTCACAAGCGAATTTAGTATATCGCGTCAGCTCGGTGAGAACAGTTGTGGTATTTGTCATATTACTGTCTTCGTGTATATCGTAATAATGTCAGAAAGTTGTTACAATGTTGCTATTGGTAGAAAACGTTTGAAAGAAATTTCATAAAGTTCATGCTTAATGTACGATGGTGTGAACTTTTCTCTTCCATGACAAATTTGTTTGTAAAAAGCACTCAAGCTGTACAACATAAATATGCAAAGTATCGTAAACGCTTATAACGACTTTGTTTCATATTTCGTTTTGATGTTTATTGTTTGTAATTTACCGATGTTGCACTAGTTAAAAACCAATTTCGTCAATTCTGAATTAGGTACAATTCCAAATAGAAATTACTATCTCGAGAAACATTCCTAAAATCTCGAACTGTGGTTATATGTGGACAAGGTTAACCCATTTTATAGTACGAATACTGGAATCTTTTAAACCGTCAGTGGCATTGCCACTAGCTACTAAATAATGTGCTAGCGAGGCAACTTTGAGGGTAGTGCTAAATACATTGACAAACTCTCAGCTCTCAACAAAAAAGTATTAATGATTGATGATGCTACAATCGCAAGTATGGGTCGCTCCTTTAAAAAAAAGAATAGTAACTTAATATATACAACGTGGAAGCTTCATGCACCTCATCTCGAAGCAGAAACTCTTAGAATGTTCATTCAGAAGTAAACGATTTAGTTGCTCAAACAAAAGTCATCCTTTTAATCTCCTAAATGAGTTCGAAATTTTCACAAACGATGTCCAAGCGTCCCTTAATTACCACAGCCAATTTCTACACGTTGGAGAACGTGGGCATATGCAGTATTTTATAATTCAAATCTTTTCAACAAGCAGAGTATAATTTACAATGTAATCCAAAATAACCGGCAATTATTAAAGAAAATCAGAAAAAACTTGAAGATGCTCAAGTAGATGTATATACTATTCACATTTCTAAAGGAATACATGAGGTATTAGGTAAATTAGAATTTCCATCATTATCGTTAGTGGTATCGCTGCTAATACTCCGCGATGTAAACACACAGTTCAACGTCTTAAGTTAATGAAACAAATTAATCTGGTTATACAAAGTTAAGTAATGGTTTAAACAAAGACTAAAATTTTATGCGATTATGATATGGGTATATTTATGATAGTGATAGCGCTTTTCCAGATCCCTTACATAACTTCAAAAATTATTTTACCTGGGTAAATATATATATATCAATAGACATGGAACGATAGTTTTCATTGTGGAAGAATATTTTGTCACCGCGGTATACATCGTTGAGGAAAACGCTACTAAAGACATACCAGATGCTGTATGTGTATAAATGAGTTCAATGAAATTGATGTTTCGTAGAAGAGTAACACAATTTTTATACATTATTAAAATTTATTGTCTGACGTCTTACTATGGTCCATTTTTTTTTAGTACTTTATCTATACCTGAAAAATTAGAAATTGGCTTATAAGTTGTGATCGTCACATTACTCGGTACTTTTCCATTTTCGAAAAATTTATTATACAACTTATTTAAAACAACTTTCGAGATAGTACCGATTGTGATGTTAAAAACTGATATTACAACATGACAGTTCCAAAATTACGTAATTCGGTCAACACAATCCCACCTATGCCAATCACCACACAAGTGGGCGCACAAAACATCATAGAACTTGTTATAAATACCGTTTTGTAATAGATTATGAAAGCGTAAATTATCAGCCATGTACAGTCCAAGCTCAAACGCATGGATATATGTATAGGTTGATTCGAAAATTTCTCGGCATTAGTCTGAAAAAGTACGAGAAAAATCTACGATATAATAAAATTATCACATACTATTTATACTACTTAAAAAGCTTCCAAGAAACTCAATAAAAGCCTTAAACGATTTTATTTAAGTCTTTATATTTTAATCTCAATTTTTGTAATACATGATTTCTCATAGTTGAATTTGATGGAGCCTGTGGTTGATTGACTTGATCAATAAGGTTATATAATGTAAGGTTATATCAACCTTATTGATGATTTCTCATATATTCGACGTTGGTAAACTGACTTTTGAGCCATCTGCGTATAATTATAGGAATAATTTAATAATATCTAATAGTATTGGTAAATATTCTATGAATTAACGTTTCATATAGATAACTCATAACGATATATACGTATATGAAAATTGCCGTTTACACAGAGAGAAAGCAATACGAGCACTTTCACTAGTGTCAGGTAGATCGACATAGTGTTCTCTCATTACTTTGTATTGTCGTTTCGGTAATAACACCTATTAGGCAAGCAAACCGATTATCGTTGCTTTGTTGGCAGTAGTTGTTTTTATTATAACCTATAAGCTTCTGCTAAAAAAATGCGCAAAATTCAAATAAATAACTACACATAAGCCAGATGCATAAAAACCGTTCTCACTTAAAGTATTTGATGTTTATATATTTTATGAACCAACTGTATACATATATTTTTAAAAAAGTATGTTTTTTTTTTCTTTAGACATGGTTCACTTTTCATTTCGAACTGACTCTGACTGTTTTCATTACCATCTGAAAAGAAATTATTTTTTATTTATTGAATGAGAACGGAAATGAAAACATTGACCCGAAATATACTTTTAATGTAGCGTATACATTAGAAACGAAACTGTGAGGGATATCCACTGAGGGAAAATTCATATACAGCAAACTAAAGTTAAAATACTCTCAATGTTAATATTCGAAGAGGTTTTAAACGAATATACAGTGCCTGCTTCCACGAATAGAACATACTTTTGAGTCTATATCAAAACGCATAAAAGAAAACGAGAACAACTTCGCGAATTCGATTTCCATTTGTATTAGTTAGCCGTGCAGAGAGACTATATTTTACTGCGAGTGTATAATATGTCCTCTTCAGAATCCTTTCTGTTCACTTTATTGGAGACGTTAAGAATAAAAGATGAACTCCGAAGCGGGAGTATTCGTTTAGTTTGTTTTGTAACGTTTACGAAGCCGAATGTCTACTTATAATATTATACTTCTGCCATTATCTCCTGGCGTCTCCTTCAACAAAGCGCACGCAGACTTACGTTCTTTTAAACCACTAACGGTAAATGGAGTGAATTCAAAATTGATGGTGTATAATAATATAAATTGATTTTCGAATGCTGAAAGCGTCTGGAATATTTCCCTATATTCTATTGAGAAATATTTACATTCAACAGCAACTGATGTTTACATAAACAAGAGAAATATATAAACATCCAACTTAAGTTTGAATCTCCATTAAAAATTATATTTAATTAAATTCGTTGTAAATATAAATGTCCTTACATAAAAGAAGCATTTTTTCTTTATTAGACTTCAATGTATTTACGAAAATAAAGCAAGAAAAGTTAATTTTATTCTGTAAGTTGAATAAAATGGTATAATACGGTCCCAACAAAACTGTAAACTTTAAGAATGTGATTCAAGTTTCTTAATATTATGATTGTATGACAAAAATTGTATACGTGATAAATATGTTAAAGTAATCCACTTAAACGTCAGTACAATGTTGAAGTAGCAATTTCCACATTTTAAATGAATTCAACCAATCCCCCATGGGCAGGCACTAAAAAAATGTAATAATTTTTTTTCAATAAACAAAATCTACTACCCCCATAGATGAAGTTTGTTTGGAGAAAATCATATGAATTGTAGCGGTTCCAATCTCCACCTATTCCACCTCAACATACAACAATTAGTAGTCATTATTTATCATGCGCTGTATAGCCACTATGTTTTCCAGAGAGACTACAGTTTTCACGGGCATCATCTTTTGAAAATCTCTGCCAAGCTCTTTATGCTATTTATACACGGTCGCCCGGCAAAAGAGGGCAACCGATTAAACCACTGTTTTCTCTTAAAGCTTTAAAATCGTACGATAGTTTCTATGAAGAATTCACACTGACTCTATTGATTGATTACGATAAATAACAAAATGTCAAAATTTTAATTGACATTCATTTGGTAGCCATGAATTTTCATATACAGATGGTATCTCAAATTTTCAGAGTGTTCCTTTGTAACCCACAGAAAGTTGGCATACAAGTCTTCTGTTATTAGGTTTCCGAACCTCGTATTGCTTATTTGGAAGCATATGTATCTGCAAATAAGTCAAAATATCTGTCATTTCTATTTATACTTTTTCATTCTATATACTGATGGGGATGGAAAGTTACGAGTTCTTCAAGAGTAAAAAGTGTTGAATATGTGAATATGACACATTTGGATAGTTCTCATAATAGGCTAAATGACTATATTAATCAATATTTTCTTTCTGGAATAATAAGGAAACAATTCACAAGAAACCAAAATGAGCCAAATTTCAAGGTCAATCTTTAACCCTTTCGCTGTACCACTCAAAATTTGTATTTTACGTAGTTCCTCTGTTACGACAACTTCCAAGTTTATTATAATAGGTATCTCAAGTTAACTTCCCTCGTTAGTATTTTTGTCTTTCCAATATTTCTTACAGACTAATTATTACTCCTCCAGTGTAACTGATACCTAGAATTGCCAAGTTAGTCAGAACACTGTTGCTGTCCTAATCTGAGTAAATAATAAATGATACTATGAAAGTAATTATACACCTGCGGCATATGTTTCCAACGGCGTTTCATTGAGCGATGTTCGCCGCAATGGGAAAATATTGTTATACAAACATGACGACCGCTCTAGATCTAATAATGAAGCATTTGCATAGTTTAAAAAATGTATGAACTTATGTAAAAGATTTTTTTGAAGCACTATCATTATTACTACAACTTTTTCTTAATCTGATAACGTCTATATATTTATTTAAAACACTATTGAATAATAACAAGATAATTTTTTACGTCACTTGAAATGTTCTAGTGTGAGAGTACATGGTTCAGTATTTGTAGTGATTTCACTAATAACAATGAAAGATTTTATAATTTTTCGATTATCTACTCCTTTGTAGATGTCGTGAATAGTTTGAAATTCAGCAAAAACTTCAGAAAGTTGAAATTTTAACTGATTCTCTTTAACAGTCGGTACTTTTTTAGGGTCAAAATGTAAAAATAAACTCTTTCTTTGTTGAAAAGATTCAAAATAATAAAGCACTGCCTCTAATTATGTTTCCCAATGCACAAGAATTGGCCATGGTGTTTGAAGGATGCCGGGACATTGTGAAATTTTCGAATTTGTATAGGAGATATAAGAAACACGGCCTTTTGTTTAAGTCTTTAATTCACTTACCTTAGGATACACTCTTTAATAGTTTCTTCTACAAGGCGTAAAGTGTGAAGTTTGCACGTTACACGTATTAAGTTACTAAGAGATCGACCCACACACTGCATTGTTGTGGCACAATCATTCATTAAACATTAATAATTGGTTTGTTGGGAGCTGAAATTTAGTGTGTTTTGCACTACCCTTGTTAGTATATTTTGCTAATCTTTTATTAACTAATTACAATAAGAATGATGATTGAAAATTTTCCAATGATCCTACTACAACATTGAAAAAAGATTTTTTTTGTTTGCCATCTCTTCTACACTAACCACAGCTTTATATTTTGTAATTCGAATTTAACATTGTCTCAAATCTGATATTGCATAAAAGTTATATGATTTTATAATGGATGGTAATTTACATTTTGGATTGTACGTAAGCCAGAATTTACGAAATTCTTTTATAGCAAGTAAAACAAATATTACATTACAAACAATTAACATAACAATTAAATCAAAAAGAAAGTCATTAGTATTTCGTCACATTTTATGTTTATGTTGTGCACTGTTTTGTGGGTTTTACAATCAAATTTATTCCAACAAGGCAGAGGTTTGTCACATACATATGTTATTTGTACATCATTGTATTTTAAGTGTTCTTTTATAACCTTGTCTATATCATCAGCAAACTGATATTTTCTAATAACTCTATCACTAACACAAATTTTATTGGGACATAATTTCATTAAACACAAAAATAACCACGATACAGTAATATAACGAGGGTTAGCATGTCACTAGTCTCTCGCAGCTGTAGTGATGTACTAAGACCGCAGTTTGCGATTAGACTAGGTACGGTGTTTCACACGCATACCCCTCAGCGAAACTAATTTGATAAAATGATTTAATATGAAATTATTCTATTATCAGATTGCATAATTTTCAAGATTGAAATTATCATAATAATCTTTTATTCTCTTTTGTTCTTTTTGCAAAAATTGACAAGAAAATATCAATAGAGTTTCCAATCATTCACGCATTCGCGTTATAATTAAACAAATGTAAAAGTATTTGTTTGCAGGCAAACGCTTTGTTTTTCGAATTATATATGTTTGCTAGTTTCTTTTGTGAGCTTGAAATACACAAATTCTATGTAAACGTTTATCTGAAATTGACAGGTAAATAAATTGGGATCTATCAAATTCGAATCTCCATTTGGAATTTTCAACAGAAAGAGCACATATTTTATAAAACGTCTGAATATCGATAAGATGAATTTGTATTCGAACACCAAGCATATAATTCTAGTGTTTTCCTCGAACAATGGGAAGATATACATCTCTAAACTCTTGACGATTTACAATACTTTCGGTAGTCTTAAATGTGTCGGCGAGGCTTTCTTTCTGCTTCTTTTTTTACAACGGCACATTTAAAACGGACAGTTTTTATCCTTCATTTTTAAAGGAAACTTTCAGCCCACGTACGCACTTTACATATTCCACGTTAATATCCATTCTTTTGCTTGAAAATATCATCAAACGGCTACCAGTTCGTGTAATAAATTTTAATTATACCTTTCAGGATAGCAGTAGGTGAATTTTAGGAGCTAGATAAAATATTAATGAATTAGGATGCTTTTATTACTTCCCGCTTCTACCGCTACCATATGTTTCTGTTATTTATTGTTTATTGTTCGGTGATAAAAACTCGACGCGCGGACGCACTCATCGCGACACAATGTAGTCTCCACATTCTAATGCTGGTTGCACATCATTATGCTATGCGAGGGGTTTAAAATTTTAAAAGTTGAATAATAAATATTATAAACGTTCTTATTTTTACTCTAGTTTCAACCTAGAATACATAACTTATATAATTTATATGGATATTTTCGTAATAGGAATCCATAAATCCCGGTCAATAATACACATATAAAAAATTTTATCGTATTATACATATTTATTATTTAGTACTTGTGCCCCTAGTAGGATTCAACATACACAATACACTTTTTAATTTAGCTTGCTTTTAAATTTACCTCTAGTGTTTGGTAATGGAAAATGTGCGATTAAAGAAGCAGCAATTAGTTGCTTTAATCGAAGCTTCAGAACTCAATGTTTCCGACTCAATAGTTAAGAAACCTAACGCTAAAGGGCTGCAGTAATTAACAAATTTATTATTTTCAAATAACGAAACAAAGTCGAAAATGAATTGAAATCTATTCGTGGGAACCAATTTCCATCGACTATAGCTATAAAACTATCTATGTTTAAACATAGTCAGACCAGTGTATTTAATGAACAGCGCTGTTAACTTCCAAGAGATATCTTGTTTACACAAAAATATGGTGCTTGATGCATCGAATGAAGTTGCGCGAAGTAGAAAAAAAATAATGTGCAAAATTATTCCGCAATTGTTAACTATGGATACCAAACGTGAACGAAAACGCATTTCAATCCTTGATTTAGCAAGATATGAACTGAAAGGCTTTCGGCGCCGAGTAATAGCGATTGATGTAACCTGGATATCCCAATATAAGCCAGAAATGGAGAAACAATCGAAACAATGAATTTATTCTGATACAAATACTTCAAAAAAAGCAAAGACAGGTATTAGATTGGCTATGGCTACTGTCTTTTGGATCTACAATCAGATTATCGACTATCTTAAAAAAGAGAAACGATAAACTTTCTTTTACATCAATTACACGATGTAACATAACATAATGCAGAAAATCCCGCTTAAACCAGTGGGCTTTTTCTTCAGGAAAATGGAAGTGTTTTGCGATTCGAATATTTCATTGGCATGATCTACATTTTTAATAGCTTCAGTAGTTTCTTTGGCAGAATGGACCTCCTCGGAGCATTTCTTTTACCCAGCCGAAAACTCAATGGTAAGAAATTTGTGTCGAATGAGGAGGTAATCACTGAAATTAATGCATATTTCAAACAGTTTGGCCGAGACTTACTTTTTTGAAGGAATAAAAAAACTTGAATATCGGTGGATTAAAAGGAACGAGTTACAAGCAGTTTGCTTTGAAAAATAGACTAACTTCTTCGCTAAGCGTATGTGTTTTTTTGTATAGGACCACTTCATAGTGAGTCGCCCTCAAACATAAATACTATGGATTAATGAAAGTTAATAAAAAAACGATACAGATAATTTTTTTGTCATCCCAAATGCATGTTCGGGTAAAGATGGAAAAAATATTTGGTTCTTTGTAGTGACAAATCAGAGCAGAAGAAATTTGCAGGGTCTGCGTCTGCCTCCGTCCCCTCAGAGAAGTGACAATCCATACAGCTGGCACCAAATTCACATTAAGCCAACTCATCTCTAAGAGACGCCAAACCAACCCATTGTTTACCCACCCTCACCTAACTAGAACCTAACGGAAAGTGCCCATCAAACCTAACCAACGTAGCCCTTATATTATTTCGCTTTTATTTCTATGTTGTCTAATAACGAGGAAAGAATTGCGTTAAAAATGGTATGACTAATACTGAAACATATGTCAGGAAGAATAGAATCTAGTGAAACAAAATTCAAGTGTTTTAATAATTTACTTAGCACAGTTCTCATTTTTTTTATTGTTCAACTACAATTTTATTTCAAAATCGACCTTATTTAGAATTATCCATCATCTCTGCTTAGCTAGAAAATTGATTCATTACATACGTTCTTTATGCAATAACTTCAATGGATATTTAAACTTTTCTCTCTATGTATCTCTTCTCTTATATTTCTTTTGCTAGTTCCACTAATAAAATAGAATAGCAACAAATTTGCAAACAACGCCCAGAATAGTGCATCATAATGAAATAGGAAAACAAACTTTCTATATATTCAATAATTGAGTTCATTAGTATTTCTCTTCAAAGTTTATATTGTTTCTTGAATACAATTTGAAAGCATGAATGTGTTTGAACAAATGCATTCAAGGCTTTTGTATCGATGACATTCAAAAAAAAACATTCAACCCTTGAATTGGCGTTCATAACTATTTATTTGTGGACTCATCAAGTTTGTACTACTATTCACTTCGTTACGACAATTTATTCTGATTTCTTCTTTCTACTGATCTAATTGTCACTGTGCATTATACTTTATAAAATTACTTATTTATTACTTTTACCTACATATCTGAACGTGTTGTCTGTAAAGCCGAAAAGAGTTTTTAATCACTAATCTTTCTTCCATTATGTATATGATTATTTTAAGTTGCTTTTTTAAATTCCATATTTCCTTTTCTCTTTTTTATTTTCGCTCCTTTCATATCTTTCATTTGTAGTTACTGTTCCTTGTCCCTTGCTTAATACACTCCTTTCGCTAACCTTTTATTCTCCATACTACAAATATGATACAATCGTTTTAGTTGTATTTTTAACTATAGAATTTATTGAATTCATAACACGACACAGATTCCTGATCGACGACAAATACGAATCTGTAGAGCATATGTGGACATCAACCGGCCCGCGGCCCGCTGTAAGATTTGATACGGCCCGCGAGACATTGTCGTATTATTTCATGTCTGATATCTTTCGCTAAAAATTATGAACATTACTTTTAAACGCGGCCCGCGAACGCATTTGCACATTAAAGTTTGGCCCACAACATGTCAAAGGTTGCCCATACCTGCTGTAGAGTCTTGAGCTGTGCTAAACCATTGGGATACGTAACAAAATTGTTAACAAATTGCCAAACGTCGTTTTCGTTGTGACTCAATAGATTCTACGGTAGCAGCTTTATTGTAGCTTAAAGTAGTGTATAATGTACTGTGCATTCAAAACTCAATAATAAACGCTATTTTTAGGTTCAGTAGTGTCGACGAATTCTCCGTACAATTTTTGGAGGGCGGTTTTAGATCAGTTAAGGACACTTCATGGAAAGAAAATAATGATTAACTTAAAATTCCAATATTTTTCATGACTTTGAAATAAGTATTTAGAAAACATGCATATTCACCAGAGTTTAATAATACTCCCACATTGACTAGACTAATACCATCGGGAAAGCCCATCATAATAAAAGTCATTAATTGATAAGGATTTCAATATGCGTTACCTAATTTTTTACTTTATTAGCTAATTAAATAAGAATCTATAGTACTGAATTGTATTAAAAGGAAGATTCCAAGGAAGTTATTTATGAAGATCCGTTTTTTAAATTAGGACAGACTTTTTTGATTTTTCACAACGGTGTATCTTATCAGCGAGATTAAAAGTAAGCCCATATTGATTTAAATAACGAAATTCCCTTTTAAGTTTTTCTTTTTTTTATTAGGCACATCCGGATTTTTTTCACTTTATCTTCTGTTTTCGAGGAAAAAGTGCTTCCTATGGGGCTTTAATTATTAATGGACTTTTTTCTTTCGTTCTTGGTTATCATAAACATTTTAGTAATAAAATATGTGAAGCCACAGCAGGACAGCAACTATATCAAGCAACAACAAAAAATAAAATAAAAAAATATCAACGAAATTGAACAAAAATTAATATTTATTGACTCTCTTCATATAATAAAAATTAAAATTACAATTCATTAAACTTATTCCTAATATACTTATATATTATATTAATTATACTTTCTTTTCGAAGAAACCACCGTTCGGGGCGATTACAGTTTTTGTTATTCGAGGCATTCTTTCTATTAATTTTCTTATTACGTCTGGTGTAATATTATTCCCATTCTTTTTGTAAAATATTCCAAAGTTTTTCCTTCGATGTTGGACATTCCTTTCTAATTTTTCTATCGAGTTGATCCCATAATAATTCAATGGGGTTGAGGTCCGGACTCTGAGCGGTCATGTCATTACTTTCAAAATACTTTCATTATTCTCGGCCTCAAGGTAATTTTTACACAACAACGACGTGTGTTTAGTGTCATTATCATGCATAAATTCAACATTATTACCGATTAATCGCAGGCCTAACGGTTTAATATTCTTTGTTTTTCCTTACTTACAATTTCACTTTCAAATTCAAGCTATGCCCAGAATTCACAGTAATGTTATTGAGGTACACTGACACACTTCCTAGCACAAAGAGATACAAAGATAAACTAAAATTGAATTTTATTACTCTCCCTCATAAGGGTGTGCAAGTACCTGACCTGAAAGACGACAATACTGTGGTAATAATCGGCCTTGCATAATAACGGGTGTTTTTTTTTAGAGGTATAGAACTTTGAAATGGAATAAAACAAATATGATTTTTTTAAATTGACATGAAATTTACTTCATTCGAAAGATAATCTTCTGGCATTATAATTTAAATATGACTTCTGGCATATGACCGCCACGGCTGGCTCGGACGTAGTCTAATCTGGAGGGCCAATTTTCGATGACTTTTTCCAACATTTGTGGCCGTATATTGGCAATAACGCGGCGAATGTTGTCCTCCAAGTGGTCAATCGTTTCGGGCTTATCGGCGTAGACTAGCGACTTCACATATCCCCACAGAAAATAGTCAAGCGGCGTTAAATCGCACGATCTTGGAGGCCAATTCACGGGTCCGAAACGTGAAACTATGCGGTTACCAAACGTTTCCTTCAATAAATCAATTGTGGCACGAGCTGTGTGACATGTTGCGCCGTCTTGTTGAAACCACAACTCCTGCACATCGTGATTGTTCAATTGAAGAACGAAAAAGTCAGTAATCATGGCTCTATAGCGGTCACTATTGACTGTAACGTTCTGGCCAGCTTCGTTTTTAAAGAAGTACGGACCAATTATTCCACCAGCCCATAAAGCACACCAAACAGTCAGTTTTTCTGGATATAACGGTGTCTCAACATACACTTGAGGATTATCATCACTCCAAATACGCCAGTTTTGTTTATTGACGTATCCATTTAACCAAAAGTGAGCTTCATCGCTAAACAAAATTCGATTATGAAAATCGGGATCAACGGCAATCTTGTTTTGGGCCCATTCACCGAATCTACGCCTTGCTAGGTGATCGTGTGGCTTCAATTCTTGCACGAGTTGGATTTTGTAAGCACGAAAACCTAGATCTTTCCGCAAAATCTTCCATAAAGTGGATGGACACATATCCAATTTCTATGCACGATGGCGGATAGACTGATTCGGGTCTTCCTCTACGCTACGCTCTACAGCAGCAATGACTTCTTCTGTACGCACTGTACGACGTCTCTCTGGATGTGTGTTATCATTTAGAGTATACGTGGTGCGAAAACGTTCCATAGTTAATCGAATTAATTGCTCTGATGGACGATTATGTTGACCGTAATATTGACGTAGTGCGCGATACGTATTTCGAACAGAATCATGATTTTCAAAATAAATTTGCACAATTTGCAAGCGTTGTTCAGGCGTCAGTCTATTCATGTTGAAATGACAAACCAAACTAAATATAAATCACTTAACAGCTGACAAAATGGCCGCCAGTTAAAAAAGTGTTGCCAACTTAAAGTTCTATACCTCTAAAAAAACACCTGTTAGTAACACTTACTATATTTTCGTCTTTTTAAATCTTCTTTGAACAACAAATGTACAATCGAAAATATGAAATATATTCAAACACAAACTGTTTCAAATTACAAATTACAATACTTGGAACGCGAAGGTGGCTGTCATTCAACTACTAGACTGTATACGTACGTAAACAGTTTGTGGATTATTATAAGTTAAATAACGCTTATTGAGAATTGAAACATGAATCTAAACACATACTATTTTAATTCGTTAACGCAGTAATTGCTAAATATGCGATTGCGTTTATCAAAAATTATTTTTCTATTTTTAATTGTTTCAGTTTTCCTTCCAATTGATGGATAATCAATGAAAAGTCTAGTAATTTAGAAACACTGCTCATACATATGTATATATCACAATCAATATGTTGTAGGGTCCTTGTAATAATTTCTTCGTGTGTGTAAGATTCCTTTGCATAAACTCTAGTCTATACTAGATCGCGCTAATGGCATTACATTCCGGAGTAATGCAATTTTATATATTTACAGAGCTGCTTGATATTACCATTAGCACTTCATATATGCCGCGGCAGATCTCATCAACCATTCAATCTCAGACACGTACATGTCTTTGTCTCACTCACATGAGGTAATTAAGACACACTATGTATAAATTATAAGTTTGTGGAGCAAATACTTTGCGTATTAACACTTTCCCATATTAATTACTCCTTATAAGGAGCACACAGAAATGCAGTTCATATACGAACGCATGTTATAGGTACTGCATCCCGTAACAATTGCTAATGTTTATAGCCAATCCAATTATCTGTGACGTTAAGGTACGCATGCGTATCTCCCTGGCACATCTGTAGCGTGTGCGGTCCGTGTTAGGCACACCTTAATTTACGACCTCCTTGACACCGGCTTTTGTCTACACAAAACCTACGGATAAATAATTGACACAAGAACTTTACGGCCACCAAGATGTTGAACTCAAATGAGTTGATTAGAGCGACTTGTTTCGATAATCGCCTGGCCGGACCGTAGAGGTACGAAAACAACTGTCGGAATTTTGTCATGTTTCTGGTGAATGTATGTGTGTGTTGGCTTACGATAGTCGTCGATTGTATGTAGTGGGTTGAATTCTATACAATTTCTATTAATTCTGTTCCTTCGTAGCTTTAGTTTTTCTAAAAGTTGATCGTAATTAAAAGGGGCCTTTAATTAAGCGGTCGAAAGCGTGAAAGAGCTCGTCTCTCAATGATTTTGATCGATCTCATACTTTCAATATGTGGTGTGTATGTCAGGAAAGAAGTGTAACTTGATTGGAATCTATTCATCAGTTTCGATTTTCTTTTTTTTTTTTGGTGTTCTGTTTGACTGACTTCATACGATTTACATCGAAACTTGTTTAATTATCTTAGATAATTAAATTTTACTATTTAACTTTATTCGGTTTCGTGAAAAATTGCATGTAATATAGAATGCTGGAATTAATTAAACCGAACACTGATTTCAATCTCAAATACTTTGAGAACGCGACGAAACAAAATAAGTTCTAATTGGATTCCAAACGTATGGAATATAATTGCTTTACATTATATGGAACTTCAAAGGCTGACTAATGATTAATTTTAATATAAAATGATCCAAATTAATTATTAAATTAACTTTGGAGAAGATATTTATATGCTATTAATCCAATAAAAGGATGGTCGAAATTCGATATAAATTAACGAGAAACACTAACGCCGTAGCTTGATAGTTGATTACCATGTACAGTGGGTACCACAAAAAGGTTTACGATGTATACGAAAATATATCTGACGAATTCATTCAGAACGGTATTTATAATAGCAGTATGTAAACAAAACGCATTATTTTTCGAACGAATTTGTTAAGATTTGTATTCGGTTAGATGCAGCCATGCGCGGAATATACGAGTAATTCTTTTCTTTGATGTTATTTAATATTATTTATTAATATTATATTTACTTATATATTGTATTTCAAATTACACGGTTTTTTTAAGAATAAATAATGTAAAATATAGATGGCGCACTGAATTTGTCTGGGCATGTGGGCATTTAAAAAGTGTGATGTATGACATTTACAAAAATAGCTTCGTATACGGTACAACAACGCGTTCAAATTGTTGAATTATTTTATGAAAATCAGCGTACTGTGAAATGAGTTTTCAGAAAATTACGTGAATTTTATGGTTTACATAATCTGAAAGCACCATTAGTCGAATTATTAAAAAATTTCAAGAGACCGGTTCCGTGGAAGATCAAAAAGCTGAAAAATACAGTCGTAGTGGGCGTTTACAAGAAAATATTGGTTTGGTTCGTAAAAGTGTTTCTGAAGATCCTGAAATGTCCATTAGACGACGTTCACAACAACTTGGACTTACAGGATCAACAACATGGCGTATTTTTCACAAGGATACATCTCTGAAGGCATATAAGGTTTAAATAACAAAGGAACTGAAGCCATTAAATCATTTAAAACGTCGTTCATTTGTCAATTTCATCAATGAACAACCAGCTGATTTTTCTCAAAAAAAAATCCGATGAGGCACCTTTTGAACTTGGTGGTTATGTTAATAAACAAAATTGCCGTATCCGGGGTGAGGAAAGTCCACGAGTTATTCATGAGAAACCTATGCATCCTAAACGAATTACTGTTTGGTGTGTATTATGGTCAGGTGATGTAACTGGACCTTACTTCTTTGAAAATGCTGCTGGGGAAGCTGTAACTGCCAATGGTGATCGATATCGTCGGATGATAACCGAATTTTTGTGGCCTGAATTAATGAATATTGGTCTAGAGGATATGTGGTGTCAACAGGATGGCGTTACACCTCATTTTGCACACGAATCAATTGATTTATTGAGAGAAAAATTTCCTGGACGTGTAATCTCAAGAAACGGTGTTAATTGGCCACCAACATCATGTGGTTTGACACCGTTAGACTATTTTCTTTGGGGTTATGTGAAAAGTCAGGTTTATAAAAACAATCTACAATCAATTCAATCAATTCAACACCTGCTTTGAAATATGCAATTATTCGTGTCATTGGTGAGAGAGAGCCTCAATTATGTCAAAATGTCATTGAAAATTTAGGAAAAGAGTGGACGCCATTTGGCAGATATTATTTTTCGCATATAAATGTCATAACTGATACTTCAATTACCAATAAAAGGTTTTTGAAAGTGAATGCAAATTATGTGTTTTATTTATTCTTTAAAAAGACGGCGAAATTTGAAACAGCCTTTATTAATACAATATATTAATTTATAAGATAAGTATTCAGATAATACGCTTTTATGAGTAACGAAGCATTAAAAACTTTGCACGTGTGATAGTAGAAATTTTGAAAACTCATTAAATTGTTTTACTTCGTCCAAGCACATATAACATCGTACTTGGAAGAAATCATGCTATTTTCCAAATTTATAAATAGTTTCCGACGTGCAAAAATGTTTGATTCTTCGTTCTTCTTACGTATCCGTAATTAGATTGTTAGTATGCATAAATTTTATTACTTCATTAATAAGTATCTCAAATAACATTCCTTCAATATTGATATATAGTTTACTACTTATACTATCTGCTTCTGGCCTTCCGGCTGGAACCGCGTCACTACTATAACTGCCGACGTTTCGTACCCACTCATATGGGACATCTTCAGGGCTTAACTACTACTAGTGTCTGTAGCACAGAAAATGTTTCAGTGCTGATAGCTCAGTGGTCACTGGCTTGTCTCGGGTTCGAATCTGATTTCCCGTTATCCAGAAAGGTTTTTCATAGATTCTCGTTCTCGTTTATGTGAATACTAAGAGACAAAGTTCTTAATTCGCACCACGAGCGGGAGCTTAACAATAAATTACACAAAAGCCCTCTTAATTGGGCGTTAAACTGTTGTGGGGTGTGAAGTCGTGGAATATTATTATTCTTATTTTATTGCTTTATATCATTGGCAATTTGTAGAATTCAAGAACAATTTATTTTTCCAGATCCAGTATTTCTTCTCGATTTTTTAAAGTTGGATAACCTTAGCATAGTTAGTATGTATTTTAGTTGCTTCTTATTTCAAATAGATAATTGCTTTGCATATCTCATTTTTTTAATTTGGCATACTCAAGTTCTAATTAGTTTTTCCATCATAAATTATTACGAAATTGTGTCAATTAGAATAGTCATTAAGATTTTTATACAATGTGCATGTGTGCATTACCACTATTACCGAGCTAAATAAAACACTAAAAAATCGATAAATATGCTTCTTAATGTATTCTAATTAAATAATTTTAATATGTAAAATACTGAAGTCATGACGCAAACAGAGCAAACCCTGTTCTAGCATCTCATTAATCTTATTAATTGACAGTTGTCGGTATCGCAGTGTGTATTGCTTTATACGTGCCCGATCCATATGCAGGCATAGGGTTTGGATAACTTTATGTAAATTGGAAATTACTTACGTCGAGGGAACTCGACGTCGAAATACAACTATAATTGCTTTTGTTACACAGTATGTTTCATTAATCTTTATGTGTGTAACTAATGCAGTCAGGATGATCGTAGCCATTTGACCAACATACAAATTACGCGTTTATTTTAAATGATTGTTCAAGAGAAATGTGCGAAAAGTAAAAAATGAATATTGATTTAATTTCTATATTTCGCGCCCTTTGACAGATTTTACGTATCTAACTTTCAGAGTTAGCAAAAGATAGTCCCTTTTCTTAATTAAAATTGGAACTTGTGTATCAAATTTACCAAGTGTCTAAGTTGCATGCACTTAGTCAAATTAATTTGTTTTACAAGAATGTAGAATAATTTTTAGTAGGGTTTTATAATTATTTTTATTTCATTTTAATAAATGCATTAGAAGTTTTCAAGGCTTTTAAATTTAATAATTTGTATAGAAATATATATATATATATATATATATATATATATATATAGTATATGTACGTATATTAAACAATATCAATACCGTGTGTGTAATGGTTTTCAATTTCACATATGTATCAATCCTTAATAATCCTCTTTATGCCGCCAAATATGTACGCTAATTTGCAGATAAATATTTTCGCCTTGAGAAGGCGTTATTAGCTTATTCGTATGCAGTTTATGTAGCAATCCAATTATAATGGCTATCGCGAACCCAAAATTACTAGACTATAACTATATACGTTGTGTACAGTTATCTACAAGTAACGCATGCGATTAAAGAGGATGTGTTTCCAATGGATCACGGATATTGGATCCTCCTTGCATAATTCAGTTCAAGAGATCACGGACGACAGGGTAGGGAGAGAGTAGCAGAAAAGATTGGTCTTAGTCATGTAATGTGCTCGACTCATAATCCACCCAAAATGCCTTTTAAAGATATCAGTTCGATTATTTGCATTCTATTAATGCTCTAGTGGAAACTCTTTTGTATAAGTCTTCACGTTTATATACTACGAGATGACAGGTGAAAGACGATATTCGTAGTTTAAAATATTCATATGATCGCGTTGGCGTCAAATTTGAATGAAGAGTAATGATGAGTACTACATGTTCCATGTTCGCATCGATAGAATATGTATGTACCCTTTGACATATATTCTACGTACGGCAACGTTGCAAGCTGCATCATTATGCAGATACGATATGAACCTCTTGGATTAAATATATGTTGACATTTTAGATATTTATGTATACATAGAGTAAATAAATTAAATGAACATACGAAATATATATACGCCTATGTGAAATTATGAAACCCAACTAAATAAAAGTTATGGAAAAGTACTTAAAATCCTTAATAGCAGAGTTGAAGAAAGAACTCTCAATTTCCAAATGCGTCGTCTATAATGGAAAGTGCTGTAGTAATACAGTCATTCGCGCAAGTGTTCGTACACGTGTTGAATATTATCAAATCTAAATATCCAGCCATGATAACAACGTTAAAAAACTCGAAAAATCTCTAATAACAATATAGAAATTAATATTATTTATATTGTCAAATTTAAACAATCGCCTGTAATAAAATATATTTACTTCTATTTAGCTAACGTTAAAAAACTCTAAAAAATCTTTAATAATAATGTGGAGACTGTTACTACTACAACTACAAAAGAAATTGCTAAATATTCTAACATCGAATGTCACAAAAGTTTTCGTACACTTCATTTTTATAAGATATCTCTATTGCAAACCATGAATTTGTTAGGATTTCGGTAAATTCTTTTCGTTGTGTCACGTATTTGTGAAAACTAAGCATTGGATGCTTTTACATGTCTAATAATATTTTCGAGTGAACAATACTACACAAAGAAAAAAACCCCTAGGGCAAATAGTCAGATTTATGGAAAAATAGTTTTCTGTAATGCAGATTGAAAAAAATATTCAAAATATTCTGAAGTGTTGAAATTGTACAAAGAAATAGGCATTCAAAGATTCTAAACAAATGCGGTCAAAGAACTGTTACAAATGCATTGAGTTTGAAATTCATGGATAAATGCACTAAGGATAGCCAAACAAATGGAATGTGATCTTGGAAGCAAAGTACATTAAGACAATATGAAGAGAATATCAAGAAAAACTGGTTATAGTGGAAGTGCATTACGTAAATGATATTTCATTAAGCATCGTTCGTAGTTACTTATTGTAAAGCATAAAGCATATTAAGAAAATGTTTAAATATTTAGCATATTCTGTTGTAGTTGTAATTATTAAGTTTTCGTATTGTTATTTGAGCTTTTTAAAGTTTTTAAGTAAATATGGTAATGTGAACAACCATAGCTAACATACATGTTCACATTTAATGATATTCAACATTTATGGGGTGTATGAGCACTTTTGTGACTAACCGTAGATAAAACGAATTAAATCTCCGGGTATCCATGTTAACCAAATTAGTAAAAATGTCTGAAGGTTAAGTCCATTATATGATTATGTATTAATAACTATAACATATCGCTTAATTTAAAAAGTACAAATAGCTAAATAGAAGTCCTTAACATGGCAATGTTCCTATTCCGTACGCATTCCAACAACTAGGTTGTCATCATGTTATTTCGAAATGCATATACATAATACGAACACTGATGTGGTAAGGGGCTTTGTTTGCCTTCTTTTGTTTTTGATTCATTCAATTACCCATAGTCTCCATTAAAATTTAACAACATAGCGCTTAAATTTACAATCTGCAAAACATATGATCGC
Organism: Dermolepida albohirtum; assembly: GCA_031893035.1. NCBI lineage: Eukaryota > Metazoa > Arthropoda > Insecta > Coleoptera > Scarabaeidae > Dermolepida > Dermolepida albohirtum. Next base: position 549,041 of record JAVIWB010002368.1, read on the forward strand.
GTTTAAGTCATATCACTTAGATGCTTTTATATTAACTTTGAACATTTACAAGTAGAATGATTTACGATAAGGATCTATAAAATACGTAAATTCCGTGAATTACGCTCTTGCGTTAATTTATCTCGCTTACTGAGCACCAAATTCTTCATCTGCCACTTGAAGTTCATTCCTAAGACGTCTTACAAATGCGCAAATGTGTTATTTCTTAAAAAGGAACATATGCACGTTCTATTTATGGCCCCAATCGGTGCTTGTAAAAATTTCATTTGAATACCAAAGCCATCAGCGCGATCGCATTTAAAGTTAAGCAATACAAAAGGAATGAAAACGCACGGCGAAAACGCAGGAGAGAAATCTACTGCTCGGCGAGAGAATATTCCAGATCCGGCGTAGATAGTGGCTTAATTTATTTCGTTTAGATCTGGTCGCTACCTGCGATTTGGTTTGTGTGTTTTACATCTGATAAGGTTTTATACAAAAATAAAGGAGAACCTACTTGAAAAACGTAGCATCCTTAAGTATCTTATTTGGAATATCTCCGGCAGCTGACATATTGTTGTTTGTGTGTGTCCTTTTTCGGTTAGTCGTCAGTTTGTGTGTGATTCTATCAGATCTATATTTAATTAATATTATCAGTAACATCCGCATGGTATTAATTAAATGAGGTATACATACCTATGTATGTACGAACGAGTTTGTGTTTTAAAAGAACAATATGATTCTTATACATGATAAGAAGATGGGATTCGTTCTTACATACATATACGCCATTTGTAATTTCAAAGACCAAGGTATTTCTGTTGACCACTACTAACTATTTTAATAAGAATATAAACAATTATATAATAATGATAAAACAATTTTTAATTAATTAAGAGATATTTGATAGACAAAATTGAACCAAATATGATTCGGCAAGATTTTTTATTGAATTTCCTGAATGTTCTTTTGTTTAGAAATGACTTTTCGTTTTCACTGTGACATTGTTTTGATTTTTATTGATCATCATTTCTGCCCTCCTTTTAATTTATCAGTCATTGAATAGCTTAATGGTAAATTAACTGACTCATAATTCCCAAATCTGAAGTTGGAATCTAAATCGTTATCAGGGAAGGTCTTTCATGGATTTCATTTTTGTTAGATGTGAATGCTGACAGCCATGGATCTTAAGTCGTTCCATGAGCGCGTGCAAAATAGTAAATTCAAACATATCTCAAACAATCTAAATTGTTCGAAAATTGACATTTTCTGCTATTACATCGTTATTACTAATACAACTGCTTTCCACTGCTTTCTAGATGGTTGCTTTAACCAATTAAGCCGCCAAGCAGTAAAATTTTGAATTTCTTAGTATGCCATGAATTACATTATGGAGCAGATATAATTGCTTTGCTGCTGAATCAGGTTTTCATGTTTACAATTATATATTGATATATAATTAAGCGCTTTACGACGGGAAAACCAAAATTACATAGCTATATATAATTGTAAACTACGTAAATTGTTCACTTGTCAAATCAATGAGTTTGTTTTGCTTCCTCTCATGAACTGTCAAGAAAGTCCGTGGAGGTAATTGCCCAGTAAGTTCATGAAAACTGTCACACATTCAAATTTTGTAAAATAAACAGGAAAAGATTATTTCGAAAAATGAAATTGTTTATGTAAAAAATAAGGTGTTGTTCTAGGCAAAAGCGAGGCGAAAGAAATGAGTGTTTGAAATTGTTTAGAATATTAAACTAATAAGAGATTCATATATCGGTTTTATTAAAATTCATATTTTTAAAATTACGTAGGCTTTAACGTTTGGTATCGTTTATAATACAATCTTCTTGCAAATTTCGCCACATTATCGGAATTTCTAGGCGTTTTGCTGTATGTACATACTGTCAACTTCTGCAAGATCTGCTTCAAGACTGGTCTAATTAGATAGTACAAGAGCAGATACTGAGGAAGCTGACAGCCGCATTGTGGTAGTTTCTATTGACGTTTCGCTATTTATACTATCAGCTTCTTCAAGTTCTGCTGTTAGACTATCTAACTAAACTAGTCTAGCAGATGTATGAACGCGAAACATCGATAGATGTTAAAACAATACGGCGCAACGCGCAAGAAGGTTGTACTACAAATTCTTGATTTTAGAGTTTATAGCTTTTCATAGTATTGTGACAAATCACTATTTGCTAATTACTCCTGGCTACATTTTTGTTCCCATTTACTTAGCTTTATATTTACTAAAGTTAAATGTTTCAGTAAATAATTTTGTATAAAAATAATTAATAATGCATCCAGACTTACCTATTTTTATATTAACATGTAATAATATATAAGCAATCGTATGCGAATAGGCCAAACTCGGATATTACATGCCCACATTCCCCTCCGTTTCTCACTTACTAATAAATCTGATCACTCCACTATTTTTTCTACAAGTATTTTTGATAATAAGTAAAACTAAGTAAATTTCCCCTTATGTCATTGTATTAAAAAAGGAGCGACTTCATTTTAGAACTGCATACATTAATTTCAAGTAATACCTTGTTGAACTGATTAGGTAGAACATTCATTGACAAAGTGTATATCTACATACTTTATTTTATCTTTTCGAGGGAGAGGGATATTATACCTTCTTACTTTATTTGATCCTTTTGCAGAGCATAGATATTAAAAGTCATGCCACAAATGGGCTTCAATTTAATAGTGTTGCTGGAGAAATTTAGTTGATGCTTTTATGAGAAGTCATTAGAGCAGTATCATTTACAAATGTTTTGGTGTAATCAGTTGTTGGTAGACATATGAGGTATAGTATGAGGCCGAGGATAGTAGCCTGCGGTACATTAGACTGATTCGAGAGTAAGTTTTCATAAAAATCGCTGCGTTCGACAAAGAAATATCGTTATATTAAGTAGGACTTCGAAAATCTGCATAACGGATGCTGTAGATTTTCCTTTATTTTGTAACTCAAAACAGTATGTCAGACTTTATTCATCGCCTGAAACACATCGGGTACAATTTAAATGTAACGAAAACCATGAACAGCCTGAAACAGCTGTTGTGTTGATAGAAGTTTCGTTAATTTTCAATTTCAACAAAGTCTAGTTACTAACGATCATAATATCTGTTCGAAAATGTATTTCTAATGGTTGTTTTTGTTCCAAAAGCCCTTTTGCTGGCACAAAGTACTGCCTGTATGACGAAATTAGTCAATATTTTGCACCATATGGTAACGTTTTGTTCAAAACTTTTCTCTATATTTACTCGCGATTTGCTTCAAACTTGGTTTATTGTTATATTCATTTCATTTATACACTTTTCTTCGATTATATTCGGCTACTACTATACTAGTACGATTAGTAAAACATTAACCTAAAGAAGAATATGTAACAACCTTTTCATGTAACGTGTAGGCGATTCATGGTCGTCCATATTTTAGCACGAAGCGTGGCATAAATCTTCAGAACATTAAACGCAAATAACATGGCAACCCTAAAACCTATACATAAATATATTACATAGTTTGAAAGAGCAATATTTACCATTTTGTTCACAAACACATAGCCCATAATTTGGTTTTGAGAGAACTCCTCCAAATCCCGACGTCATGTCTTTTTCTATGCAATGCTGAAGTTTCTTTCTGAAGTTCCGCGTGACTCTTCTAGTTATTTTGAAAGTGTGAAAAATTATCTCTGCGCAAAATTCTTCTTAGCAATCAGATAGTTCCATAGTGACTGCATATCTACGGACCAAACGTTGAGAAGTCCATTAACTTGTCTGACTGCTTGAATGTTCTCTAGTGTTGAACCACTATGCGAATGCGCGAGTTCGCACAAGATATACTACAATGTAAGGTAAATGGGACATTGGATTTTTAAACTGTGAAATAAATTTTTAAATAGCTCCTAGCTTTTGTCATTTACGTTCAACATTTCTGCTACACTATGTACTACTATGTACAGAGTTTTTCACATATTAGTCTCTTGATTTTTATTTTTTTATTCTAATGGTATTAACTAATTAGTATTATTGTTGAATATACGCTTTTGCAATTATTTTCAAATATCAAGATTAAACGGAACGAAAAGGCAAAAGTTCGTAATCAGTTAAATCAATGGTGATGTGTACACAGGTTCTGTTTAAACTTTACGTCATCGTTTCAATGAAATGGGCATGCAAAGGCAGAGCTTTGTCTGCATTCGAATTTATACTATGGATATCTGTAACTTTTCGAACAACGATTACGTCTTTGAAGTGGAAAACTCCAATTTAATTTAAATTGTTTGCAAAGCAAAGCTGGGAACGCCTCGGCATTTTGTACGGTTGTATCTAATCGAGGTTAAATTATTAGGAGTCTTCGTTGGCAAATGATTATAATTGACTAAAATGCTTCTGTATTCGAATAAATAATAAGAATCGACGTCAATGTCACGTCAATAATTGTCTTGTTTTGAATTAAAGAGGAGTAGAATCATGTAGTGGTAATGTCTTGAGGAGTGTTTACCTCATAAAACGGTTGTATTTATCCGTACTCGTTGATTGCTATCAGTGCAGCGACTTTCCATGAAAAAGATAATTCTTTTGTCATTAAGTCTTTAATTTATTATGCAATGCGAGCTCGTAATTACGGAACTCTGGATTTTATCGGGTTAAAGGATAACCGGTTTCGCAGGGTTTTAACTGATAAAGAATAAATTTATGCAGCATGTAATTATTTCAAGTAATTACGCTGATAACAAGGAAAAAAATGCCTCGAGAGTATTCATCCTTATGTATAACGTCGTAATAAACTCCGCAATATTAGAAAGTCAATCCAATGGTGTTGAATTTCAAACAGTAAAGTGCTCAAATGGCAATGCATTAATCATTATTGACTCTCTTATTATTTGCTTTTTAACAAATTAATTTATAGACCAATAATTTAGTTTAAGCTAATTTTAATTTTGTTTTATGTCAGCATATTATTGTATGTATAATTTAACAATTGCTAACAGGAAACGCTATCAATTACAAAACTGAAGTAACTGCATTTATGAAATAATTATAATATATTTCCCTTAAATGCAATATAAAATAATACTGCAGCATATTAGGTAGAAACCACTTAGTTTATAACAATTTTAACAACGGGCAATACCCAGTCTTTCATCTATTGAGCTGCAGTATTCTTTGTTTTTTCATTCAAGCAAAAGTTTCAATTGTACTTATCTATACACTCCGCGCAACATGAATAGGACCAACTGCATATATGACATTTGTAGTTGGTATAAACATGGTAGCGCGCTGGAATTGTTATTTTCGAAAATAAGAGGGTTGATAAAAAGATGTATGTAGGTACCAAATATAATTTTTGTAAAAGTCAGTGCAAATGTACGTTACTAATGACAATAAGTAGAGTAATTAAACGCCACTTGAATACGACCAATCTACAAAATAAAAGATTCGTTTGCAATAACAAAATACTTTATTGTTCAATAATGAGTACTTTTGCCATTATTTCTTATAACCTCAAATAGTCGGGATGGAATGGAATTATACAGGGTTCTCAAGTAGTCAACGGGAAGTTTCGCCCAACTTCGTTTCAGCGCCTGCTCTAGTTCGTCAGCGCAACTGAATTGGATAGCATTGGAGTACAATTTACGCGACAACCATCCCCAAACATTTTCTATGATGTTCAGGTCGGGGGAGAGCGATGGCCAATCGAGAACCTCCATGCCTTGTTCTTGAAACCAGCGTCGAACAATGCGCGCGGTGTGAATACTGGCATTATCCTGTTGGAAAATAAATGGCCCACCTGCCATAACGTTGGAAAATTTGTCTTTCACCTGTTGCAGCAGCTGGACGTACTTTTCCGAATTCTGTCTGCCCTTCACTATTACTAAATCAACAGGTCCGCTATAGGAAACAGCTCCCCATACCATGACTGAACCAACATCGGCTCGCCTTCGTGACTGAATCACTTCATCTTTACGTAAATCGTGGAAATAATAAGAAAACCCATCCGGGCCATCTAAATTAAACTTCTTCTCGTCACTGAAAATAACAATTTGCCATTCTCTTGTCCACTCCATTTTTGCTTGAGCAAACTGAAGACGTGCAGTGCGCTGAAATTCCCTTAAAGGAGGCCGTCGTTTAATTTTCAAACGTTTTAAATGCGGACAGGTCTTCAGTAACTTCTGTACAGTTCTTACCGATGCATTCGTTCCAACGTTATTCGCGATTTGTCTTGCCGTTAATGCCGAATTCGATGCTTCGCGTAATATGGCTCGACGTTCTCTCTTAGTTGTAACGGATGTTGTTCGCCCTTTAAACGTTTTCCATAATTCTCGGGATCCCTAATAAAATTGTTCACAACCTGGTGTGATCGACTTATTTTCTTTGCAGTAGCCCTTGAGGAATACCATTCTTGATGGAACGCTTTAATTTTTCCAATTTCTTCCATACTTAAGCACTTCTGTCGTCCCATCGTTGCACAATACCCTTAATTACAGATGTTTGTTTATCCGGATACACGTTGTAACTCGACACTCATCCGGTAGCTTACTATTAAATACTGGTCGTATCCAACCGGCGCGGTGCATTTTATATGTATGTGGTACTTACGTCACCCAATGCATAACGTTAGGCACTATTGCGCAATAATGCGTATTATTTGCCATATCATACCATTACAAACTTGCATTGTATTTTTAGTAAATGAATTGTTTTTCAAACCACCGAAAGCTTGCAACAAGTCGGGTGGTCCTATTCATGTTGCGCGGAGTGTATATATATAAATAAATGTTTGTCAGTATGTCCTTTATAGAATCGTAAACTATGCATTTGATCATGTGATGATCTTTAGCAAAGTTGTTGTGCATGAGCTCACAAAGGTTTCTAAGTTGGTACGACCAATTTTCGACAGATGATTAGTTGGTGGCGTAGCAACGCACGCAGGGTACAGCTAGTGGTACATAAATATCGTGAATGTATTGTCTATATACGAAAGCAAGTATGCTGTCCATGAAGACATTTAAATTGCAATTAAAGGTATTTACTACAGTGACTATAGCGACTATTATGTTCTTTGGTTCTTGTATAAATTTTAATAAAACGACATAAATAATATCGAAATGTAACGTGTGTATTCCATAACACCTCAAGTTTCACAAAATTATTATATTTTATGCAGGTAATATAAGATATTTCGTAACAATTCTTTAAAAATTTTTTAAACTACTTCTCTAATAAATCCGTCTAGCACAATACATAATGTTTAGTTTAAATGTTTCTTTGAAATTACTCCGGTTAATTTTTTTTAAGATCAGCATAAAAATGTTTGGGTGGTGTTTATGAAACGTTTAATTTGATTCGAAAGATTTGTGTTTAGATTGTAGAAGATGAATTTTTACATACTACTGCCAGTGACTATAAAGATAATAATTAGATTACTACTAGAGGTATCAAGGCGTTCTCTAAACTTGACATGTAATGTATGACAGGCATTAAGAAAACTAAAGAAAATATAAAGTAAGAAAGAGTTAATATTAAGAGTAAGTGTCATCAACTTTCAGTAAGCTTTAGGATTTGCATACAATAGCTTTCTCTTAGTTTGGACTCGAAGATTGCTCGATACGTTCTTTTGACTTCTTCATGTTTCATTGAACAGAATAAAACATAATGAGGGGGAGCGAGATCTAGGTTATACATGGATATGGTAAAACTTCCATCCGTCCAAATCTTCAATTTTTTCCGGGTCAAGCGCACTTTGTGCGTTGGCGCATTATTGTATTTAAGCAGTATTTGCCTTTCATTCACCAATTCTGGTTATTTTACCCTTAAACTAGCATAGCTCCTATTTAATTTTTGGCTGTATAGTTCAGTATTAATAGCTCTATCATCAACTCAAAATACATTACTTCGAAATTCACACTTAAGATAACATTTTTCCCTGAGAGATTTTGTTGAATGGCCGGATTAGATTGACCCTCAATAGGAGCCCATTGTCTTCTCTTATCAGAACTGACAACAAAGAGCCGTTTTTTATCTAATGTTACAATCTTTTACAAAAAGCGATCATCGCTGGATCTTTAAAGCAATTATCTCCGGATATCTAACCGACTGCCATTTAGAAAATGCATTTGGATTACCTCGAGGACATTTATTGCAAAACCCAGAGTGACGTAAATGACTAAAAGTAGTGCTTTTTGAAGTTTCCAACATTATTAACTATTCAAGTGCAGCGAATACAACCTCTTTTTTCAAGATGGACAGTCGAACTGAATGTAACTTATCTTGCAAATTCATGTCTTCGTCATAAAAATACTTGAACCAATTTGACATAGCTCGTTAATTTGTATGTTGTGCTTTCTTTCCTGAAGTATTAAAGAATAAATTGCATATTTTTCATATTAACCATTATAAAGGCTTCACATCAACATAATGCTTAAGAGGACAAAGTAATGCGTTTTATATTAATTTTTAAAGTAATATAACACAGACAAAGTTGCCAATATTTAAAACACCAACGATATGCAATGTGAACAAAATTGGTAGGAACTGGAACAAATCTTCTATTAACAGGCAAGCCATACTTTATTATTTCGCCCGCGCTTGCGAATACACTCGGATTCCCAAATTAATACTCAACCAATCAGCAACTAACTAGGTCATCGGCACAGTAGTTAGTCCTGAATTAAATGCTGTTTTTAAAAAGCTTAAATATCTGGAACTAGTGAAAGTTTTGACGATGATTTTGGCCAACTCTTCTTGGAAAAATTCTTAACTGTCTAGGAAAGCGTTCAGATGTAGAAAACTTTAATATCTAATGATTTCTAAAAAATCATCTGCTTTTTAACATATATCGAAGTTTTTAGCGCTGCCTAATACTTGCATCTTACATTGTCGTTTTACAAACGATGTCTCTGACTATTTAGATAATTTAAATGACGTGTATACTATCAATTCGTGAGATATCTGTCAATGGAATACATATATCAGTTCAGTGTTTATCCTTTCTTATGCATGCTTATAAAACTTATTAACATTTGTATGATGATACTAATTCCTTGGAATATTTATTATATAATTATTTAACTTAAATCGACTTCTCTGATAAATATTGGAATTGTAATATAAATTCGTACAATTGCATCTGTATAGATCGCTCTTGTGTTTGTAATTCTATGAATTCACTTCTATTACTTTTCTGTTAGCACGCTGCTCGCTTCATTTACGTAGGAACCATCGGGGTGATACAATAAATGGGCAATATTGTACAACGTTTCTTTAAGAAATAAACAACTTTTATTGCGTAGTTTTGCGTAATCTTTTATATTGTTTTGAAAGATTATTGGTGGAAAATACCGTTCCTTTCGAGCTCGATACAACCCCATATAAAAAACGTTACATGCTATAAAAAAAGCAGAGGTTAAATTTGCAATCGGCATCATAGAAATAGCCTAATCAACCCAAAACTGTATGTCTTTTCCTTATTGAATGGTGTTGTTGATGTTGAAATTCGGTAAATGCGTAATGGATAATTATTTTATAATTTTGCTTAGGTTAAAAACCATAAAAGTTTAAAATTATACATTTATATAGAAGCAGGGACTAAAGTGAAAGAGAAAATTATTTTTTTCTCCCCTTGAAGTAGCATGCCTGCAGATTATTTCTTTGTGTCATGTTGCAATTTCCTTTCTAAAACTATCGGCCAAAGAATTTCTATTTTAGGACTTCCAAACTAAACCTTTGAAATGAGATGTAACACATAGAAATTCTCATTTCTCTGACTTGAAATAGTATGTAATAAATGTACGTATATACGTTATTTCCCTCTCATTTGGTTTTTGCGAGTAAATAGGCGCTCCACAGAAGCTACGTCGAAGTATTTCGCGTTAACTTTTATCAAGCAAACGGCCCAACGAAAATTCTAATGTCTTGTTTCGTGAGAAGGTACGCTTTCGTTTCGTTTTATCATTTGATAAGGTTTTATGTCGACATCTCTACTATAAGGGCTCAGTGATGTAACATAATTACATAATGAAACAAGACGATACCAAAATTCTACAAAATAAGAGAATACAAAATTACAAAACCTTTTTAACATTACCTTGTCCTCTTGCTACATTGTTTCCCTTGCTTTTATAAAAGGTGAAAATAGAAACGAAATTTCACTTCTGTAATTTTATCGTTAATTAAATTACTTTGATCTTTGTAGATCTGACGTAATTCTACGTATTTTGAAATTCAAAAGATACATAAATTAGAATGACGATGTTACCCTTATCTAATGCAGCTTTAAAACACATCCTATTTTTACGATGGCGGGATACACACGGAATATTCGAAGAGAAAGGTTTTGTCGTTGGAAAATTAGAGAGTTCCTGTTTTTAGATAGGACGTTTTACGTGTTCCGGTCTTCTCTTTATTCCAGGAATATTTTCCGGTAAAGAGTCACTCTAATATCATAAAAAGTTCCAACTTAAAAGCACTAAACCACTTAACTACAAATTGCAAAAGTGCTTCCGTAGACTTAATGTGTTCTCTTCGATTTTTCACCGTTTCATGAGAACATATCTCATGCCTAAGACATTATTCGTGTGTTTTAATTTAATGAGATTTCTAAAGTTGATTTGTATCCGTACTTTTATCATTCGCAGTCATTAAACAGACTTTTACTCTATTATACCTATATTCAGATTTGACAATCGCTGACTAAAATCTTCACGAGTAATAATATCTATTCCTAATTGTACCTGGCCGTTCATTTGCTATCGCAAATTTCCCCTTTTTTTAAGGAATAAAGGAATATTTTCACTGAATATTCCACGAAGTTTTTCACGAAACAATATACTTACGAGAATTTTCCAGAATTCATTATATTCTGTCATCTAACGTTCTTTTGTAGAAGCAACATAATGGCTGACATCTAATAGCGAAATTTCAAGACATTTTAATACATAGTGGTGCCATTATGATCTTCCAAAATGACAAATTAAAAATGCAACTAAATTTAATTTAAGAAATTTAAATTAATTAGAAATCCATTGTGAAATATCAATTGTATATGGGGATAATGTCTTGAGAGGCATGCAGGTAGTGTATTTTGAAAAATTGTTTCTGATGAACCGAAATATTTAAATTGCAGGAATTATACTTCCACCATACATTTATAACTAACTTTTCGAAAGGTGCTTGCAAAATAAAGTCTTAAATATTTAGATTGCCCAAAAAAATCAATAGTCGCTTATTTCAATGTTTTTCCTCGATGAGTCACATCGTTTCTTTTCTTGGACAACTATAAATAATGCGATTGATTGAAACCTTTCGTTAGATGTAATGAGATTACTGCTATATTTTTGATTTTTGAGAATTTTAAAGTAAATATAAGGATCTGCTTCTAGGTTTTCGGGATGGAATCACGTCACTGGTATAACTGCCGACGTTTCGTACCCACTCATATGGGACATCTTCAGGGCTCAACTACTACTACTGTCTGCCGCACTGAAACTAGTGTAAGAGCACATGAACGGTCTTACACCAGTTTCAGTGCGACAGACAGTAGCAGTAGTTGAGCCCTAAAGATGTCCCATATGAATGGGTACGAAACGTCTGCAGTTATACCAGTGACTTGGTTCCAGCCCGGAAGCCTAGAAGCAGATAGTATGGACCACGACCGCGGAAGTCTACGTACCAGACTAAATATAAGGATTTATGTTCTATTCAAAGAAAAAATATTCGTGATGGTTGTACTTTCGGTTAAACCAGAAGTCGCTACGAACTCATTTGTTTTCAACGGAACGATATACCTTTTATTATGTATTTGAGTTCCACAAATTATCCTTAAGTTTTCCCTATACTTAGAATCATTTTAGAGACAGCATTCTTTTTGAAAATATTTGGATTTCATCATTATGATTATTATTTATTATAGCGATTTTAGCATCGGAAAAGATGTTATATGCAGCGTAAGTAGAAGACCCATCAAGTTTTATTATGATACTTTTGTTTTTGACAATACTTATGCAGGGTATTTCAGAGGATTACAAAAGTTTCGAGTAGGTGCAACTTAAACCAAAACTTTTTTTTCAAATAATGCCAAATAATAATGCAAATAATATTTTTTTGTATTCGAAAGCACTATATACTTCTACATCGACACGTGATAACATTCCTTATATCTTTAGTCCCATCTTTAAGAGTTTTCGTGTTATAAAAAATTGTTTGCTAAATATTCACAATAATAAAATTGCAATTGTTATTATTATAACGTATTTTCGTAAAGTAGACACATATATTTAGCAATATCTATATTGAGATTGATGTTTATATTCTTTTAATACAAAATAAATATTGTCTCCAAATTCCGAAAGAAGTCATGAGAACGGTGATACAATTTCTTTATCTTATTAGTTTCTGTTTGTACTCTTTCAATAAAACCTCCATTTAATTGAATATACTTGCTATAGGCGAAACTAATTTTGCTAAATCATCTTGGAAAAAACCTTTTTGGTGCTTCCATCTATAGCTTCTTTTTGAGTAATTAAGTCCTGAAATCGCTCGTTACGTAGAGATTGTTTAATTTTAGCAGCACATGATAATCGCCGGATACGATATCAAACTAATAAAGAGCATGAGGAAGTATTCCCTTGCGCAATTCGCTTAAAATTTCACAATTCAAAGAAAAGCATTTTTGACTTTATTTTTTTATAGTAATAGTCGTTTATGCAACTATCTAAGTCGAGTTTTGATGAGCGCTCATATGATATTTTGCATAGACTATGGTTCCCATTTACAGATAGTACACCAAAATTGTTTAATTGCGATCCCAAAACGTAATAATCATTACTATATCAACGGCACTGAACGTACTTTAGGTGGAAGTCTTTTTTCCAGCTTACAGTACTCCTTAGGTTGAAGTTTTATTTCCAGGCCAAAGTAGCTCGGTGGTATGTTACTGGCTTATCACGCCAGAGATCTCAGGATCTAGTTCGACGACTTGTAGTCCAGAAAGCCTATTTGTGGTTTTCCTTTTTCATCCAAGGAAATGCTGATATCCAAAGATCTTAAGTTAGGTTACGAACACAGGTGTAATAGCCATGATCTGCCAATGCTCCTATGATTGGCCTAAATCACGAAGATGACCAAACAGCTTGTAAAGTAGACGGCAAGCGTCAGATGCGTGTTGCCTCTGCTCTTGTCTTAACAATTTAGGTGCTCCAGGAATTATACTTTTACTCACTCCAAAATGAAGGTAGAGAATATCATATTCAACACGTAGGGAACAGCTCCTAGAAAGTTTATAGCGCTTCCCATAGTGACTAAATTAACACTTCGAAACGTGTATCTATTGATAAAACCCAATTTTTTCATACCTAAAAGCATTGGTCATATGCTCTTCATTATTCAGCAGAATCGTAACTTCCAGAACTTTGGAAATTATTATTATATTTCAATTTAAATTTTCATTAATTCTATTTGCTTTCAAAAAAAAACAACATATCCAACAGGAATTGAAAGTTAAATTTGCTTCACAAATGAAAGTTGTTAGTAATGATTATTGTTGATTAGCAATATTGATATTACGATTGTTACTATTTTTACATCTTTGTCAACTTCTTGTTTCATACGGATTAATCAATAGAGGTATCGGCACAAATTCTGCCCAATCTCTAATTATTTTTTGCGGATTAAATCTCTGTATTTCTGCTCTTTCAAACATCATATTCATCAAACACTTCACGGCACTGCTTGTTCCCACAAAAGAAAATTATAAATTAGTTTTCACCATTAAAGTGTCTTCATAGTTTAGAAATGCATGTCAACGAACCCGCTCGTTATGAAGTCTATGTGTTGTCAATGTTCCGCATACGATATGAGACGGAGATCTCAAAGTAGCTGCGGCAACGCCAGAGAGACAAGAGGAATTACGGAATAATGCATTTTAATTTTTATTCTAACCGGCGGCTACGTTGACGCCAACTCGGCGCTGAAAACTTCAAAATGTCAGCTGGAGTTTTCCTTTACATGTCAGTTTTTCAGCGACGCATTACCCTCCACTGGATATTTATATCTTGATACCTTGAGTTCATGTAATGATATTGGAGAAAATTTGGATTTTCATACACGAAAAAGTAAAATAAAGTTTTAAGTTTTTTAGAAGTATAATGCTAGTTCATTACTTAATACCTTATTCAAGCCAATTCATATTTTGTGAAATATTTTGCGGTTGCTTTTTCAATATTCTAAGATATTTTAAATTTGGTTTCGAAGAACAAATCAAGTATTTACACGATTTTATTTGATATTAACACAATTGTATATATTTGCACCCAATGTTACAAGAATTATACGTGTAATATTAATCTAGATATGTGTGTTTCTAATATTGAATGGGATGACGTATGTACTTTCACTGTATTTTTATATAAAACAGTCTGTAAGAATAAATCGAATCTTGTCCAGTCAATATGGAGTTTAAAGTTGTCTATGCCCTCCTAGAAAATCCAAAACTTCTGGAATGATATAAGGGTTGTGTGTCATTCGGTTACTAGTATTTTTCCTAAATATTTCTTCGATTTTAGTCTCCATGTCTTTTGTGTTTCTTGTGTTTCATTAATAATCCATGCTTTCCTATCCCTCAACATTATAATGGCAATTGCAGGGGGTTTGAGCAAGTCAACAACTATTGTTATGCTCGTATTCATGATGTTACTTTAAATTTTGATTGTCGGCATTCACCTTAAATGATAAGGGAAACCTTCCGGAACAGTTGTGTTCGAATTCCATCTTAAAACTCTAGGGTAATAAGCGCTAGTAATTTACCACTAAGCTACCAGACGGATGCAGTCGTACATCGACGGCAGTAGAGTAGATTTGACTAGAATCAATTATTGATAATTTAGCATAAAGTAGCATAAAATAATTTATATTTATCTATTATGTATGTTTTGAACGAGGCGCTTATTTTCGACGCATATTCTTTTCCTTTTCATCCTACACACGCAAATATACGTAGGATATCATTTCAATGTTGAATTTTATCAGCTAATGTTACAGTTGTTAAAAATATCGTCAATATGCAAAAAACATTCAAGTATAATTTAAAGCAGCATCTAATTGCGTCTGTTGCTTATAGCTAGCAAGTCGATAACATATATTACAACAAACAGTAATATTTATATGGGTAATCTGTTCAGGTTTGTGTTTTAAAATAATCTTTAGATAATTCTAAACTGTAGGTAAGAGTCTTATCACTAGATTAAGGACTTCCTTCAATGATACTAAAGGGAGCGAAATTTCATTTTTCATGAATTGGTTAAAAACAATTCAAGCGTAGTGCATTTGATATTCAGGCAGACGACTCTTCTCTGGCTATCAATATCATAACTAGGTTTGCTCACTTTGGGAACCACTATTATTCATCCACTTTGGAAATTGCTATTATACCTATTTGCTTTATAGAAAAATAAGAAAGGCTGTTTCTTGCTAAGATGCAACTGAAGAATTTAGTTAATTATTTTGTAGTATGATTATTTATAATAATAATTTTACGGCTATCTTACCGAGCTATAGTGAAGTAAAATGAAACAGAGGATATACATATATATATATATATATATATATATATATATATATATATATAAAGATGTTCTACCAATATATTACCAATGAAACTCTAAACGTCATAAACGGAATTTTAAGGCTTTGGAAATGTATTAAATTACGGTTAACATAACCCCTTTCCACAATAATTTTCGTATTTTATTTACGTACTTCGATAATTAAGTTGTTATCATCAGAAGATTATTAATCACAGTCTCACACCTAGAATCTAAATCTGCACCGAAACTAAGTCCATACTAGACCTATAACACACACCGTTGATTTGTTTCATATAATTTAAGTTGTATTCTAGTCTTAGGCTAGACACTTATCTTAAGGTACCTGCTGGCATATACGAATCTTTTTGTCGATCGTATATTACTTTTCTATGAACTGAAACATACATGAGTAAGGGATGTTGCATTGCTGCATGCTGCGATTTGAATCCGCTGTGACAAATCTATGTATTAACATTAGTTTCTTTTCGGAAAACATAAATTTCTGTTTTATGATTAATTCTAATTACTAGGGTGTCTAGAAAGGTAAAATGTCAGTATTTCTTTTCCTACCGTAAATGTAATCGTCGAGAATTTTTAATTTAATTGCCTGACGAAATCGTCTATGTTACATTTGCATATATGCAGAAATGGAAAGTAAAAAATAAAATTTACGTTATACTTTGATAGTTGTTTAGTGTAATAAATTTTTTACTTTAGTATTAGGTGCCTTTTATTTTGTAAACTTTTGTTACCTGGCGAGAGTGTATATGTAAGAGAAAGTTTGAAAATAAACCTAATAAAAAATAAATGTATATGAACAAAAATTGCGTCTAAATATTATGTTTTTACAAATCGTTTATTTACAACATAATCTTATGTGTACATTGTTACTTTCTCACCTTAATAAGTACGAGAACAACTCAAAGAAACAAAAAATCGGTATAAATATACAAATTTTGCCACTTCATTTATACAAGGTATCACAGCAATTTGTATTCAATTATTAGTTACTACAATAAACAATAAACTACAAAAATTATGTGCCCTATTTATTTTAATTAAAAATTACTGCCGTTAGTATCGATTTGCTAATATGCGTGCAGATTCGAAAATGAAGTGTGTAACAATAATTTTTGGCAGACCACAGGGTATAAATCATATGAATTTAATTATGTAGAATTCCTCGGACAAATTGTACACGTATCATTTTATACTACTATTTTATACTTATAGTGTTAGACCTAGATAGAGTCAAAACCGAATGGCGTAATTCCGTACGGATTGCAGACAATCTGACTGATAGAACGATATCATTCGACTCCAACTCCCGTACTATATCACGACTTGATTGCTTGACTGGTGTAGTTCAGAAACCACGGAAAATCCACAAACCTTCCGTACTACGTGCTCACGCCAGTATTTCAAGATGAAACTTGGAACGCGTTAGCGGATAAAAGCACGGGGAATGGTACTGCAACACGAGGATATTTAGTCGTCATCCGATTTACTGCGCGATTGCAGTACAAACGGTTTAATTAGTGGGAACACCATGGAGGGAGAGTGCAATCAGAGTCAGACAGGGAACTCTCGAATGCCGAGTGAAAAAGTATTGTCGTGCCTCTTAACAGGCAAAGTTTAATCGCGGCGGAGGTCAACGTTGAATTAAAGTCAATACCATGATTGCGCGATCGTTATCTCACACGAAGATGTGCAGTGAATAACTTAGTAAATGTACGTACATTTTCTGCCAATTATTATGTATTAATTCCTTGTACTGAGACTACGATTTTATGTTAATATATATATAAATAAACGTTTTCAGTAATAGTACAGTAAGAGATAAATATTCTAACACTTGGTTTCCCTATAATAAATTAATACTGTCTGCAATATAAAAAGTTTTTATTTAATTTATATGCCGTTTATTATACGTGACAGGTGCATGACATTCACCAATTTACTTTAAAAGAGAATTTTAAACTGACACTACGATACTTAAAAAGTATTAATAATATACATTATATTTATATACTTACAATCGTTATACGTGGTTCGGCAAAATATATTGATCATTTAAACTTCTTATGTAGGTAGTTTTCAATATTTATGTTCTGATCATTACGAAGATTCATAAAATCGCGACAAAATTCAAGTCGTCTAATCTTATTTTAATATCTGAGCTCCTGATAAAATTACACTTTTTTCAACATTCTGCGCAGTTTGCTGAACTAGTTGTAATTGCAATTTCTACGCCGTCTTCATTAACAGCATTACATACGAAACGTGATTTGCCGCTCGATTTTTGTCTTCAACTAGTCTTCTTACTCTCCATTTACTAAACCATGATGAAATAATTACGCAGTGGATACTGTCTAATATCTAAATGATGCGGAAGATGTCTCTGAATAAAACAATTGAATTTAATTCGCAAATTTCAGTCAAAGTCCTTTGTTTTATTAAAAAAATCTATGGTAATGAATACTTGATTTGATTTCGTACTAATAAAAAGTTCAACAACTTTTGCCCCTGTACATTATATAGTAAATTATATCGTATTTCTTTCAATATATCATCAAATTCCATGATAAAGGACATCAAATGGCAAGAGTTATCATTATCAGCGAATATTTAATCACAGTGTCGCACCTGGAAGTACGGCAAAACCCGCACAAAAACAATGTCCTTACCAGACATACAACACGCCCACGAAAAGAGAAAGCCAACTTGCTGCTGATGATGACAACTTAGTTGTCCAAATGCGTATAGCAAAAACGAAAATTATTGTGGAAAAGAGGTATATTAAACTAAATTGATTTACCTAAACAAATTGTCTGCATCTCCCTGTAAGTATTTGGTCACTCGCATTTAACCCGTAAATTGTAACAAAAATAAAAATTGAAACACTAATATCTTTTTATTATTTACATATATGAAAAATATATATTTTTACATCAAAAATAAATTGTTGTATAATATATTTATCTAAATTTTAGGGTCGTCTATATGCCCTCTTTTTTTTTAATCACTGCAGCACAAAATCGATAAATTTTCGTAATGAGGTTTTATTTCACCCCATGCCCCTTGCAGGTTCTTCCACATATTAACAGCAGATGTGGGGGCCGATTTCCTTACCTCTCGGTTAAGTTCTTCCCACAGCAATCGAGGGAATTTAAACACGTCTTCGTGAACCGAAAATCTCGAATTTGGATTCATCGGTCCACAATACTTTATTCCAAGATGGTGATTGTGTGCCCATTTTAGACGTTTTTGCTTGCATAGAAGCGGCTTCCCCATTGCAATTCGTCAATGAAGACCGGCTTCTCTTAATCGCCGTCTAACTGTGGAAACACTTATGAGTTTTCGGCGAGCAGCTGGGGCTGTTTTTCATCTATTGCTCTTGCTTATTATCACCATTGCAACATCTTCTGCTGAGGTTGTTGCCATCGGTCTGCCTTTTCGAGTTCTGTTCAACACACTTCCACTTTCGCGGTGTTGTTTAATGGTATAATCCACGGTGGCCTGATTTAATTTAAATTCTGTGGTAATTTCGAGGTTGCTTTTGCCAGTTTTATGGTATGCGATTATAAGCGATCGTGCTTCTACACTCAATTCTCTCCGTTTAAGCGTTTCTAACCGATTGAACGTTTTCGAAATACACGATGTTATCACTATGAGCACCTCACAAAAACTAACTGCAATTTTGCCTAAATATTGAAAGATAAATACTTAATAGTTTACAATAACACCCCACTTTAAAATAAAATCATAACAATCGAAAATTTGCAAGAATTGTTTTATTAGGGTATTATCATTCATTGTGAATAATAGGGTAATCGCATTATTATTTTTGAATAAGCTTTTATAGATTTTAATTTTTACAAATAAAAAGGAAAATAAAGATATAATATATTTTTAATTAACTTAATAAATAAAAAAAGAATTAATGAATATAATAAACAACTAAATAGCCTTTTTAACTAAAATAGTCCGAATCAGCTAGCCCCGCTAGCCTAATAAAATTTAAACTAAGTTCTCAAGTAACGTCCGAAATTACTATATTTTAGCTTAATTCCTCAATTCGCCTACTAGCTATGTAAAGTTTTAATAGTAATATTTAAATTTTATAGCAGCTCTATCTAAAGTTTAACTATATTTATAATTAATTTATATCTTTAAAGTAAACTTTTACTATAATAATCAAAATATAAATTAAATATTTATGTCAGCAGATTAGGCTTTTACCAAATATACATAACAGTTCCGTCAGTGCCACACATAAATATATACGTTCAGAAATACTGTAATTTTGTTAATTTAAAATATTTGTGTTTTGTAAATTTACAATATTCTATAGAAAAAGTGTGCGTGTTTATAAATACTAATATATTTCAAAAACTATAAAAAACCCATCAAATAAAAATATGTAGATATAAAATCGATGTATTTTAGGTAAAAGAAAAAAAGTTAAATAACTTGATAAAGAGAGAAAGACCCCCTGGAACATTTTTAATATAATCTAAGTGTTTTATTTTCCACTATTGGTCGAAATTGAGCAATTAAGACACACGAGCAAAGTTTGCAGTCTAAAAATTAACTACCTTAATGAATTCTTTATTACTATTACTCCACTGTATTTTGGAAATTCATAATTTTCTCTAGTCCCGCCATAATCACATACCAGCGCAGTTATCAATAAATCTTTTCTTGAAGATATTCATCTTTAAATATCGTCTAACAACGTACTATTTATTATACGACAGGCGAGCCAATTCAATAAATTCTTTTCAAATACAAATAAGTGGATAAATGCAGAAATTAAGGAACATTTATGTCGAGTTCTTTTCCTTTCCTTTCCCTAATTCGCAAAGTCACTTTTATGAATTGATGGTAACAAAACATCACTCGCCAGATGGTACTTGTTTCGTATTCTTTTATTTTGTCATGTGGGAGTCTTTATTCCAAGAACGCGTTAGCATTTCGCGTTAACACATATTTAAACTGTCCTTTTTCATAATCTCCCGTTCCCCATAAACTTCACCCTTAAGACCTTTTAATTCTACCAAATACGAACGGCATTAGGGCACCGCCTTAATAAGGAAGTAGCAGTTAAATACGAGCATGTGGGATATGTTTACAACCTCGCTGTTAATATTAACGTTCCGGGTTTAATACGTCGAGATCTCTGTCGTTCTCTCTTGGTTTTAGAACGCCGATTGTGTACACGAATTTTGTATAATTTAATATATCCTCATATGTATACGAAACACATTGCAACTCGAATTGTTCTTGTTACAGGACCGACACGTAAAATCGTCTTCAAACGGAATCGCGGCCAACCCGGAACCGGAAGTTGATCCGAGCCAGGATTATCAGCTATTGCTCGGTTATGAAAATAGCACCCACACAGTCCTTCGTTTTAGTAGGAGGCTTGATACGTGCGATCATCATGATATACCCATCACGGTAAGTGAGGTGTATGATTTTATGAGAGGCCCTGTGTAATTAAGGATAGCTGAAATTAGTTTATAATTTGTTGGTAATCAACCTAGTGCAATATTACAAAGTGATCTCGGTTTATGTGGTTATACTACAATGTGTAACATTTTAATTAACTAAATATGTGCAAAGCAGATAAAGTACTCTTTTTTTCATTTATAACGTTTTTAGTTATTAACAAAATTAAATTTAAAAAAAAATTAGGTAAAATTTTTACCTTGCACCGTAAACATAACATCTACCAAAGTAAATGAAATATGATAATATAATACCCACATAATATCATAAATATCTTTATAAAGATACAAATACTGCTATCGCAATGATAATTGTCTTAGTAGAGTAATGCATTAACTTAATTAATGCGACACAGTCAAGTATTTGAATTCAATTTATTATTCATTAATATGCTTTACCAGGCAACAGGACTAATAGTCTGAAAAGTGTTACACCAAATCATGATTGTGTATTCATAATTCATAATGCAAACAATGGTCTTTGGTGGATGCATTTAAACTAGTAGCGGTATTTATAACGGAAATTATAACTTTATTTATTTTACTTGCGTTAGCCTTCTTATGGTAAATAAAACTATTACAAGGTGGTAAGTAAAATAATGAAATGGTAGTAGGTAACTGAAGAATACAATAAGTAACCCTACAAGTATTGCTATTTGCAACTGATACGATTTTAGTAGCGAGTTCAGAAGACAATTTGCAACAGAATTTAAATACGTACCAGAGATCAAAGAAATGAAAACGGAATTTAATATGAACAAAACAAAACTATGGTAATAGCGGTAGATATAGAAAGAAATACAAAATTATGCTAATAGGGAAGACAGTCAGAGAACTTTAGTTACTTGGACACATTCATAAAGGACAGCGAGAGGATAGATAAGGAAGTAACAGAATAAGGAACTACTGAAGAGCACTTTCCTGGGAAAAAGGAAAATATCATAAGATAAAAGAAATTTGCAAGAAAGTATAGAGATGTTTGGTAGTCTACAGTAGCAAGACTTGAACAACTGCAGATAAAAATAAAAGCAGAATTGCAGCAATAGGAGATCACGAGAAAAGACGAAAATAGAAATCAAATAGTGAGACAAGGGAAATGCTTGAAGTCAAAAAAATTGAAGGGACAAAGCTTAGAATTTGGCCTCTCAGCTCTTAATTCCCAATTTAGTTTTCCCGAAAATTCTATTTTCAGTGTACTTAGAGAGGCCTGACTTGTAGGCGGGGTGGGAGTTGTCTCAATATTACAAGAATTCATGTAACAATCTTATGCGAAGTATTTGTGACTCTAAGAAAATAGTAAAATAAATAAAATATTGGTAAATGTGACATTTTTTGCATAAAGAAGTATCGCACAGTAGTTGTTCTTTCTTCTTATTAATATAGTTGTTCAACTTATAAGCGATCACCTACACTTTGATGATTATAATTTGGATAAGGGATATGGTCAACCATATTTTGTTGTTTATGAACCACTGTTATTAGAAATTTAGCAAGAGGAACTAAAAAATTTAACTTTTTTCTTTCCTTTCCATTTCTTCAACTACTGCCATAAGTAAACGGTGAAGTACTTTCTTCACCACTCCTAACACTTTCTCAGTCCATGTAATATATTTCCGCTAATTGAACTGATAGGTTAATCCCACCGATATACTGATTATAAGAATTGATCATACTTGAAGTAGGAATGTCTGCTTTCACGACATCACAGACTTTCTATCGTCAAGAGATTGATTGGTACGTCAGTAATACGACTGAGATGGAAGTTTGTTGTAAATGTATGATGTATGTGGGTTTTTCTAAAATTTTTAACTATTCATTAATTTTGACAGAAATTTGGAGAAGTAAGCTTAGGCAGGAGTTTGAAGAAAACACAAACTCAGAAGCTGATCGGTCTAAATTCGTTGAAATTCGAGAATCTGATTTTATTGCAATTGTCGTTCTAGGTTGAAAATTTCTATCTACTGGCGCCCATTTGCCAAGAATATGTAGTTGATACCTAATCATGTAATTCACTTTCTTCTATAAAATTGTCGATCGAACTTCGTTTATTTCTGAACCGTTTTTTTCTTATTTTTGTATCATTTTCTTTTCTTCCATTTGTGTTTCTTTCTTATTTCCTTTATTTGTTGATGTTTGCATTCTACCATCAGTGGAAATGTCTGTATGTCGCTGAATATAATCTGATCCACCATCTGGAAAAGGATTATTTCTATTGTTCTGGTCCTTTTCTTCCAAATCTGAAATTTCGGATACGGTCGCCAAAGCAAAATAATCCGTTGTTTCTGTAAAGAAAAGAATTAATTGTAATATCGATGGGACACGTACATGTCATTGTAATATACCATTGAGACATACACAGTCTGTCGCCGAGAAAACGAAACTTTTTTAAAATAATATAAAAAAAGTATTCGTCGGTAAGGTAGATCTTTCACCCATGTTATGTCAAAACATCATGACATTTACATAATTAGAAGCAGAGAAATTGCGCATGATGTAACAGGGTGTATTTGGTATTGGTCGAAAAATGAATTTTGAACAAAGGGCAAATATCAAATTCTATTTTAAGCTCGGTAAATCGTTTACTGAAACGTTTAATTTGATGAAACAAGTATATAGGGATGCTTGTTTATTACATACGAGTGTGTATGAGTGGTATAAACGATTTAGAGACGGTCGTACATAGATAAATGACGACGAATATCCTAATGCAAAAAAAATCTGTGGTTACGGAAAGTAACATCGAACTTATGGGTGAATTTATCAGAAATGAGCCGAAGTCCTCATTGCGATACGTGGAAATGGAATTAGATGTTTCTAAAAGTGTGTTCTTTTTGCAAAACAATGGTCTTACTCGTAAGTCGTTGATTACACTGTAAGAAAACAATTGGGTTTGAACAGTTGATCACCCACCCTCTTTTTCCGATTTAGCACCGTCAGGTTATTGTTTGTACGCAAACCTCAAAAAACATAAGAGGGGTAAAATATTTTGGACGAATTTTCTTTAAAGATCTTAAAATTACTTTATGAACGCTCTGCAAAATGTGCGAACCTAAAAAAAGGTAATGTTGAATAAATATGATTTTGTTTTGCAATATTGTGACCTTTTATGTAGTAGGCTGAATATTCACTGTCCCCTTTTATCTGTTTGATGTTTGTTATTTTTAATAAATTTTGTGTATTACTATTATTATATGTTTTAATGAGTCCAACTTCTATAGAAATTTTGCCATATAGGGTGATCAAATTATAGTTGTATTAGATTTATTTCTTAAAGAGCATTCGAATTTTATTGTTTTGTTAAGGATATTATTTAAAATAATAGTTTCCCTAATACTTATTTAGTGTCTGAATATGTGTATTATTGACTGATATGCTGATGGTTTGTGTGTTATGAGTGTTATGGTGTAGAGAGAAAAAAATCTAAATGTGTGGAGTTATGGTGTTTCGTGAATGTATGGTATGTTTCTTATATAGTATGTCAAATGAAGGAAATTAATAATGTGTTTCTGTTTGAATATTGCTGATATAATTGTGCCTACATACCTCTCTTAGTTAATTTTTAAGTTAGGTTATGTTTTAGTTAAACTTATATTTTGTATTTAACTATATACCTGTTGAAGCCATAGTGTGGTGAACAAATATTGTAGTGCTACAATAAAATTTTGAAAACTCTACTTAAATCCCTATTTATTTGTTTATTGTTGATCTTTTGTATGTAACGCTATCAGGTTGTTCCAAAAGTTTCCGCCGATTTTTAAGGTGGACTAGAAATAAAAATTTGTATAATAGCAATTCGGTTAAAAAATAATATATTCTCCATTTTGTTTAATAACGATTTGCCATCTTCCCGGAAGTGTCATTACGCCACTCTCGTGAAAAGTTCTTGGCCTAGGGCTAACAAACTCCACGAGATGCTGTTTTTTGCGAATTTAATAAAGGGCGAAGTAGACGGTAGTTTGACGGTGCTAAGACTGGACTATATGGTAAACGATGCAATATATCCCAACCAATTTCTAATAACTTTTGCCGGGCGATCAAAAATAGGTGTGGTCTAGCGTTATCCTGGTGGATGGCTACTCATATACGATTGGCTAATTCTGAATTCTGGGTGTTTCTGTTCAATTGCTTCCTTCTAATTTCCAACCTGACTACAGAATTTTTCAGAATTGATTGTTTTCTTATGCGGCAATATTTCGCTTCCTTTGCAGGGTACCCATATATCTAGGCGACTAATAAAGTCACATCAAATTATCGTGAATAATTGAATTCGATATCTTATGCATTTCTGCTATTTCACGAGTAATAATATACTGATTTGTTTTGATTAATGCCTTGATTTACTCGTCATCAACTGTGAATGGCTTACCAGAGCGTTGCAGGTTTTTGAAAGTAAATTTGCTCCATCTAAATTTCGCAAATCACGCACTATTCATTTACTTACAGTATTGTCTCCGTATACACCACATGTCGCAGCTTGAACTGCTTTCTTGTTCGCGCGGTAGTAAAAGTATTAAATGCCGAAAATGCATTTGCTGGTTCTCCATTTTCGCATTCCCAAATGAAGACAATTTGGGAAATGTAGATACATAATACATACAAATACAGGCGAATGCGTAGCTTTTCAGAAAATATATAATTTAAAGAGATTATGTTATTCACTTAACATAAAAACCCTGATATACACAATGTATGTATTAAAATCTGCGGAGAAGCTAGATTCAATTAAATGCAAGTTGTTTGATACGTCTAATAAGGAGTATATTTGATTTTCCTTCCTTTCCAAGCTCTGTATGTACCTGAGCATTTATAAGCTTCTGTTAAGTATTAGGAAACGATCGAAACTTATGTACGGCAGTTAGAGTAACGAAACCCGAAAGACGATACTTTGACGGCATTAGGAGAAAAAGACGTGAAATATTAAGGAGATAATGTGCTCGTTTGACGGTTGGTCTTTTTTCCTCGTCAAGTGGTATCTTCGTAACAGTTGTTTGAAGTATTTCCAGGCAGCTTAAATACATCTTTAATCACTCCGCACTAATAGCTTGCAAATTCATCATCGTGACTAGTAGATGTTTAGCAAAGCGTACACCAGCAACTTGAGAAGGAGAAAATAAAGGAGGTGCCAGAAAAACAGTGACAGTTTAATGGACGGTTTTGCACTGAAACATATGGTTAAAAGCTTAAAGTTGTCCCACTCGCACTAAAATTTACCCTCTCACCGAATGGCAATGCATGTATGTGTGTAGGGTTAGTGTCGCTTTGTATACAGAATAAATGTATTGAGTATATGTTTGTATATATTTATGTATGTGTGTGTGCATGTGCGTGTGTATGCGTTTGCCCAATTACCGAATGTTTGCGATTTAACTCTACCCCTAGCACAATCGATAATAATAACGTAAATCACGGGCTCCGATGTGAATAAATATTTGAGTTGAATTTGTAGTTTCAATGTTGGCTCTCCTGCGTTTATTGAAGGTGACATTTTGCTGTACACTAGTAGTTATAACGAATAGACGCGGAAGCAAACGCTAATTAGAATTAATCTTTGTTTCGAAGTCAAATTAAACAAGCTAACTAGGAACGAAAGAACTTGACAAAAAGCTTGTAAACTAATGGAATGAATGTGAAGACATGTGTATGAACATGTATAATTAATTGTTATACAAGTACATGGAACTCTTTTATTACATCGTAATTGTTAAAGTGAAAAACTTTCGTTATGCTTGTTTTGTGATTCGTAAACTACCACTGTAACTTTCCACATGCAGAAGGAGATATTGAGAGCATAAGCTTTAATAAGATTCGTCAAAAGATACATTTATTTCATGCTTCTAGTAATTATTCGCAGTAAAAAATAATTAAATCTAAATTAATTATGTGACGAAAATACAATATTTTATTTCATGTTCCATGACACTTCTGTTCAATTATATTATTCCATTATTTTCGAGACACTATCGGTTGTGATACTACGAACGATTTCGTGATAAGTGAAATTCAAAATGAAAGAAAGGAGTTAAAACATTAAGTTTTTTATTACTTTGCAACATATTTCTTTCAATTTCTATGCAAGTGTTATTATATCATTTTTGTAACGTTCTTGTTGTAATAATTTCTTCATCAAACCAATACTTTTTTTCAATGAAGAGAGATTTGACATCGAGAAATAACTGGAAATCACGTAGGACTTCATCTGGCGAATAAGGTAGAGGAAGGCCAACCTGAAATCTCTTGCTTATGGGCTATTCTAAGCAGTTTCTCAGAAAATGCTTCCTTCAATATGTCTGTTAGAGTCGAATAATCACGATGTTTAAATTGTCTAACCTAGTGACAAATTATGGCTTTCGAACCAATATTGTCACCCAAAGTTTTGTTGTATAACAGGTAAAATTTTAGACCGCAACTTTTTTATTCTAAAATTTTGTAGAATTTTCAGATTTTCAAAGAATTTGACAAACATTTTTGCTAATATTTTTCTCGTCAAGTATATTTATTAAAAAACAGTCTTTAAGTCCTTAAATTTTTGAAGGATAACATATAACCTACTCATATATACGCATTATACGCAGGAATTGCTCGAAAAAATAAAAAAAATACTGCACCACAGACACAAACAATACACAAGTATCACACACTCTCACTATTCTATTAACATATATATATATATATATATATATATATATATATATATATATGTTAATAAAAGGGATCACATCGTAATACGGTCTAATATATATTTTTGACCTCCGAAGAAAATGAGGAAATATATATATATATATATATATATATATATATATATATAATATATATACATATATTGTTATGAAATACATAGAGTATTGAAGCAGATAAAATTTTAAGCATTTGGGGTAAAGAAATAGTTTTAGTCATAGTGATAGTAAGACGTGTGTCGAATGAATATAATCCTTTACATTTCAGTTATAGAAAATTGTGAATGAATTATTATATAAATGATTTAAATAGATTTTTTAAGGATAAATTGTTAGTTATATTGGAGAGGTATATATTATTTATCTTACCAGTTATTGTTCCATAAAATTGCAATCGTTGGTCAGTATCATCTTCGTCCACTTCCTGGACCAGTTGAATATTATAAGAATGGAATTTAAATTCCTTTAAAATCCTGCCGAGAGTAGTATGTCAGAAATCTGATACATTAGACAATTTTCTTGTACTAAATGTAGGGTCCATAGTAATGTGGTTTAAAACTACTATAGTAGCGGTTTCATTTCTTATACAGCTTTGAATAGCAATAAGGGTAAATTCTGTATACGTATTTCGACAACCTGTCATCATCAGCTTTGACATATGAAAACCCCAAGGTTTTTAAAAATACTTTTACTTAAACTTTTACTTAAACTAACATGCACTACGCCGAAAAAGGTTATTATGGTCAATATACCATACCAATTGACCATAATAACCTTTTTCGGCGTAGTGCATGTTAGTTTAAGTAAAAGTATTTTTAAAAACCTTGTGAAACAGACACAGTGCACATCTTGGTTTTCAACGATGCGGATCGCGTACGGAGTATATGTTTTCGTACAATTTTTTCCCCATGTGTTTTACCAGGTGCGACACTTTGATTTTATCTGCTGATGATGACAACTTGGTTGTCGAAATACGTATGAATTTACAAATAGTTAATTGTGGAAAGGGGTTATATATTAACCTTATTGATCAAGTCAATAAACCACAGGCTCCATCAAATTCAACTACTTTGAATATCCCCTTTTTACTTATTGCGGATCCTGCATTGGGAAATTTCTCAATTAATTCCACCATGTACAAATGATGAACGTGTTTGTCCCTCATGTGTTTAATAGAACATAAGTGCACTTACACTAGCAGATTCATTGTTTTAAAAAAAGACTATTTTTCCTGTGTGGAACGTTGATATTACTTTACAAGAAATAATTGACAAAAGAGTTTTATCGAAGACAAACTAAAAAGGCATTTATTCTGATGCTTCTGTTAACGTTCAAATACTGTAGTGTATGCAATTACATGGATTTGTTTCCTATGTATATTCTAAATAAATTACACAATAAACTAGTGATTCAGTGTTTCTTAATTCTAATAATTTCCTGTTCAACTGTTTAATCCAGAATTAGCAAAATTACCTAATAAATAATTCTCTCTCTTCGCTAATTATTAAAACGTAGTGGTTGTAATTTCAAAAATGACAAACCCTTGTAAGAACAAAAATTGTAGACTTAAAAGAACGTATTATTTAAACCCTATGTCCATTTAAAATTATTGGAATCAACCCTACTTAAGAATTAATGTAGGGCGACAACAGCTCTTTTTTTGTAAATAGGTTAAATATTCCAAAATTTCACTGGACTGTTTTCAGTGATCTGTACTGTACATATTGAATACAGTTGCCGAAGCCGCATTAGAAACCTTAAAGCTTCTTATAATAGTGTTAGAACTCCACGCATATAATACATATGTACAATATATACATACATATATATATATATATATATATATATATATATATATATATATATATATATATATATATATGTGTATATATATATATATATATACACAGATATGTCTATGTATTTATTTAGAGTATCAATCGATATGCTTTAGAATTCGAACACAATACACTCTATTAATATCATTATTAATATTAAGTCGATAGATATCTGATAACTTACATACATTATAATTTACAAGTTGTTCTAATAATATACATAATGAAATTGTGTGCCGAGTAATATAGACTAATAGAGACACAAAGAAACCTTGTTAATGCTGCTAAAGTGCTAACTCACACTTTACACCTGTAGTCTCTGTTATCTGTTCTTATTGTCAGTCAACGTAAATGAAAAACATTAGAGTTGCCTCCAATATACGTTTAAGAAACATGACTCACACTTTTGTGTGTAAATATTTCACGGTAAAATAAGAAATGAATTAATTTCCTCCAGGAACTATTTTCAGTTTTCTATAAATAATAACAGTCTAGAGTAAAAATATTAGATTAACTTGTTAAGATTATTTTTGGCTAAAAACAGTTTTTTTTAATAAATATACAAGGTATTAACTTTGCAAAGTATTATATATGATTTGGACTGAACATTAGAAAGTAGTATTATACACAGAAGAAGATAAAGAAATGCGAATTGAAAATAAGTAACTTGAACAAGGAGAAGAAAAGAAGGGATGTCTTTATTCCCTTTCTGCTCAATATCTAGAGTACCTTAGGATTTGAATCTAGAACTTTCTTTAATTTATTTATTGATTATCTCCTAATGTTCTGTCTTGTAACACCTTAACTTACGTTGTCGATGTAAAAGTATATTCAATTATTAATGATGAACAGGGTATTACCAAACTGTAAGAAATTGATCAATTAATCTAATTTACTCTTAAAATTCAATTATTTCAATTCCCATCCCAAAAAACTGATGCCATGACCTTGCCTGCAGATGAAACGGTCTTCGCCTTCTTTGGAGCGGGTTCTCCCTTTTGAGTCCATTGTTTTGATTGTTCTTTTTTCTCGTGTGTGATGCGATGCACTCATGTTTCATCCATGGTTATGAAACAGCGCAAAAATTCTGCTTGTGTTAGCAAACGTGGCACCCATTTTGCACACATTTTTCTCATATGTCCAAATTTTCAGATAATGTGCGATGTACAGCACTTTTTGAAATGTTACTGCTATCTCATGCACTTTCAGTCGATGATCATCCAGTACCGCTTTATGGATCTTTTTCACCATTTCTGGAGTCGTCACATCATTTGGTCGACCACTGCGATGCTCGTCTTGGCAGCTCCTACAGCCTCGTTTAAACTCGGCTACCCACTATTTAACTGTTGTAAACAAAGGATCAGACTCACCCAGAGTAGAATTCAGTTCAACTTTTATATCGGTTGGGCTGAGGCCTTTCAAATAAAAATATTGTATCACGTAACGATGACCAATTTTCTATATGGTTTATAGGTTGTGTACTATCTAATACAGTGATATTTTTCAAACAACTACCGCCATATTTAGGTCAGGCCGAGTACTTATGGGACCACCCTCGTATAATAATTCTGATTTTTGAGAATTCAAATTAAATATTTTTTGATTTGCCTATATATGTTATAACGTACGGTAAGAATAATAAGTAGAAACAATCATTATTATTACAATTGTTACTACTATTTCTGTTCTTATTAATATTAATATTAAAAATATGGGTCACATAAGAGAAACTATATCCTGTTCCTACATAAAACAAAATGACATTGACTCATTTTATGTTAAGGGAGTGTACTGTATAATTTATTTCTGAAACACAATTTTAAAGTTTCAGCATTATCATAAAAACATAGTAAACTTGTCTAAAGTAATGCAATAAAATCGGTTGGAGAGTTTTAAGTGTTTATTACTGCGGTGACTAACATTTTACATTTGAAATACATATTACATCTGTTAATAAAAAGCGACCGCTTGGGTACTTCCAACGCCTGTTCGCTTTCAAAATATTTCTAAACTTTTCCACTAAAATAGTGAAGACGGTATTAAAAATACTTAGAACTGCATTCTCTACTTCGTTTAAGAAATAAAAGTATTTTATTATGGACATTTCGTTGAAGTTTGTTGAATCGCATTCATCGAATATAAATAAAATAAATTCTATATATATTTGTACATAATTTTGTAAAATAGTCTGCGTATTATTAAGTGTGTCTCCTGAAATAAAAACTGAAATATTTGTCATTTAATTCTAATAACTTTCATCATAAATATATAAGTATTTCTAGTATTAAAACAATAATGAGTACCAACTTCATTATATATAAAATTCTTCTTTCCTTAGATTTTAACATTATTTGATGCTTTTTTGACCTATTTAAAAGTATTTTAAGTGGTGTTCTTTAAGAAATATAATAGTGCGTTAAAAAGTAATGAGCATTAGAGATTGTCGGTTTTGCTCGGTACGAGTTCGGTTGGCGATTTGATTTATAGCTATATTGTCCAATTGTATATTAGTTCGGATAATCACGCTTCGAGAGTGTGTATCGTTGGCTCACTTAACCTTGCAGAAGTAAGCGAAAATGTTACGCAAATGAAAACATACGTTACAAAAGATACATCAAATATAACTTATATATATATTGTGCCAGTTTCGTAAAATATAATGCTCGCAGTGTGAACTTAATGGCGTACTAATAACGGAATTGTAAACGACATGTAAAATCAGCGAGGCACAGGAAATTAATAAAATTATATATGATTTGATTTATTTATATTATATTTAATAACATGATATTTTCTTGTAACCCTTGTTTTCTCCTGCGAAATATTCGCCCATCTGTGTAAGATTGGTTCAATCAATGATAAATATTAAAGAAGTGATTCCAGTAAACTAATACACAATTGTGTAAATTAGAAAAAATGAAATCATACCACCCAATGCCGGTCGCACTCGTGTTGTGTACTATACCGTGCACCAGTTGACCATCTTTACAATTACTTCAGCAGTACATTTTTCTGTTTTCTTACCAACTAGATTAGAAACGACTCCATTACACGTACTGTAACATTAACAAATTTGTTGTTTCGTCACATAACCAAGGTTTTTTATTTTCTTAGTTGTTTTAATTCTCTTTTCAATTTCATCGCACAGACATGGTACATAATTTCGTAACGTTGTCTGACTAGGTAATTTCCTGTTCAACTGTTTAGTCCAGAATTAGCAAAATTACCTAATAAATAAAACGTTTGTTAACTAATTATTATTAAAATGAAATTGAACTGAAATTGGATCTCCAGTTATACGACTGTTTTTTTTTATATTTATATTATGCACACCTCACATGCCTCTTACAATCATATTTCTTAAAGTACATTCGAGTACTGTTGCAAACGATACATTTAATTTTTGCGCCATCATAAAGTATATCCACAAATTTACTAATAAATTTATTTACTTTGTCAATGACCATTTTCTCGATCTACGTAATTATATTGTAAATAACGCACAATACTCCATAACACAATAGTTAATAACAGATTGTAGATTGACGCCGTAACTGAGAGATATTGTCAAATTTTTTGTATCCCACTCTACAAATTTCCCGAACACACGTCTTATGAATCGTCGCAAAATTTTGCTCACTCTAGTTATTATAATGAAAATACTAAATTTTATTTTCCGTAAAAACCGAAGCCGAAATTTATTGATTTTGTTTGATTAACTAATGCTTTCCCGGCTTTAATCCTGCAACAAAGGCATCAAAAACCAAAAAGTTATGTGCAGATCAAACTAATTTTTCAGCATTTTTAGTGGTCATAGAACGATATTTTGTATCGGTTGTCTCACCAAGTAGGTTTCTGTTTATGAATACAAGTCGAAGATTCGAATCTGACATCATTTCCAATTCTATTCACGTCAAATAAGCTGCGCATACTATTTGAATGTCGATACCTGGAACAAACAGTTGCCAGTTTAGCAAAATTCGTATGCTACCTACCTACCTAACATCATGATATTTCTACCATCATATTCAGCCTGAAGTATTGTTAATAGTATTGAAAACGAACACTGCATCATAAATATCATTTTACTTGAATTAATTAATAATTAATTTCATTATATAGTTTGCTGGATTGTTTAGAACATTTACCAAAACAAATCTTCGCTTACCCCATTGATGTGGTGAGTAAGACAAGTGATTAATAAGTAGATGGAAATTTTTTTAGCAATTAAGTGATAGTATAAAATTTATTCTAAATTAATTAAGGCGAAACGACTTGCAAAAATATAAATATAATTTAGCACATACATAATACAAATTCTGTTTAACATAAGTTCCGACAAAATCTAGAACGGAACACGCACAAGGGCCATAATTAAATACCATCTTTTATGTGACATTAATTACTTGCTAGCAGAATTCCAGTACGCAAAACTTGGCCCGAAATTTATAAACTCTGATATAATAGCCTGTACAAATGATCATTTCATATTTTCCAACATTTCTCGATTGTTTGTTCCGTGACATAGAACATAATTAAAATTGTATGTTACCCAGTTTTCGCCATCTAATTTACATATAAAAGTGGGTAGAACGCTAAATGTAATGAGGGTGTACTCGGCAATTATCGTTTGAGAAGGTTAGTTATGCCGGTAATTATCCTCAGAGTGAATGGAATATTTCCAACAATAAATGACATTATTTCTATGAAGCCAGCAAAATAATAAACCGATCAAACATTAAAAACGGTTTAAGGGAAGGACGTTTAACTCATTATTGTACGAGCATATGTATTTTTTTAAATTTTAAACCATTTTCCTGGATTAATTTTTTAATTTTAATTTTGGTGCCTTTTATGTGTGTGTTTGTATATTTCATAAAATTTCCTGAAATTGTCTGAAAATCTTGGCTATAGACGTTCAAGAATGCTCGAGTCAGGTGGTTGAAAAGAGGCTTTAATTTCGTCTGTAATGCATAACATTAGCAACATAATTATTGCCTTGAAAATAGAACAGTGAAAAGACTAACTACATTCCTTATTTTTATTTTAAATATTCTTGAATTGTTCCAAACTTCTGACTAAGTTTTGAATCACTTTAATTATTTATACAATATTTACTTATTTTATTATGTAAATAATATTAACATATTCCATTCAATCACTTTCATAGATAGTTCTGTATTATATTGGACGAAATCGAACTGATATAATACATACACTTCGAAGCCATTCCAATAGCTCATAATGCATATGCTTTTGAAGTATTTTAGGCATTTCGACAAGACTCCGAAAAGTTCTTTGCTTATTTCAATCTAATTTACCAACAATTTTTCAAAACACATAGTAGAGCTTAAAATATTAACTCGTCTTTTAATGGAATAAATGTTATGAACAGTTAATATAACACTAACGAAGGTTGCTGCTTTCGGTTGTATATCGCGACACAGTTTTCTAAAACAGTCCTCGTGGAAAGTCGAGATATAAAATTCTCTTTGTTAGTACGCTTGAACACTTTGATCATTTTTAATCAACATAAGTTTAATCTTTGCCTATAGGACGATTTA
The DNA here is from genome assembly GCA_031893035.1 of Dermolepida albohirtum. Lineage (NCBI taxonomy): Eukaryota > Metazoa > Arthropoda > Insecta > Coleoptera > Scarabaeidae > Dermolepida > Dermolepida albohirtum. The sequence goes on from JAVIWB010002368.1 coordinate 584,205, forward strand.
AATGGAGTCAATAAAAGTATATTAAACAAAAAAATGAAAAAGCTCTGATCATACATACATACATACTTAAGAAGGACTTTTTATGAAATATTTGAATCTGTTTTTGAATTGATGTTTATTACAAATTTAAAAACTGCATAAGTAGAGAAACCTTGCATATCTACATTCTGTTTGAAAAGTAACTGCTGGTATCAACATAGAGTACTTTTCCATTATATTAGGACCACATATAATGGCAATTTTTAAAGGTGTTAACGTAGAAAATTCCTTTTTTTTAAGATGAATAATTTGAAGTTTTAAATTATGCACTCTTAATGAAATATCTTGAAGATTATGACTAACGTCCTCTTTCCCGGGCACAAATGATTTCTGAAGTTGTCCACCAGATCGGTATATTTCCGAATAAAATTCTTCGACTAAAACAGGTTCATCGGTCAATGCTTAAAAGCCCTTACCTTGAGATATCTCCATAAAAAATTACAGGACTTTAGATCAGGCTAGTGCACCCCCTATAGGATGTTACCTCTAAGCAATTATTGAAAACATTTTCCTCAAAACTATCATCAAAGCTCAGGCCGTGTGGATTATGGCACCATCTTGTTGAAACCAGCAGCTTAGAGATCTCAAAATTGACTACTAAACCTCCTCAACATTTTCGGGCGTCGTTGTGGTTTATTGTCGTCCAGGGAATTTATTCACCACACTTTTGGTTCTCTTAAAGCTTTCTACTCACAAAGCAATCGGGAGGTTAACATTACGAATTTAACATTACTGGTTCATTTCTAGAAATAATTGATTCACCTGACTTCTCTTTCAGTGAGTGAATTGTTCGATGGCAGTATGATAACTGGCATCGCCTTAGTGAAACCACGTGTCGTCCAAGTAGAGGGAATTTGATTCGGAACAAAACAAATCTAGTCAACGTTGAACGATAGCGGTTCCACTCACAGCATCGTTGAAAGAAATAAGATCCAACGACACCTCTAATAATAAACTTTTATTTGACTTTTATACTCTTCAACTTGCTCTTGTCCCTTGTCTACAAATATGTACATCTGTATACGTGTCTTCCATTGTTCAAAAAAATGCTCTAGTTATTCAATTGTCAGCCTCTTCAACAACTGCCGTTTTTGCTTTTAAATATTCAAGAGATTGAAAATATGTTCTCCTCAATGCACTTTTCACTTTTGGGAATATGTAGAAATCACTTGACGCGACATCTATCGAATGCAGAGGATGATTAAGCACAACAGTACGTTTATCCGATAAATACTGCTTAACAGATAGGGCACTGCGTGTTGGTGCTTTTGTCATGTTTAATTCATCATGCAAAATATGTTTTACTGTTTCTTTGTTAATGTTTACCAAATCTGCAATCATTCGAATGCTCAGACGTCGGTTTTTCCGCACAATTTCATTAATTTTCTGAATGTTCTCTTCAGTTCTTTCAGTCAAAGATCGACCAGGACGTTCATCATCTTCGACTTCTTCTTGACCTTTAGAAAACCGTTTGTGCTATTCAAAAACTCACGCACGTGGCCATATTATCACCAAACACCTACTTCAACATTTGTGGACATTCCGTTGGCGAGTTCTGTTAATTTCAAAATGAATTTCAAGTTAATTCGCTGCTCGATTTTATGTCAACCATTATCACGGCACTACTAAGTAATAGCGTCCTCTACAATTAAAACATGAAAGTAAACTAAAGCAGACAGAGAGACGAAACTGCGGGTTTTTGCTTAGAAAGTATCAAGGTCAAAGACATTCCAATTACAGCCTCGCCTGATGCGGCTGCGCGGTGAAATGAGCACAGTCTTGTAATTTAATTGGCTATACTTTGTAATGTACGCAAAACAGTGAGTTTAAGTGGCTGCAGTGTTTCTTCGTGTATTACCTCTGGCTGGTTTTCGAACCAGATGTGGCAGTTTTGCTTATTCATAAAATCACTACATTAGAAATGAGCTATGTCACAGAAGATGATTTTCTTGTAAAATTTCCAAGTCCTTTTCAAGTTTCTCAAAAGTCTATTTGGCGACGCAACAAATGATCGTTTAGTTTCCATTTGTGGAAGTACATAGGCTAAGATCTTTTCGCAAAATACGCAAAAATTAGTATTGGAATATATTGGATCGATTCTTTGAACAAAACTTTCAATTGTTAAGTAACCGCCATTGTACGTCATTCCTAATGGAATTTCTAAATAATTTGTAAACATTGTTGAACCGTGATGAAATGGTCGGCACGCACAAGTGTTAAGAAAACAAACTCATAGATTGACACCTGCAAGAAATCTCATTTAACAAATGCATCGTCTCTAATGGAAAAACCCTTTGTAAGTAAACAGGCTTTGCAATTGTACACAATTTTGTGGAAGAAGGAGGTTATCTGACAACTCTAATTTCGTCCATTTATGACCTATTTTCAACCAGCTTCGGGCGTCAATGTTTGATTTTTCAAAACAAATGTAGATATATTTTTTCCATTTACTCTTGGCGATCTGTGTACGTGGTCCTAGTTTACTGCCAAAAAAACTTCGGTTGTTAGCTTTTATACAAGACATAGAGTAAGTTTCATTTATATTTACTTAATTTACGCCTTTCAAAGTAGTAATATATTCTTATGAATATTGTTTCCGTATTCGTTCTTTTCCACAAGTGATATTTCATATAAATTCAGCTTTTCAGATAGATATCTTGCACTTATAATTAATGTACTCCTTGCTAGCAAGTAAAAAATGTCATAACTTTCATTTGAATGTAAATGTATAATTAAAATTGAGTTATTGTATGAAGTTATGAATAATAGAGTTTAGAGTGTTAGCGGATTATCGTAAATTTCGGGACGCATTAATTTTCTTTAAATATGTTATTAAATGGAATATTTATTTAAAACAGTCACGTTTCAGGAACTCTGAGGTGTATTATTCTTGTGTTTCAGGTACCTAACCCCCTCGCGTTCAGTCTTTACGTTTATGGCGTTAGTCTGTGAGAGTGTGTATTTTGTATGTGTGCGTGTAAAATTCTACGTGTATATATTCCTCGTGCGTGATAATGACTCATTTGCTGGAAGAAATGGATGGAGTGTTGCGTGAATAATTAAGAGATGACACCACAACTCCGAGTGTTGTTCCATAAATAACGAGGCCCTTCTATGCTCAACTCCGAATAATATAATGGATCTAGTTTTCAGGTGGAAGCTATAATGTACGTAGGTGTATTATATACATATATGATATATCTTGATTCTTCTCGAAGGTAGAATTATATTGAATTAAAGTAGCAGCGAATTAGCCCAACAATTTATTAAATTTATAATACAGCACCTAAAATATCTAAAATGAAATACATGAAGAGAAAATATACTTATATTTATTTAATATTACAAGTCTCTTTTGGAAAATAAAGGAAATTTCTGCAGTGGTAAACGCAAAAACTTTTTAAATATTGTAAAAATGAAAACATATTAAGCAGTAAAAAGAAATAAAGAATTTAAGAGGTCATTTTTATGAGGTTAACGTTTTACGTGTCTCAATCAGGATGTTCAGATAGCTACGTTACCCTGGGCGAACTTTTATTATTCTACCGCAGATGCGCACCAGCATAAATGCTTATTTTGTCTTCAAGAAAGATAATGGAAACGCTGATCTCACAATTCATCAAGACACTGAAGATGCCAGTGACAACCGCCTTGATTCCAAAAAACGGTCAACTAAAGTAAACTTCGACATCCCGTATGTCTAAAAAAGTAATTGTCCCAACACAAACTAGACCAAAACAAATACTTATCGTGCACTGGAGAAATCACATGATTTCGATCTTCCTTGTAAATCCTGAGCTGCCTTGAACGAAATCAAAATCAATCGTCGGAGTGGCTACCAGTTCCATGGCATGTATCATACTACCGATGTCGATGTGTGATAATTAAAAGAAATTCGACTGTTATTTCTTTTTGTTACAGCGTCATAAAAAAATTCTCCGCACGAATTGTTCTAATCATTGCCTTCTTGTAATAAATGTTCAAAAATACCACCATTAACTTCTAAACATTTTGTTCTTCATTTAGGTAGAACACCCACAGCTCTTCTTATTGATTCATCCTTTTCTTCAATATCGGCTGGAGCATTTCTAATACATCGAGTGCCAACTTTTACTTTGTATACTTCATGTTGTCAGCTACTTAAAGTCCAACAGTCCAATGGTGTGAGGTCGGAAAATTTTGGAGGCCAACTAATAGTACTACCGGAATTAATCCAATCCTGGAAATCTTTCATCCAAATTTTATTTGACTTGATGAGCGAAATGTGCAGGAGCTCCATCATGCTGATAATATATTTGCAAACTGATATTTAGAGGAACATCTTCTAGTAATCCTCCTAATTTATTTCGTCAAAATTCTAAGTTATGATGAGATGATACTGGGATTGTCGTCACATTGTATATCGGAATTGCGAGTTTTACTGATGCCGCCATGGGTGAATCTTGCTTCATCGGTAAACATGATGCACGTTCCTAATTTCAAAAAGGATGATACTGCGGTTTTGAGTACGTACAGTAATTGTTAATCGATACTTGTTGAAATAGTTTTGTCGCTCTGGATTCATATTAACCTTGTTCAGCGGTACTACGAATCCAATAGACAGTATGCCAACCTATTACGAAGATACTGAACAATATATGGATTGAGAAAAGGAACAGCTTCACCTGTGTCCCTATAAAATGAAAATGTGCTTTAAACTTGAGGAAAAAAATAAGCAGATTCGTGTCACTTTAATAAATGGCCAGATAAAACCTTTTGGACAGAGGAAGCACATTTTGAATTAAATGGACGTGTTAACATACTATAGGATGCGTGGAAAAAAAACAAAAACGAACGTTCAGCATGGATTATTTAAAATTTTCTAGCAGAACTTAATTTCAAGAGAGAAATGAAGCAAAAACAAACGATAAATAGGCAGCGATATTGTTGAATATTGCAAAGGTTTATATTACCAGCATTGTAGAATTACGATATTGACAACATTGCTTTTATGCAAAATAGTGCTGCACCACATATTCACGATAATTTAAAGACACAACTACGCAACATATTTAGCATCCATATAATTAGAAGAAGGCTTTCTTCGAACAGCTGGTCTTCTATGTCATTAAATATGAGTCCAACAGACAATCGGTTACGTAGTTACCTCAAAGAAAAGAAGCAGATGAGTAATTGAAGCAATCGATGTCACATGTTATCTAGAATATTTTAAGTAATGCTCTTTCTAATGCAGATCATAATTTCGAAGAACCACTATTTTCAGTTAAACATCACGGTAAGAAACACTGGGTCCACTACGCGCAGGCAAGCAACCCTACTGCAATGGGGATATAAATTGAAACACTCGCGTTGATATGACGCACTTTAATTTTACAAAACTCCAAGAGATGAGGTACTCGATTATACTCTGCTCAAAGTACCTCTCATTATTATGAAAACATAATTGAAGATCTTAATAAATCTTTCTAGACAAGCATATGTAATTTTCATTTTCTGGTATATAAAGATATTGGGGAATTGTTATAATGGGTTTTCAAATAGAGACTTCCGAACTTTGACCGATGATAGCTTCCATATTGTTGAAGCTATATCGAATTGGCTGTCATTTATTCAGTCTATTTTGCCAATTCACCATAGACGGATATAGCGTTCAACAACACGTCCAAGTGATAAAATTGGTTTATAAAATGGGCGTTCTATTCGGGCAACGTTTTGCGTGCTTCGGCCATTTTACAGTCGCCATAATCATCCTACCGAGAGGACTATTCGCAGTGTAGTGGATAAATTTATGTCCACTTGTTCAGTAAACAATGACGACGTCCGTACGACGACGAAACACACGTGTGTTCGCTGAGTGGGCCCTGGAGCAGTTGGAAACTGACCCTAATTTTGATCAAAAAGTCATCTTCAGTGTCAAAGCTCATTTCTGGATGAATGGATACATCAATAAACAAAATTGTTGAATTTGGGACGATACCAATCCACATGAGATCTAAAGGCGTCCAATCCATCCGAAAAAAATCACTGTTTGGTGTGGACCTTGGGCTGGTGGAAGGAGCTATAGGTGGATGACTATCACCTTCTTTTGGCCTGAAGTGGATGATATGGACATCAACAACATGTGGTTTGAACAGAACAGTGCTACATGCCACACAGCTCATGCCACATTGGACATTCTGCACAAGTGATTTAAGGGCGTTAGACCTTTTCTTGTGGGGTTATCTTAAGTCGAAGGTCTATGCAAATAAGCCACAAGCCACAGCGGCTCTCAAAGCCACCATGCATGCCATCGGTCAAATTCAGCCTGATCTATGCGGCAAAGTAATGGAAAATTGGACATTTCGGGACGGGTATGTTATATTTCATTCATAATGGCATTGATAGGCCTTTCAAATGAATAAAAAATTTCGATGATATCTCACACACACTTTGTTTTATTTAAATTTAAAGATAGGAAGCACTTAATGAAAGACCCATTATAAACTTTACGCTACTCCCACGATATTTTACGACACTCCCACGTAAAAATCTAAAATTGAAAGATCAGACAACTTAGCCAATCAAAATACAGGGCTATCGTTTAGTTGGCTAAGCGTATAGACAGCTATAAGAGACATCTTAAATAGTAATTAATTTCAGTGCCAAGCTAAATATTAATCAAAAACTTGTTTTATATCTGCATGTTATATTACGAAACAACATCAATATTTTCAGTTTTCCCTCAAATATAAAACAAATTTCAAAAATGCGACTGTCGTCACTCAAAATACAAATTTATTGGATTTGCGTCTTGAGCAATGGCGTTCGTTGGAAGACGTAATAATTATAATTAATATATGATCATCAAATTTTGCAAATAGTTACAATTTTTTATTTGGTCGTTATAACAAGGACTTCGTACTTAATCCACTTTGTTTAAATTTTGACATCCGAGGTAACTAAAATTAAAGAAAAGAATATTAAAAAAGAATGACGCAAACTCATGGCTTGTTTTTGTATCATTTGTCTTCCCGAACGTGTAGAATTACAAGAGCATTCATAGCAGAGTATTTTTGTTTGCTTTCTATCTCAATAGTAAAAGAAATATCTGCTTTTCCAACAAAATCAGAGTATATAATCGCTAATTTTATTAAATGATAAATTGCCATTGTTATTCCCTCCCTAATTTTTTCAAAATTTCTATATTACTATTAGTTAATTCCTCCTTGCGTTATATTGGTTAGCAAATTTTTTAACGCATTTCACATTTATACAGAACGGATCTGTATAAAGATAAGACCAACTATTTAATTTCGCAGAATTCTCAGTTTCGTCCAAATAAAACTTTCTTGTTTACAACATTGAACGGATCTAAAATAAAAGCCAAAAAAGGCATTTACGAGTCTTGTTACATTATGTTTAAATCTATCAATCAGGGGTGAATCGCGTTGGATCGTCACGAAGAATGACGTGTCAACATCTGGCCACACGGATTGACCACGGCGAGTGATGTGCTTCAGTGTTCCATTACGGTGTTATTTTAACGAAGGGGAACTTGCCGTCTGACATCTTGAATATATGCTAGCGAAGTACTGGCAGGATACATGAGAGCTTGTTTTCGAAACAGTATTGTGTAGTGTTTCCTTGGCCATTGATGGCCTTTTAAAAATGATTGACATATGTATGGGAGAAAGCATTATCTAGACGTGAATCGGTCGGCCCTGGGAATAAAATCCATTATCTCTTGCTTTAACTGCACTATGCCTGATGCATACCTTAATTAATGTAGCTGATTTTGGGGTAAATATATATAAAGTTGCCATGTTAAAGCAGAAATCTCCCCATTTTCCTTGATACATGTACACGATTTTGTACTAGCCATTAAGAGAATATTTACATGTTATCACTCCAGCAAAGTAATAAAAGCAGCAAACATTCAAATTTCCTATGTTTTGGTAACAGAGAAATATAAATGTTTTGGTCCAGTTTATTATAATTAATGTAACAAGTTATAATATACACTAAATGAAAATCCGATCCGCTTAATTATTTGTTTTTATATAAGACAAATATTCTAAAATAACATGCTTCAGTTAAAATTATAGTTTAGCTAATTTTGGTTTAATCAAAGATGGAAATCTAATTTTCTCAATTACATATTTTATATTTTACTTGATGTGCCTGCGCAAGGTCATTGGTATCTGTTGAATGAGGATCGAGTCTGCCTGAAGAGTCTTCAATAGACGAAATTGCCGTCGCATTCATTGTTCTCGTTCAACAACCGCTTATATATATATATATATATAAGCAGTGTGTATGAGTACCAGATGTATCGGAAAGTCATTCCCGGCTTTTTTGTTAAAACTACATCATTTTCAAAGAAATTGGAAAATTTATTTATTCAAAGTATTGGCCATTTGATTCTATACATCTTTCCCATCTTTATGGCAATCTATGGATATCATCCATTGATAATTCTTTATCGGTAGCGATCGGTGATACACTAGATTTCAACAGTTCGTAATACACCACGCCACTGTGGTCCCACCAAACGCAGCCAAAATAATTTGGCCTTGCAGTCGATAGGCCGGGTTCGCCAGGTGATACCCATGATTTTTCGCGCTTCACAGACGATTTTTCGATTTTTCATTTGCCTGTCATTTAATTGATGTGGCACCTATTTTCCCATCTTTTAGATTTTTCCTATTGCTCGTAATCGGCCGCGAATCATTTCTTGAACTACATTTAGCGCTTCTGTCAATTGCTTTTGTGTTTGTGTTGCATCTTCAAACTTTTTCGGTCTACCAGAACGTTTTTTATCTTTTACATCGATATCACCACTTCTGAATTGTCAAAATCACGCCTCACATGTTTTTATGGCTGGAGCATGCTCACCGTAAGTTTTTACAAGCAACGATGACTTTCAGCGGCTTTTTTCTTATGATTAAATAAAAAAAGTAATGCGTGCCGCAAATGCACTTTTTCAGGCAGAAACTCGTCACTTTCAAACAGGTATAAATCTATGACAGTGCTACTTTCGCAAAATATAACATGTATGGCTTTGCAGCTTGATGTCAGTAAACTAAAATTACGTTTGTATCAAATCATAAAAAAAAAAAATTAATTTTTCTACCGATATTAAATACACTTTACTTTATGCACAATTTCTCTGCTTGGAATAATGCCGATGATATTTTGACATAACATTGGTGAAAGAAGTTGAATTTGATGGAGCCTGTGGTTGATTAACTTAATCACTAAGGTTGATATATAACCCCTTTTCACATTAACTTTTGTAATTCTGTATGTGCATTTCGACAACCAAGTTGTCATCATCAGCAGATAACCGCAAAGTGTCGCACCTGGTAAACCACGGCGAAAAATACCTGTACGAAAACAAACTCCGTACGCGATACACAATAAGAATTACTATTTTAATTTTTTTTTTAATTCTTAAATATAAAACCAAAATCCCTCATTAAAAGAACCACATTGTGTGTTCTACATGATATACTCATGTAGAAATTACAATATATAAATAGGTCAGACGAACAGCATTGGAGGAAAGAAAAAGATTAATGCTAACAATAGCACAACTTTGAAAAGGCACGCTAACTTTCTATTACACTCATTTCACATTGATAATATTAAAATATTAAACAGAGATTAAAATAGCATAGCCAAATTTATCCTTGAAATATTACAGAAAAATATGGAGGCGCAACAGTGAATGATAGACAGAAATAAGCTGTCAAAAATTCACTTTCCAATGATATAACTTTTTCAACAGTAGTCTTAGATTAACAAAATAAATTTTACGAAAATTTTCAAATCTTTGAAATATATATTCGGATAACACCCAGTATTACTAATATATTGAACTGGTTTTACAAGTGTAGGCACAAACAATATTAAGGTATAAGTAGACATATGTAAGTATAAATGATAAATATTGTACACTAATAGGCTGTTTTAATTTCAGATGGGAAAAGACAAAATATAACAAATAATTTAATTTAAGATAAAGACGAGAAAAAATTGTCTAATTGTCAAGTTTTTATTTTATTTAAATAGCAATATTACTAAAGAAAAGTCACAAACCTAGAAAATTGTTTTATTTCATTACTAATTAATTAATATATGAATATATAGGCACTATATATGCATATTGATAGTAATTTTCGTTAATTAAAAAAACATTTAATATAACGTCAAAACAATTTTTCAATACTTAAACAATGCGAGTTTTTCTGCAAAATACTAGATATACATTAAATTTGAATTGAAATTAGTAGTTAACAAAATAGTAAAAACAAATGAATGCAGTATATCCTCTACAATTTCATAGCGTGGTTCATTAAGTGTCATAACTGCTACTCGTAGTAAAAGTATTACAGATAATTGCGTTGCTGCAATAAAAATGTGAAAACAATTTTGTACTGGCTACATAGAAAAGCAATATTTTATAATCTAATAAGATAATCTCAACACTAATTTCCTACATGCGAATGGGTACATACCTACGTATATATCGGGCATTATCGTAGCCGATAGATATTACAAGCATACATGCGAGTGATAATCATTGTTCTGTGCATTGAAAAAGTGCACATTAAATGTAGTCATGGGAATTGAGTATTCACGACATGCAAACTGAATTGTGAAATAATGGGATTCGTACAAACATTAAAAATTTGTTAACTCTGTGTTAACTCTTATATATGTTACATATATATATATATATATATATATATATATATATATATATATATATATATATATATAAAACCTCTTTGATGTATTTATGTTAAATTGTATTAATTTTCTGTTGACGGACTAGCTCCTTCAAAATAAATATATTGGTGTAGGGAAATTAGCAAGTAAACAACGCTTAAATTTTAAAACTGTCTTTAACTAATAGAAAAAATCCTGTGGTATTTTTAAAACAACCTAACAAGCAATCTCTCAATTAACAATAATACCAAAATATTAACAATAAAATATTTTAGTCAAGAATTATCTTAGTTCAGGAACAAGTAATTAAATACACTTCGTTTATCAATATATACGTGGGTTGCCTCTTAAGTTTTGCACGTAAAACTGGAATAAAAGAGTAAATAGCTTTTAAAGACTACAATATTATATTATATTAATATATATAATATTAGACTAATATATATAATATTAAACTACAAATTCCATATCAAGCTTGATATTGTATTCATTCCATGATATTACAGAGATCAATGGCTTGCTAGTTATAAAAATATCGAGTAATCAATAAATACATATTTATATTGGTAAACACAAAACATGTATTATAATAATAATAATAATTTATAATTAAGAACATTATATTATAGAAATGTGATTGTGACTAATTTTTGTGAACGTAAACAAATAAATATCTGCTCTTTAATCGACAATGTCTATTTATTTATTCAGATTTAATATGAATACAGAAGCGTATTTGAAAATTTTGTGTTACTAAATTTCCCCAAAAATTAAACCTTCACTAGAATAAAAGTTTTTAAATTTGAATTTCTGTTTTACTTATCTGTTACATATTAACGTACGTTCAAGTATATCATACACAGCCTGTATATATAAATATGTATATATCTATTTATATATATATATATATATATACCGTGCTTTCATATTAAAATGCTACAAACACCGTATCATATTATATTCGGGTCTAGATACCGAATGCCGATCAGAATGTAAAGTGGTGGGGCGCGAGTCAGTCGAATCACAACAACGACTGACTACAGATTACAGATTAAGTAGTTGTTCGTGGTACTTGGCGGAAGGTCTATCACTGTCCAAATTGTTTACGTCCAAAAATTAATAAATTATAATTACTTTTAACTGTACAATTAGGTATTTTTACAATAAGTTTCGCATTGAACTAAAAGACGTTTTCTAATAAAACGTTTAAAAATTAAAAAAACTCTTAAAGAAGCTAAAAAATAAAATAACTTCTCGGAACTTAAAAAATACTCTTTAAACAGAAAATAAATATAACTTGACAAAACTTATAAAATACTTTTTAAATACAGAAAATAAATTCAATTAATTAAATTCTCAAATGTCCCTCCTGCTTGCGCTAAACAGTACCCCAATCTATTATAAAATTCATTTCGAACATTGGCCGGTACAAGAGGATTAATAATTTGGAATTGGTGTTCGATATTAACCCGTAATTCTTCCAACTTATTAGCCCTTTCGTCTTGATGCCCATATAACTTTGATTTTATGTAACCCCATAAAAAAAGATCATTAGGGGCTAAGTCTGGTGACCTTGGTGGCCAGCGAATTGTACCACTATTAGATATAACTCTTTGGGGGTATATATAATTTAAATATTCATTCACAATTCTAGTTCCATGGGCCGGACAACCATCATGCTGGAACCATACGTTCTCTAAATTTGGCTTAATAGTTCTCAAAGCAGGGACAATGTCGTTTCGAAGAAGATTCAAATATATTTCCCCATTTAAATTTCCTTCGATAAAGAATGGACCAATAATGTTATTCGCATAAATACCAGCCCAAACATTCAATTTGTCAGGATACTGTGTCCCCGTATTCAATTGTTGATACTCGTTTTCAATAATAATAATAATAATAATAATAATAATAATAATTTATTGATATATATGTACATATACACGTCATGGAACAATCATGGATAAATAAAAACACTATTAATGCGCTCACAATACGTTAAAGACCGCAAGACCTATACAAAACAATACAGCAGAGTACCAATTAAAATATAAAGAAAATATAAAAATATAAAAAACACAAAAAGGCTATGTCAAAATTTATGCTTCAAGTAGTCATTTACCGAATAAAAAACGTTCTCCATCAGCACCTTTTTTATTAATATTTTTAGATTAATCCATGGTAGGTTCCTAAACCTATAAGGCAAAGCATTGTATACCTTCACGGCCACGTAATTCGAACCTAGCTGACTTTTCCCAATGCGATGATACGGTATCACCAAACCGCTCTGGTTTCGTGTTTCATATTTGTGAAAATCACCATTTTTGCAGAACCTATCCGGCGACTTGTGAACAAATTCCAGGCAAGCAAGTATGTACAAGGATGGGAGGGTCAGTATTTTGTGTTTTCCGAATAAGTTTACACAACTCGTAGTACTGGATACACCACTAAGGGCTCTGACTGCACTCTTTTGCATCCTGAAAACCGCCTCAGCCGGGCCAGACGCTCCCCACATCAATAGGCCATACAAAACCCTGCCCTGAAAATTTGCACAGTACACAGTCCTAGCCGCCTCGGGTGTAGCCACTAGTCTCACTCTTCGTATTGAGTATATTGCTGATGCCAAATTGCGACACAAGTTATCAATGTGGCACTCCCAAGTCAGGTTGTTCGCAATCAGCAGGCCCAGAAACTTGATATTCACTTTGGGCTCGCCCGCCACTCCTCTAGTTGTTATTGCCAGCTGTTGGGTTTTGTCCTGATTTAGTTTCATAAGATTGCTACTAAACCACTCACTTGCTTCCCCCAACGCAGTCTCCATATAAACCTCTGCAACCTCCCTGCACTGGGCACGCACTATTATTGACGTATCATCTGCAAACTGGGTGACTTTACCCACGGTGACATTATGGGGCATATCATTGACATAGATTAGAAACAGAAGAGGCCCCAATATTGACCCCTGTGGAACCCCCGATCAACAGGGGCTGCATCCGAGAGTCGATCATTCCAGTATACCTTCTGTCTTCTGTTTGCCAAATACGAACCGATCAGCTCATTTGCTTGTCCTCTCACTCCATACATGTTTAACTTTCCCAGGAGTATCCCGTGGTCCATTGTATCAAAAGCCTTACTCAGGTCGCAACATCCCAGAATTACCGCATCTTTAGCATCGAGAGCATCCGCTATATATTCCAGGACCTCCGCAATCACGGTAGTCGTGGACTTACCCCTCCGATAGCCATGCTGACTCACATTTATGAGTGCGTGTGTCTCAAAGAACTGGATTAATCTCTTTTTGATAATGGTTTCCAAGATTTTAGACATCACGGGTAGAATGGAGATTGGTCTAAAATTCTTTTTGTCAGTCGATCCTCCCTTGTGTATCGGAAGCACTTTTGCTATTTTCAGAGGGTCCGGGAATACCCCCCGGGCCAAACACTCGTTGAAAATGTCTGTTACTGGGGCAGCTATATAATCAATACTCTTTTTTAGTATGCTTACGTTCATTCCATATATATCAGTAGTCCGCTGACTCCCGAAGCCAAAAACAACTTCTCTTACTTCCTCCTCTGAATAGACCAATATCAAAGATTCGACGGATTGTGTTTATCGTGCAACGGAAACGTGAATTCATCGGCAAACACGATAGTCTCAATGAAGCGTTCATTCGCATTTACACGTTCTATTACAGTTTCACAAAATTCCATTCTGCGGTGTTGATCAGCATGAAAAATTTCCTGATGAGTTTGGTATTTATAGGATGTGTATTTATTTTTCTTCAATATCTTATGAACTTTACCTACGCTAATACCTATCTCTTCTGATATTTTAGATATAGTAATATTGGAATTTTCTTCGACCATGACTTCCTGCATTTCTTTATCGTTATTTATTCTTCGTATTTTATGACATTTACATCCCAAAATGCAACCTTCTGATTTAACTACTAATGATATTGTTGTTAATGCAGGAAAGGGACGATCTACATACTTTTCTGAAAAAGGCGCTGGATACGACGTAAAGAATTACCTTTCAAAACCCATGTTATCATTTGAATTTTTCTTCTAATGTATACATTATCAAAGTAATATAATTAAAAAAATATTTAAATTTAAAGGTCTTACCGTAACACACTCTCCCAAATGCAAACCACGAATGACCGTTAATACGATATCGATACGCCTACAGTCAAATTAGTGGTGGGGCTGCAGCTAGTATGATCAGTAGTCAGTTATAGTCGTGATTCAAATGACTCGCGCCCCACCACTTTACATTCTGATCGGTATTCAGCAGCTAGACCTGAATATAATGTGATATAGTTTTCGTAGCGAGTTAAAATGAATGCACGGTATATATTTATTTATTGTTTAAAAATAGTTTAAAGAAGAAAGTAAATTATTGTTATATGTATTAACAAAAAAAAAGACAAGAATCAATTATCTACTTTTCACATGAGCAATAGCAAATAAAGTATCAATCTGAGATTAAAGGAGATTACAGTGAATTTAAAGAAGTATAATAATTTGTTTAATTATATTAATGCTTTAATTCCGCTATAATTACATTCTCATGAATATCGTTTCTAAAGTTTATTTCTTCAGTATTTATTGCATGTATTTACATATTTGTTTACTATGTATTTTTCATTCTGTTATATTAGATTCGCGATATTTTAAAATTTGTAGCACAATACGTATAACGAAAAAATTAAACCGGAAAATGAGAATAAAAATATAAATCAAAAAGCCAGGAGAAAGGAAGCCTAAATTTGTTATCGAAAAGACTAAACAAACCGAAAAAGTAAATTGAAATGTAATTCCCGGAAGACTCAGAAGAAATGAAGGAGCTTATGAATACATGCATGGGAAAACCCACTAACATATATAATGTCGAGAAAAGCTTTGACGTTTCAAACAAATAAATATAAAATTGCTACAAAAAGAATGAGTGGGTGTTTGGCGTTTAGCAGCTGGAGTTTAATACGGAGTTATTCTGAGTTGAGTTCTACCGCTGATCCAGGTTCGACACTGATTAATTATCA